>VXAB01008360.1:91390-123304 GCA_013399175.1 Odontophorus gujanensis | reverse complement strand
TTTTTTTTTTTTTTTAAAGAATTTCAATGCTCTCTTAAGCTTTCATATGAAAAATGCAGAAGCAGGGCATATATCAAGATGAAAGGATATGGTCGAAAAAAGGCACCTTTCCATTTTTATTGCTAGCTTTTCTTTATTCCTTTGTAAACTTTCCCTGTCACAGGCAGTTACATGAATATACTGTCAGTCCAGTTCTTTTCAACACTGTGTTTTTGAACTGATCCAGGAGAGATTTATATGGTCATAGATTCTTCTTGCTGAATTTATTTTTATATTTCTGTAAATTAATGCCGTTGCTATCAGAGATGGCTCCTGACAAAAGGCTTCCCTGTTTTGTGCATACTGGTGAATATCCCATAAAGTAACTCCACTCCATACATTATAAGAGCTCAAGCCAATACAAAGTTTTCTTAAAAAAAAAAAAAATCACTAGAAGGAACAATTCATGATAGAAAAAATGACTAGCTTGACAGCACATAAGATTGTTTTATGAAAACATTTTAGCACTGATAACCACATCTTAGATTCAATCCACAGCTGATGGCAAGCCATCCTTGTATCTGTTCCCACTGCATGTAATTAGCTTCTAACACATATCCACATCATGCGTTTTAAATCTTCCTTTCATCTTTCTGCTGGAGTACTGATGTCTCCAGCAACGTATTCTTGAGCAAGCATTTTATGACAGATGCTCTACATAGTCATTTTATATCTGCAGCATCAATAAAGCAATAAAACTTAATTGGTTACTTCAGCATGGAGAAGCTTATTTCTGACACCTTGAAGCTACAGATTGACAGGCAGGTTCACTCAGGGGGAGAGAAGGGAGGAGAGGGTGGGTCAAAGCCAATATTGCTTTATGAATTACTTCTGACAGTACTGGCCTGATAATCAGCCCCATGCTAGATGAATCCTAGTTTACCTGCAGTGCTGTTTGTGTTCAGCTGCATCAGCACAGCAGAGCACAGTGAGGGGCGAGGTTTGGAGTCCATTGCTCTTTGGTCAGTCCCAAAGAGTGTCAGCAAAACAACTGAACACTTCAGCACACTACAAGCTTTAGTGTAGATGAATCACTGGGATTTCTATCTGGAAATAATGAATCCTGTAGGTGATGCTAAGCAGCAGATAAATATAATGGATGATCCTAAAGCCCTGAGACCTCTTGGTTTTGGTTTATTATGAAGAAGAGAGCTTTCACCATTCTCTGAAAAGGGTCTGTGTTCTTCTACGTGATGCTGGTGTTATTAGGGAAGAGTCAGACCAGATGGTCAAACAAATACAAGGAAGGTGGTTACATACAAAAGTAGCATTCAAAGGCAACCACTGAACTCCTCCAGTATGCAGAATATAGCATTGCAGTTTATACTTTTGTACAGTAGGAAAAAAAGTATTCCATTGGTCTATTAAGGTTAGTGCAGGTACCTTCTATTTAAAATTAAAGTGATACTCTTGTCATAATTTTGCAGATATCCATAGCATAGTCTCTGATTGAAACCAAACCTAAGGAAACCAAACACAACAAATGTTAATTTCTGAATTATATAAGGAAATGGGAGTATGAGTGTATATCATCCCTTCCTCAACTTTTATTCTTATGTTAATAACTAACTGGGATTCTGTAATTTCCTGTTGAACAGCCCCATGCATTTATTTATATAAAAAAAGAAAATTTAGACAGAACAAAGCTGATTTAGACATCACAATTGGAAAGTATGGTACACACTGACCTATGGCTAGAGTTATGATTATTTCTTGTCTTCATTAATCTGTTAATTTAGATTAGATATGAAGTAGCAGCATTACCTGGGTCATGATGTATCTTTGGAGAAAGTTGTGGTTGAAGGTAGGATTTTAACACTAAATAAAAACACACCTCATTGCTATTATATACAGATTGTATATATACATATACAATTTTTGGCAAATTGTGCTACTGAGAATATTGCTTCTATGACACTTAATACAACTCTGACATCAAGTGTCATCTGTTTTCAAGACTGTCACTACTTTTGTTATAGAGGGTTGTACTCAGTGTTTCTGTGCAAGTCCAGAGTGATTGAGATCTGGGCAAAGGAAACAACTGTCCTCTCAAGCTTGGCCGCTAAACATGAGCCACAGGAACTACAAGGATAGGGTACACACAAAGGAGACCAACTACCACTGCGGTCAACATGAAAGCCTTCTTTGCTCATCTCCTCTGCATCTTACCCTAGCTCTTAACCCCACCAGCCCAATCTACCAGCTGCTCTGCAATAGGAAGCTGGTTGATAAAGCAGATCTTCAACCACTGCAGGAGCTGACGTGAGTCCCTGGCCCTCCTTAGAGATCCCAGAAGTTCCACATAAGGTTCCTGTACCTTTGGCTTTCTGCAGTCTCTGAGTGGGAATCAATGGCAACACTTGGTTTCAGGGCCATATTAATGACAAGGGACTGAAGATAAATATTTTATGCATGCTATTATGATGCTCAGTGAAGTGACACTGATAGGAATGGCATCTATTGCTCTATAAACCTCTGAAAGTTAACACACTTGCAAGGTTGCCTAGTGGAAGAAAAGGGGTATTCAAAAGCAGTTCTCTGCATAGATCTTTCAACAAAAAACATAGATATCAGTTTTGGTCAACAGCTTGTGACAGTCTGTATTTTTATCTCCTCCTTAATATCTCAAAACTGTCTCAAAACTGGTGTTATTTTTAGATGAGGAGCTTTTCCAAAGGAAAACCTTTAAAAGCAGAAAGCACAGGCCAGGACTTGATTTCATTACTGTGAATGGGACTAGGGGCTGTGATGTTATTCACCAACCATTTGAATAACTAGATAAAATTGATGGTTTCCTTATGGTTTGATTAGATTTTGTGTCAGTTCTTACAGTGACAGATTTAGAGAAAAGTAATAAAAAGACAATGTAATTAAAAATCAATAATGTGGAGGGGAGGGAATGCAGACTAGGAAGTTTTGTGTAGTGGGTAACATAGTACAGCAATGTTTCATTCCTTCTTTTATCTTTATTTATTTATTTATTCGTCTATTTATTTGTTTATTTATTTATTAACATTTTAACAGATTTCTAGGGATTTTTATCTTTTATAATGATTACAGCCCTTTTGCTGAGCTCATTTCCATTACGCAGTGTTATTTCAGCTGCTAGGCAAAGAGATAACATGTCCTTCATTAAAAATAGCTAGGAAGAGGAGAGTAACATAGCCCTCCCTACCCTACCCTTAACAAACATCTCTTGTCTCTTACTTTTTTTTTTTTTCATCCCCCCCCCCTCCTTTTTTTAATTTCTTAACATGCTATTCAGATTTTTTGTCTGCGAAGAAGTTTGATTATGCCTTAATCCAAATGGCCAGTTCAATCTATTTTAATCCAATTAACTGATTCAGACTATGCTGGGTGTCATAATCCATTTCTTAATCCAATTAGCTATTGTCGTTCTGACTGTGGGTGAGGACTTTGCAGAGCAGAGACTGTTGTTTGTTTTCAACTGCAGGAGCAACGTGATGCTGCAAGCTAGTTTAGACTGTTTCCTTGGTAGCCCAAACAAGAAATGAAAGAAAAAATGTCAGCAGATGCATGCTTCATGGGTTTGATCTATTTTATCAATAATTAAAGGTAGTAGAACCTGATTTTCAATTCAAGATCAAATTGGATTTGTCTCTTTGATTTTTATTTTCTTTTTCATGGAACTGAATTTAAATGCATCACAGTCTGGGGAGAAAAAAATACCAGAAAAAAAAGAAAAGCTTGTAAATTGAGTTGCTATAGCTTGGTGTGCTCAGCATGCAACAGTTCAAGGCTTCCCTCTATTTTATGAAAATCAGGCCCCTTGTAAGGAAATGCAAAGCGAGACTCTCAGTTCCATAATCAGTTGTGAAAATCTTACCCTTTGTGTTTTCCCTTTTCAAGCTAGTGGATTGAGCAGCTTATCCAGGGAAATGCAAGCTTGGATCTCATTAAAGCATTTCAATTACTTTCCTTTACTGTTGTGTATTGAGCATTTATAAATATATTTTTTAGTTCCAGTATTATGATATATTTTCAGTATTGAACAATACATTTCCAAATAATAGTATTTAATTTTTGCTTTTACCTAATCAGGAAAAACACTGAAATTATCAGAATTTACCTTTTATGGAGCTCAAAGTGACATTTGTTTCATCCTTCAATCCTTCGAGAAAGGCTCTGCTGACTCCATAATGTATGGTCAAAGATATGGTGGATACACTGTTTTTCAAGGGCTTCTTCCTTCATTAAGATCATACACATCTTAGAGGTAATTAAACTTCTCAGCTGATTCTCTTTTAGACAATTCATGCAGTCTAATATGAAAAAGGTTCCAAGTCCTTTTTCTATGAAAAATCAGAGGAAGATTTAAACTGCTACTGGACACTTAAAAACTTTTCCCTCACAGACTGAATTTATGGTTTAAACATGTACTTGAAACATGAGTTAAAAACTGTGTGAAATGCACACCTCAGCAATATATTCTTTTACAAACATTTTCCTGATTCTGGCATCCAAGAATATATGCCTTAACTTTTCTACAGTGATATTTTAAAAATAAATTTGAATCTTCTTATTTCCCTCAGTTTAAGAAAAAACAGTGCTTTCTATATAAATTATATATGTTCCAAACTAAAAATAAAAGAGAGACAGAGAGAAGATGAAGAGAAAACTTTAGGAAAAAAGAAAGAGATTGCTGTACAGAAGTGACACAAAAATTCCCTCTCAGAATTTAATATTTTTCTATCATACTGTCATACATTCTGTAGATACGATATCGATATTTTCTCATCATGAATTTAAGCCATGTAATAGCGTAGGAGATGTGGAACATTTTAATTACATGATGTTAGAAATAAGACTGATGAGATGATACACATAGGGCTAAACGTTACATGAAATAATCACTTGGCAAATAAATGACGTTTCATCAAAATGTTTTCACTGTTCACTCTGTTACAAAGTGAACTGTTACAGAGTGAACTGGTACTCGTGCTGAAATCAGATATTCTTCAAGAAGCTGAAGACCATAATGGTATCAGACCCCTCCATGGATTATTGTTCCTATTTCCTGAGGATCATACCATCAGTCTGCAAAGATACTGGAGACATTAGAGAGTGATCACGGGAGGAGTTCAACGCTAAAGATTCCTAAATTGGAAATCTGTATCAATATCTATGGATTATGGACTTGCATCAACCTGTAGGCAAGACTCTATATGCAAGGAAGAGATGATCACAGACCATTGCACATAATCACAATGTGCAAGAAATTAAAGCCTGTAGAGGGACTGTGCCTTTTGATCACTGCTTGGAGGTGATGTTTACATGAAGCTCTTCCACTTCCTTCAGGTCATACAGTATCCTATGCTGCCGAAGCTTTATAAGCAAGTTATTTTCAAGAAGAATGTACAAGGACACAGTAATGGAGGTTAGCTGTAGCTATGAATTTTATGAACAGTTTTGATGGAAAACACATTAAATGGCAATATCAACCTACAAATCAGCTTTGTGGTGCTCTTATTCCAATCTGGTGTTGAGGGTGATTCACTGTGAATTTGCTTTTCATGGCCACCATTTCATGCAGTGCCATTTATCAGCACACCAGCCACTCGTCCTGTAGAAAAGTCTGGCATTGTGTTTTAGCAGTATTAACAACTAGCATTTTTACAGAGCTGTTCATGTTAGCAAAGTAAGTACTGTAAAAAACATCACAAAATCTACAGTAATTGCCATTTTGCAATGTGCGTGTTCGCTGTGCTATCACCCAAGTTACAAAGCTGTCACATCCTGACTCACTACACACTGCATCTTATAACAGTGACACAGTTTCTACTCAGACAAATATAGGCCAGAACTCAGGCTTAAGATGGTCTACAAGAGTTGGAGGAGCTGGGAGGTACTATGAAGAGTTTTCACAATGAAATGGAAAATATCCTCTCCTGGTAGCTCAGTCTGAGTGAGAGAGATGAGGAAAAGTAAACGCGTGGAATCTTAGAATGCAAACTATTAACTATGATAAAATTGACTGCTTTTTTTTTTTTTTTTCCTATTTTGATAAAGTGCGATTACTTTATCAAAATATGACCCCAGTATCCTGTGGCTCCTGTAGTCCAAATGAATGCAGACTGCTTGGAGTCTTTGACTGCCCCCTGATGTTCAGTTCTCTCACTTGAAGGCTGTGTCTGAAAGTCGGACTGTGCAGTTTCCATTTCCCTTCAGCTATGCCAAGGTAATATATGATTGATAGACTTTTATAAGCGTGTATTACTTAGAAGGAAGGAATCAAAGAGAACGTGTTTTACATAAAAGCAGCGTGTATTCATGTGAAGCTTTCTCCTACAGCTTGTTCTGGAGAGGCAGCAGTATCTCTGGCTTTCTGTAGGATCTGTTTACTTCTGCCTCTCCCTCTTAACCATTCAATCTGTTTCCCCAACCATTTTCTGAGAAGCATCCCATCCATTCTTCTCAGGAGACTTTTAATTCCTCATTAGCCTTTACATTTCCAAGTTATGGGCTTGGAAAAATAAACATACATCTTACTAGCAGACAGGATGCCACATCCTTGAGGTTAATAATTTTGCCCATTGTCTTTGAATAGTTTGCCTACGTATTTGTTCTGGGAAGGCAAGTATTGCTTCCTAATTAATTTTCTATGCATCCCACTGTAATTTAAATCAATATACTTACAAAGAAAATTCCTGAACTCAGTACAACTTCACTGATCAGTCACATAAAGCATTCACTGTAACACTCTTAAAATAGTCACAGAATTCGTTCATTTCTATGAAATGAGATCAAAATAAGTGCACTTAGCAGAAAACAGTGAACCTTTTTTTCACCCTTTGAAGGCAGTATTGTATCCCTCTTTTGTGCAGAGCAAAGCTAATGACCTTGCCAAAGCCCCTTGCTGTGCAGTAGGGCCCCTTTGCTCTGTCAGTAGAAATATGTGTTTAGATCCAGAGGTCCCAGGTTTAATTCTTACTGTTGACATTTCATCTTTGCTTGCAGTGGTACAGCTTACTGCTTCCATACCTCAAGATGAATGCAGGGACAATCTTTTAAGCTTTAAAGCAATCAAAACTGAAAAACATTAGTTTTTAAATCTTTGATTCTTATGAAAAGAAAAAAGCTAGCGGAGATTTTTTAGTGGAAGGATGAAATCTATATGACAAGAATAGCCCTGGAAAGAACCGCATACTTCACCAAGCCCACACATATAGCAGAATACAAAAAATCTTGGTTAGAAAACTCTACAAGACATCAAGTGGGAGCTCACTACAGGATGTCTAGGAGATGCAAAAGTCTTAACTAATAAATACCTAAATGGAAAGACGAGAATAACTGTAATATATTTGAGAAAAAGGAAAAAAGATAGGAGGGAAATTTCTAAAATCAAGAGTTAATGTTATTTAATTTCTGAAATTTGCATCCTTCATACTATTTTTATGGAGAATCTGAAGTTGATGGAAAAAAGGATAAAAAATAGGCATGTTGTTGTGATTACTTTTAGACAAAGCACTTTTCAGAAGGGTTTTATTCACATATTACAACACTTCAGTCTTGATGAAAGTTCCTAAAAATAAATGTCTAGGCTTCCTGAGAAACCTCAGGATTTTCTATGGATACTGTAAATATGCTAGACAACTAAAGGGAATCCTTCTGAATCGGCATTTAGAGGCTATGTAGGACATCTTAATCAGCCCTTAATTGACACTAAGCTACCTCTAGGATATATATGAACTATATATTTATGATACTATATGTAACTGAGATATTTCATTTTTCTTTATGTCTTCATATACTTAGTACAATAATTAAAACAAGAATACACACATATATGTGTGTATATACTTATTAGGTCTCTAGATGGAACAAGTGGAATAAATTCATCATATTTCAGTAGGAAATGAACCATGATTTAACACAGTTGAAATGATAACAAGTAATGTATCTGATTTGCTAGCATCCTTAAGCCACACACAATGCCCAGATCAGAACATTTCCACACTTCTCTCTGTATAAAATTAAAATGAGAAGGTACCATATTGTTCTTTCACTAATTCATTATTTTTAGCATTATCTTTCTTTTTCTCTTTCTTGATTGTTAAGATCCATGCTTGATATTTAGCACTCAGCTTGCTCTGTGATGTGATTGTTGTATGTCGGACGACCAACAAAGTGCAGAAAAGACAAATGAGCTCTAAATCTTTCAGGCAAAGAGCAGAGAGAGTAAATGCAGTGGTTTAAGAAGACTAAAGAATTCAAGCAGCTTTTACTTTCACTTAGTTGTAAAGTGTGTGCAGATATGTGGTATTATGAATAACTATGAACAGAAGGAAGGCTGCTACATAAATTGCATGTATGTACTTTCTAAACAGTTGCTTCACCATGAAATCTGAAAGATGTTTCTAGGCAGTTTAGTCTAATTTTCTTGATTATCTCAATGTACTTAAGGTAGCTTTCATTGCTGACATCTAAAAACTGAGCAGGCTTGTTTTCCTTCTTAGCAAAATGTTCACATCAAAAAATCACAGAATCGTAGAATTGTAGGGGTTGGAATTGCCTCCAGAGATCATCTAGTCCCTCTGAGTCTTCTTTTTTCAAGTCTGGACAGACCCAGATCTCTTTCCTCATAAGGGAAGTGTTCCATGCCCTTTATCATCTTTGTTTGTATAAATACACATGATATACTCAATAAAAAGAGTTGTGGTTAGGAACACAAAAAGCCTGCATATTTCTGTCCTGGCAGCTGTGCTTTGAGCCAGGTGTAACACTCTGAGGGTGGGATGAGGAGGTAATTGCTCCAGGAAAACTGTCCAAAAAACTGATAGGCTGAAGGTGTGCGCAAAAAAAACGAATCTTAAGGTATCAGGGAATATATCCAAGAAATGGAACTGAATTCTGAATACAGTGTTAGGATATTAGCCCAGTCCCTGACATGGTTTTGTAGTTAGGGTGAACCAGTGATCATTATCATTAATTCATTTGCATCTAGAGAGTTTGCACTGTAGAGACGAACAGAAATGACAGCGCTGGGATACGTCATAGCACCGTAAGAAACGTTGAGTTCTTGCAGGCTGGTGATCTGCCTAGTACAGCACACTCTCTTTTACATAGATTCAGGAAAGACCAGTTAAAAAAAAATGAAATTGGATAAAAAGCAAGTGGCTATCACACCTTTCACAGGATGTGTGAGAGCTCAGGGTAGGGAGAGAAGAGTTTATATGGTTATGTCTTTGTTTGTTTAATGAAAAAACAGAGAGTATAATAAACCTCATTTCCATGAAATTAGCATATGTGTAAGGCTTTGTACGATCTAAGAAAGGCACTTTGTTTGAACACATAGGGTATCAAAATCCTCATTTGAAATCTTTAATTAACTTTTTCTGCCTCTTCATTATCAATCACTTATTTCTACTAGTCAGCCTCAGTAAGCTTACTCTGGTGGCTAAGAGATAAGACATTTAAAGAATAAAGAGTCAACATCACAGATGCTTTATTTACTTTGCATTTGAATTTGTCCAGAATGCTTTGGGGTTTTTAATCAAAGATTGAGGTGAATGGAGCACTAAAGCTGATTTGGCTATATACTTCCTGGTGATTAAAAATATGAAGGTTCACATGTGGTGTCTGAATCAAAGCTTGACAAACATACCTAGACTGAGATTTTAATACACATTAAATTTCTCTGGGTAATATTTTAAGAGATTCATGTAAAATTTTGCCAGGCATTCTATTTATGGATATAAACTTGGAATGAAATTAAGAAAATGTACAATGCTACTGGTCTGCGGCTAGCGGTGAATCGGTACGTGAAAAAAAGAACGTAAAAAAAAAAAATTTCATGTGAATTCTGGTAACTCCTGTAGCAAGTAAATGTGGAAATCCACACAATCATTTCAGTATACATAAAACGCTTTGATCACTGTGTTATAACCCATTTCTTTACATGCTCCATATAGAACTTGGATCTGTTACATTTTGTAAGTCTGACTTACTAGCTTACAGTATAGAGTTGCAATTATTTTAATCTTGAATACTCTATGAAGAATTCTTGAAGAACTGAACAAGATTGTAATCGTCACAGTAAAAGAACCCAAAATTACTTCTTTCAGTAAAAACCTGGAAGATTACAGAAGATGAGTGGAGGAAGGTGAAGTGCAGCAGCTGACTCCAGGATAGCTACAAGCTATGAACAATATGCAGTACAGAGGAAGGCAAATTCACATCTAGAGTACATTGTGAAATGTCTTTCCAGGGGAAGCTGAGAAGTACTAGCAGCACTGTAAGATTCATCATGGGTTACATGCAAATAAATTAATGTGAATTATGTGAATAAATTAAACACAGTCAAAACATGGACCAGTCAGTGATGCATGATCATCTCTACTTTAAATTGCTGGGTTTGGGTTTCAGCCAATAAACACTTTCCCAGGCAGTGCCTGGGCATGGTTTAAGGACTAAGATAGCCTGGGAAGAATATAAAAAAAGACTGCTAAAAAGCAGGGGAATAAGTGCTTTCACCTGTGTGTAGGTGTGATCTGCCTGGTCAACAGATTTCCTTTCCACATAATGTATTTACCAACACTTGTGTTGCCATCTTAATTAAATGAATTTTCTTTAATTGTTTCCAGTCATCCACAGTCAGGAAGTATGCATTGAGGCAATCCTCAGGAAAAAAAAAAAAAAGAAAGATACTACGATGACCAAGATATTTGAGATCTTAGTTTACAAAGGAGATTAGAAGAATCTGGCTTTCTTAAATTTACAGAAAGTTTGACTAAAAGTATATAGATTGCTCTGAAAGTAATGTTCCCAATTTATTATCATGGAAATTACAACATATAGAAAGAGCACAGTAACACTATTTGATAGAGCAAATTCTCATTTACAAAACATTGTTTTTCAACATAGCCACCAACATCAGTTAAGCATTTTGCAAATGATGAACAAGGGCCTTCATGCCTCGCACATTACAATTTGCACCAATGAAGGTGACCTACTGCTGCTGTTGGCACTGCTGAAATGCACCACCCACTACCTCACTGTGCTCACATCCACTGTTTAGTCTCCATAATTGTTCAGCTGGTGTTGTTGAATGCCAGTGAGTGGAATTTCTTCTGCATGGAGAAATTCAATGAATTTGAATTAAAATTAATTTTGAAATTAGAAGTCTTTTCTGTGGCATTCTCTACCCTGAGGTTTTCAAATGCTTTCCATGACCAGGAAGTTCAGTAATTTCTTTATGTTTAAATCAGTACAGTTTTACTCTCATTGGTCTAGGGACTTGAACCTTAGGATAAATGCTACAACTATGAGATGTGCAACAAAATTTTTATGGCTGGCAGCACAGTTGTCACGCAGTCATCTGAATTAGCTATTAGTTGACCACGTTTAGCCTTGGTAATTTTATTAGAACAGATGAATTTTCAGCTCAAATTCAGATTTAGGTCATGGGATTCAAGAGACCTCTTCGCCTTGAAGGAAAGTTGAATCTTTCTTACAGACCTGGTATGCAATGGAAGGACAAATTTAGCTAAGAAATAAATAAGAACAGTTTAAAATTAGAATGAACGTATAGCTCTAGTCACAATTAGCAAACGTGCTCATTGTTAGGAAACAGAGAGTGAATGAATCTCTTGTTTATGGAAAATTGGCACATATAGTCTGTAGCTCACGACATAATTTATAGAGTTTTCTGTAGAGTCCTGGTAATTATTACTGAACTATTCATTATTGATCTCATTTGGAATGTTAATGAATTTAAAACCAGTTTGTTGAAATGGAAGAACAACCACAAAAATCTATTGGCAATTCTACGTTCAGTGAAGCCAATGGAAAGTGTCCCACTAATATCAAGAGATACTATATCTATCTGATCAATCTGAATGTGGCTCCATGGTTGTTTTTGTGTCTACTGGGTTACTGCTTAAGTTCATGATGTCTTCAGTAGCTTATATGTGACACAGTCTACGGCACCATCCCTAGACTTAACTTATTTATGGGTATCAAAGCTTAAGCAAAATGAAAAATATGTTGAAACTTTTTGTCAGCGTCAGGAAGGATCTTAGTCCAGTGATATGAGCAATATAACAGAGATCTGAAGAATATCTGTTTCATAACTGACTCAAAATTAAAAAGTCTACAAGTAGGACATTAGTCTTGGCCACTTGTAAATCACTGTGAAGTTCAGCTGCAGCGTGCGAGTGAAAGCACTTTGTAGGTCACCAAAGGGGTGATGTTGTTTAGTGCTTTTCTGAGGGCTTGGAGAATATGACAACGTCTAGCAGCTGGTCTGTTTTTCATTGCAAAAATGCTTGTTCTTGGGTATATTAAGAGAAAGGTTTTAAGTGTCAAGACAGTGTAAAGTGTCAGGAGCTGTGCAAAGTATTGATTAATCTAATACCTTACTACTATATTCTGCTTTCTTTTTGTTGCTGAAAAGAAAATAAGTTAGAAAATACTGACTCACAAAAATGGTTCGAGTACCAGGGAAATATATCTTACGCTGATAAACTTCTAAAAGCTCCATGTGTTTAGCTTGCTGAGAGATCTTTAAAAGGAAACTTAATTACAAATCCTAAGTGCCTGCACAGGGATAGGATAGCTGTTATTAGAAGACTCTTTGACCTTGCAGACACTGTCCATAAAATTGGCACTCAATATATGAGAGGCAAAACAATTTTGAATGAAAATAATGTGTGCATATTTTTAAATAAAAATGTGTTCAACCATCAGGGCACATTGCCAAAGGATATACAGATTTTTTTCTTCCTTCTTGTTGTCAAGTAAAATGGAACATGTCCAAACATGCATGTTAATTCAAGCTGCAAAAAACTGGCACTGGACATGGAAATAACGGAAGGATTTTTTATGGGTTGTTATATGCAGAATGGTAGATCCTTTTGTTCTTTTTACCCTTAAAAATAATACTCTGGGAATATGCTTTTTCCATTATCTGGATGATAATTTTAGTCATATTTAGACCATTTGACATAATGATTGTCATATTTCTATGGTTCCATAGTGATGTAATTCCAGTTGCTGTACAAATGGTAACTAGCAAGAAATGTCTTCCCTTTCTCTTGTTCTTCATTACATTAGACTACCACTAATGCACTTGCATGTTTTCCAGTACAGTGCAAAGTTTGGTTCTCAGCCTTAGAACATCTGTTCTGAGCAGTTTATTTTTACTTTCTCTCCCCAGTTGGAGAAATGTATTTAATGCTTGTGTTTTTTTGTTGTTGAATCTTTTTTTTCCTGAGTGGAAAGGGGGTGAAGAGGAAATTTCTTAGTGGGTAAGTTTTTTTTATTCTCCTCTAGCATTCACATTACTTAGTCCGAGGCTTATGTTGCACTTGCTAAGGAGAAGAATTGTATTTATAAAAGCCTAGTTTTGAGGTGTAAATTCTGATTACTATTCCCAAGAAAATCTGGTATGGAGCACAGGCCTCATGAGGAATGGCTGAGGGAGCTGGGGTTGTTCAGTCTGGAGAAGAGGAGGCTCAGGGGAGACATTATTGCTCTCTATAACTACCTAAAGGGAGGTTGTAGCGAGCTGGCGATTGGTCCCTTCACCCACATAACCAGTGGTAGGAATATAGGAAATGCCTTCAAGCTGTGCCAGGGGAGATTCAGACTGCATGCTAGGAAATTCTGCACCTCTGTAAGAGTGGTCAGGCACTGAAATGGGCTGCCCAGGGAGGTGGTGGAGTCACTGACCCTGGAGGTATTCAAGGAGCGTTTAGACATTGTGTTGACGGACATGGTTTAGTGAGAACTATTGGTGGTAAGTGGACAGTTGGACTGGATGATCTTGGAGGTCTTTTTTAACCTTGGTGATTCTATGATCCTATGAAAAGCTTTGCTATAAAGGATCTGTGGACAAGAATCTGAACATGAGTTAGAAGTGTGCCCTTGTGAAGCTGAATGCTAACAGTGTGTGGGAATGCATTAGAAAGCTCATAGCAAGCCTGTCCAGGAGCTTATTATTCTGGGTAGTTTGGGGTAAGCTATTTCAAAAAAGACATTGGAGAAACAAACGGCTAAGGAAGCTGTGTTTGATCCATCTAGAGAAGGCAAGGCTATGGGGAGAATTTAATTGCTGTGCTGACTTGATTACCATGTTTAGAAATTAAGTGAGCAGTTAAAGATGCTACAGAGAGAAAGAGACTCAATGTAAAAAAAAAACAAAAAACAAAAAAAGATATGGATCAAGGGAAGTATCTTGCATTAAAACAAAAAAACCGAACCAAACAAAAAAAAACACTATGGAGGTGGCCAATTGTTCATTCAAGTCTCTCAGAAAGGTTTTAAAATCTTTTTGAGATGTAAAAAACTCAGCTAGACTGGGGCTAGGGCTGAACAACAGACCTAACATTGGAACTGGATCAGATTTGACTTGCAGTTGGGCTAGATCACTTCCTGAGGTCCCCTCCAGTTAAAACCATTTAATAATTCTAAATACAGCAGTGACCAAATGTAATTACAGGGCTTTTGGATCACAACTGGCTGAAATTTTTGCAGTGTTGGAGCATGTGCAGAACCAGCTTTATCCAGCCCATAAAATGTCATTGAGATATAGTTATGTGCAAGGAGTATGGAGTCAATTATAGTCGAGCAAACTGCTAACAACTTATAAAATTTTATTTTCATCATGAAACATGTAGACCATTTCATTCCTGACCTCTAGCTATGTTGTATTCTAAAGAAAGAAATCAAGACCTTGAACTTCTTTAGGTAGTCCATGGAATGGTAAGGAAAAGTCTGGGGAACATATATGATATATTTCCAGTGGTCTGCACTGTTGAAATGAGATATAACATTCATTAGTAAATGAATTTCTGTAAGCACTGAAACACTACGACCATTTATACTGAATGATGAATTGCTGCAGTCTAAATGAGAAATGACAAATGCATGAATAACTGAAGCCAGGTAATTGCCTTCCAGGAAACAGTCTTTTAGCTATCTGGAAAGAAAACTTTATTGGGGGTTACTGTTATATAAGTTCTGAGTGACAGTGAATATTTTGACATGCTTTCATGTATTTGAGGTCAGATTGATCCATTGGATAAAGTATTTTGAGCTGCTATTGATGATTTTCCCAAAATAACATATTCCTTTTGAATGGCATCTGATATTATTTTGAAAATATTATTAGGAAAAATATTGAAAGTCTATCACAATGGTCAGCTTGTTCCTATAGTGAACCATCTCTGGTTTTAACATCTACACTTCAAATTTAAATTTGCCTCGCTTTAACTTTGTAATGCTGATCTTTTATGGCTTCTCTCACACTAAAGAACTGGATAGTATTCATAACTGTATTCCTCCAAGGATACTTTCTTAAGTCTTTTTTCAATATTCCAGCATTTTATGAATGTATATACATTTATATTTATATACGATTTTTATTATAAATTAATATCAATTATTTTTAAGTCTCATGATTTAAAAATGTTTATCCTAAGTAGATGTTGTCTAATTTCTTCCTAAAGCTTATTAATAGCTTGCAAATTGCTTCCCTGCCCTCATATGGTATGAATGCAATACTCTGCTTCTTTCCATATATAGAGACACAATATTTATTAAAAACTTCTGTTCTTCTCACATCATCACTGACAATTTTACAATCTTCATTTGGTAATGGGCTTTTATAGAATTTATTTGGTTCTTTATCCACTTTCAAAAACTATTTAAAATGTATTTAGCTCTGCTAGCCTGCATATTCCATTGTAGTCCTATGCAACTTATGGAAATTCATAACTCTTATATTGTTAACTCTTCACTCTTTTCTTTTTCCCACCAATTATACTCTCCATACAACTTTTTATTCATTCTTTGTCACTGAACAAAAACAAATTTTAAGGTAAAAGTTTTTCCAGCCACAACTATATAACTGGACTAGCTGGACACTTAAACTATTCTTCTGGAGCTTTTGTTTGTTTGTTTTTTATCTGTCAGCATTTTTCCTGCTAAGACTTTTCTCCCTCCATTTCTTCAAATTTGTACTATAAATTGGTTTGAAGCATTATGCATGTTCTTTTCTATATTAGTGTTAGTGGCCGTGTTTGTTCTTAATGACTATAAGGTCAAGATCCCCAGTTTCTAGGCAACCGCTGACTTCCAATACCATGGTTATTAAGCTTTATCTGGCACAGTGGTGTCCAAAACGGAGTCACCTTTTCTTGCTATAATTCTTTTTACATTGTAAAATCTATAATTCGAGGAATTCTGAAGAAGTTTCATTACGAGGTACATAAGACTGCCAATATGCACTGCTCAAATTCAAGTTCCTCTAAAAGCGTGATTTCTCTTCTTACACATAATCAACAGATACTTAGGAAGAAAATCATTCTCATAATTTAGAGGACTGTTAAAAGCAATGACTGGTTCTGTCTACTGAACTATGTTAACTAGCACATTGATCTACATGCTTTCACGATCCCTGGGTTCTGAATTACCAATAAAGCTTAAAGAGATGACAGTATTTTTAATTAGGAGCTCTGTTTTCTGTTTGTTTGTTTGTTTGTTTTTGCATGTCCTACCATTACAAAACAAATTGTAAAACAAATCTTCATATGCTAATTATGTGATGTATACAACAATGCCAGTTATATCAACTTTCTTTGTCATCGAATGTTTCTAAATTCTGAAATCCAACTCCAACCCAGCACATAAAGTTTCAAAATCTTTTTGTTACATTCATCAGTATTTACCTATTTTCTGTCATGGTGATCAGTCTTTTCATTTTCTTTTCTATTTCAGAATTAATGTTTTATGTTGTTATTGTTTCAATAAGAAAATTAATACTTGCAATCTTCTCCACTCTCTGCCTTTTTCTAGGCAGCCAGGCACACTGTGCATAGGATGCCCACCAGCCAGCTGTTACAACTCTCACTAAAGCTGACTGAACACTGCCCAAAACCAGTAGGGTACCTACTATCTGACTTTCATCATATTCTTTCAGCTGCATGAAGCTCTGGAAATGTCATCTAGTTCCACAGTTTTAAAGTCTGCTATATGTGATCATTTTCAAGTCATGGATTTTATGATGTTTTTCAGGATATTTTTTTATATTTTTATTTGCAGAGAAAAACACACAATTTTGTCTATGCATTCTTTATAACATTTTTTCTTAATTGCTATTTTCCCTGTAGTTCACTGATAATGAACTTGTTTTCTCCTTTTTGGAGACTCTTTTTGGCATCTCTTTTGCCATAGTCCAGAAAGAGTCGCTGGGGGTTTGTGCTACTGCTTTTGGTTCCTTTCTTGCATGGAGATATACTCTGCAGCTGATTTACCAGGACTCCAATAATAAGTCAGAAATATCAGATGTCAGATGTCAACATGACACCTGATTCTCTTTCGCCATTTGATTAAAACACTAGAAAACTTTAGATGCTGTACTAAGGGACATGATTTAGTGGGGAAATATTGGTAATAGGTGAACAGTTGAACTCTAGGACCTTGGAGGTCTTTCCCAACCTTGGTGATTCTCTGATTCTGATTTCTGCACACTTTGCTATGTGTTCCCTTATTATGTACACTTGCTTAAATAAAATCTATCCTAATGGTTTCCAAACAGAGCTGTCATATACACACTTATTTTCATGTTGCACAGTGCTGAAAGTAAGCATTTTTGTCACATATTCTGTTCCCCATTTTGACCATCCTCCTTGCGTCATTGCCAAAAACATACAAAAACAGAATATGGAAGGAGGGGTTTCCCCGTTATCTGTATTTTAGATTGTATTTGGAGCCAAGTGTAAAGAAATTCCTTTATATTTTCCCTCTTCAAAAATCAAGAATTTGCCATCAAAACGAGGATTTATTTCATATGCTTCAGTTTTTCCTTGTTCCCTTTCTGAGTTCCTCAATCACTCTTTATAAAAATAAGTTTATTTGTGTTTTTTTTTCTGTGCATTTTTGCTTTTATAGGAGTAACTAAGAAAAAAAAGTAGCTCTTTGCAGGAAGATATGAAATGCACTATTGTCATTCTAGTCTATACAGTCTCTGACTTGTCTTATTGATGAATACTGCTATGAAACATTGCACATCTAAGTTCTGCATTTTAGAATGGAAATTAAGGACACTTAAAGATCTAAATCTTTATACAGGAACTCTGATAGGATGAACTGCAGATGCAGAGTGGGATGCTGTACTCTACTCTGAATTTGGTAAAATATTTGTGTTGATTGTAAGAGGAGCTTGTTGAATTAAACGTTTCTTATATCAGAGTTCAAATAAAAGTATCAGGATGACTTTCTTAGAATATACTACGTTGAATTTTAGAGATGTAATCTGATTACAGCTTATTTGTTGCTACTTTCAACAGAGAGATCCAAAGATACAGTCTGAAACAAAGATCCCAGTCCAGTATTAACACTCAGAGAATGTGATTAAATCCAGATAGTAATAATTTATTAAAGGATGGAAATGGGAATCAAAGGTTGTGTTGCATTAAAGCTCAGAAGATGGCACTGCAGACTAGATCCTTAAAATGTTTTATTTCTTGTACCTTATAGTAATCACTAGTGATATAATGCCACAGTAATATTTTATTATTCCTCATTTCTAAGTCTCTATTCATGCAGAAGTGAGAATCACTATTCTGTGCTTTTTAAATATGCAACCCTGAAATGTAGTGTCAGCAATTCTGAAACTTGTTGTGAACATGTTGTGTGATTGTTGTTACTTCTTGTTGAAACCTGAACATTTACAAGCATCTAGGAGGTAGTAGCTCATCTAAATAAATAATTTTTATGCAATTACAATAGAGACTAATATTTTTTGACTGTGCACATCCCTCTGAAAGTGACTACAATTTCTTTCAACTAGATGATTTTCTCTACAAAAGAATGACCAGTCATTTCTTTGGGAATTACTGGCAGATCCTTTAATATGATATTAAAAATTAATTTCCTAAAGGAATGGATGAAGAAGTTCACACAGTCACCAAGTGGAGAAATTTTAAAATCACCACATGGAAACAACCCCTATAATGACAGATATAGCACATTCATGTGAAATAGCTTAATTAAAGAAGCCACTGAAGTTCAATAAATATAAGACTTGAATTCTGTCTTTTCCGTTTAAGACTTAAATCTTGATTTTTTTCGTTGTCCATTTGATGAAAAGAGTCCTTGAACTTAGTACTCATTTAAGAGTAGCAGTTTTATAAGATATAAATTCACCTGTAAGAGACGCATACATAAATATGTGTAGTCCAAAGGCTGGGAAGTCTGATGAGTGTGGTGGTATTGGATTCTCTTGTTTTGCTACTATTAACATTTTTTTTTTTAAACACTCAGATTACCATGATGAAGCTTAAGAGTCCCACCATATGTACGATGGAAAGACAAAGATGGACAATTATGGGGGAAAGACTCTTTCTATAGTTTTTGAAGTGATAGTATGAGATTATACAGAATGCTGCAAAAATGGCAGAAATTGGTTAGAAATTATAGCCCCTTATGTACTTCCCCTCTATCAGCACAACTTTTACTCCTTTGGTGAGTAGACAACTAAAGGGGGTGACTCTGCATGCTCATCCTGCAGTCTGGGTTACTGACATGCATTCCTGTCTCTAATCTCCAGTTTGCACAACTGGTATCTATATTCTGTACTTTGCCTCAGGAGATTAATTATTTGTGCCAATTCTTTGGCATGGCTCCACTGACTTTGCTGTTTAGCAGTGTGGGTAGGAGACATATTACTTCAAACTCACCTCCTTTTTCATGATTCATTAATGCTTTTTGTCCTGAAGATTACGTCTCTTTCTCAACTGAAAGACAGATGCCACAAGAATCTCCCTGTGAAGGAAAGCAGATCTGAGAGATGAAGAGGCTGAGAATCTAAACGGCAATATTGAGCATTTTGAAGGGAATAGTAAAAATCAAGAGAAAGAAACAGCATGAAAGTTGTGCAAGTACTTCGCACTCTCTTTCTCCCTTTATTGAAAGTCTGTTCGTTTTCTGCACAAAGTGATGTATCTATTGCTAACTATCTGTCAGAGTGCAGCATAAAAATATCAGCCATAATTACATTCACGCTACAAGTCTTGACATTAAAGCTAATATGAAAAGCATTCATTTTCCCATACTACCTTATGTAACAGGACTTAGATGTAGAAATGGCTCATTGTCAGATTTTGTTCTTCCATGTTTCAGTGCAGAGTGTTATTTGACAACCATGAAAATGTTGGCTTGCCCTTTGTCTCACAAAGGGAAGTATTAGAAGAGCCTGACATTTGTTAAAGAAGACTCTTACCAGTATGACCTATTTTTAGGTACTCTTTGAAACCATATGGTAAGTACCTGAAAACTAACAATCCTTCCATTTCAAGAGAGAACATTTAAGAATGGACTACTAGAACAGACAGACACAGGAATAAAAAGATCCTGGCAGTACATTGTGATAAGTTGTAAGCTTAAGGGTTTATAAACAGATTAATTTTAGTGATCAATTTTAGGAAATCAAAATGAAATTGTGTAGGAAGTTGTAGACTGAGAGATCTGTGAGATTACTGAGATTACTGTGGGACAAATACTACTCTGCATCAAAGTTGAAGTAAGTTGTTGCTGAAATCTATGTTAAATTTCAATATAAATTATCCATTATTTTAGAGATATCTCCCACCACGTAGACAGCTCTTATGTTTTGAAGGGCTTTCAGCAAGGCAGATATCAAGCAGAGCCTTAAAGAGAATACCTGTGGGGAGCAGGGTCTGGAAACTTGCCATATCAATAAATTCAATTATGAGTCTATCATAAAGATATAGAGAGCAGTTAAACATATGACGTTTTGGGGAATAACTAGTGATGAATTTACAGTGCTATCACTTTTTGTTTTGTTACTTGTTATCACATCACCTTGTAAATAAGATGGAGAGAGGAAAAAGTGTTTCTTTTGTCACAGGAGGCAATTTGCTAGGAGAGATCTCAGATTTAGAACCAGTATCAGTACCAAATACTGTAGAAAACAAGTGATGGCTTGGAGTAGAGGTCTCTGCACTTACTGAGGCATTTGATTGCTTCATGACAGCCATATGAGGTAGTAGAAGGCATGTTTCAAAGCAGAGGACTGCCTTTGAGCTTCCCATCTACAGCTGCAGACAGTGCAGCTTTTTCCTCTTTGCTGCTCAGAGATCCCAAATCAAATTGTGATCAGAGATCAACAGTAAGTTAAATAAAGCAAACTGGAAACATACAACACTGGTAGTGAGTATGATTTATGTTTGTGTCCATCCACCTGCTATGAGACAGAGACAAGTCCATCATGAAATGACTCAAACTTTCTCAGGCCCTTCCTCACTTCATCACCTGTCTCCACTTGGATTTAGATCCTTTGACCACAACACTGGGTACAAACATCCAACTCTTTATCCTGGATAGTATACCTTTCAAATCCATGTATCTCAAATTTAGAGATAAGTATATAATGCAGGACCATGCACAAATCCAAATAGATTATATTAGTTTCCTTCTCTTTGTCCATTGATACCATCAGTCCATCACAGAAGGCCACTGGATGGGCCAGATATGATTTGACCTTGGTGAAGCAGTGCCAGCTGTCTGAGATAGCCTGCTCACCCCTCATATACCTTAACATCTCTCCCAGGAGGACTTGCTTCCCAGGCAGAGGTGATGCTCACTGAACTGTAGTTTCCCAGACCTTCCTTTCTCCCTTTCTTAAAACTGGACTGATGTTTCCCCTTTTCCAGTCACTGAGGACTTTATCTGACAGCCATGACTTATTAGATATGATGGAAAGTGGCTTGGCAACCACATTATTCCATTCATTCAGGACCTCATGTCATGCCTTCATGTCCTTGGACCCCATAGACTTGTACACATTCATCCACATGAGATGGTCTTGGACTTGTTCTGCTTACTTGTTCTCCCTCTGAGGGAGGGATTTCACTCCTCCAACACCTGTCTAGAGGTTCAGAGATGTGATAGTGGCATGGGAAGCCTGACTGTCAGTGAAGACTGAGGCAAAGAACTCGTTAAGGACGTCAGCTTTCTCCATGTCTGTTGCAGCCAGTTCTCCCTTCTCATTTATCAGAGGGGGTACACTCTCTTTGTTCTTTCTCTTCTGACCAGTGTGCATGTAGAATCCTTTCCCATTATTTTCAGCATCTTCTATCAAATTCAGTTCCATTTGCACCTTGGCTTTCCTGATCCCATATCTACATGTCTGGACAGCATCCTTGTGTTGTTCCCAGGCCACAGGTTTCTACTTCTACAGCCTTTACATGTCCTCCTTCTCCCTCAGTTTGACCAGCAGGTCCCTGCCGAGCCATTCTGGTTTCCTCCCTCCTATGCTTGATTTCTTATTCTGTGTGATGGAGAGTTCTTGTGCTCTCAGAAAGGTGTCCTTTAAGAACTGCCTGCTCTGTTTCATTCATTTGTCTCTAACAACAATTTCCCAGGGGATCCTATTCAATAATTTCTTAAACAGACAAACAAAAACATTTTCCACAGACAATCTTACAGTTCACAGAGTATGTCTCTTCTTCTGTGAGCTGCCTAACTTCAATATACTCACTCTGGATATAGCAATCATTTTCTCCTAACTTCTCTTTTTCTAATGTCCTTCTTACACAACCTGTTTTTCTTCTGGGCTGCTGGAGTGCAGGGTGTGGTGGTTGCTGATGTTCCCTACAACAGTTTACAACCCCACTGTTATCTCCTGGATATGTTTGGAATTAGCATTTATGGGGAGCATTAGGAAGGAGAAAGACTGGAACAGACTAAAACATACTATATTAATCCTGTGGCTTAAGACAGCTTACTTCTAGTCACCACTGTTTTAATACTGTTAAAAGTAAAATGTAGAAAGAGCTGAGCTTGTTTTAAACCAGCTGGCTCAGACATAGGAAGAAATCTGACTGTGGCACTAAGGAGTCCCCCTGGGCTATTTTTTTTCTTCTGTGTTTTGGACACCTGCTGTTTCTGGAAGATTAAAGCAAGTAAATGAACCTTTCTGGGTATGTATTCACTTCTGTTGGTTCAAGTGGTGACCTGTATTTTGTTGTGATTACATGTATAGAAGTTCCATTTGCAATCTTAACTTAAAACACAAACTTATCAGCAGATTATGTAGTCTGAAAGATCAAATTCATACTTGATCACAGTTAAATCAAAGTAGGTGCATCACGACTTCTATCTCTGTTATGATATGGTTTATGCAATCAATACATATCTGAGATTAATGAGTCAAATAACAGAGTATAGAAAAGTCATTTGTCACCCCAGCTGGTGCTTTCATCAGTTGGAAAACTGACCAACAGTACTTCCAGCATGTGGAGGTTTTATTAAAATGATTGCCAAAGTATGGCCTGAGGTTACAGAGTTCTAAATAAAACTTTTTTTGTTCAGCCAGGTAATCTACTTAGGTACCTGTATGAATGCAGAAGGTACTTATTCCAGTGCAGACAAGTTGGATGTAGTAATAGTATCCTGTGCCAATAAATGTGTCACAGATGAAATATTTTTTTGTTCTTTTAAAATAAAATACTAAAATTATAACAACTCTGAGTTTATTGTTGTCAGCCTTCCAACAAAGCAGCTACTGAAAATTAAAACAGAAGATTGCTTCAAAAAGTGTTAAGTTTCTAGCAGATGAAACATCAAATGATACTCTTGAAAATTATAATACTTATAACTCAGGTTATCAAAGGTGTTTGACTGTTCATTCCACATACAGAAGAATTATAACTCTTTTAGCTGACTCAGCTGGTTACATTTAGCTTACTCTGCAGGTGTGTAAGGCTGAAGAACAAGAAGTCCTTTCTCCAAACAGTCTTTGCACTGCTGAATTCATCTCTCATTTGGAAAAATGGTATCAAGCCATCTAGAAACTTCCTAGCTTCTTTTTCAAGGTGGACTCGTAGGACTCTTGTATTTGCAGAGATTGGCTAATTTTGAATGCATTGATATTCTGATAGTGATTTAGAATTCCTTCAGCACCTCAAGAAAAGTTTAACTTAGAAGTTTAACTGTCTATTAAACTATTTTCCAGTTTAAAAAAATGCTCCACTGGAAACTTCTAAAAAAGCAGAATAATTCTTGTAAATAATTAGGGAACTTCAGACTAACTCTTAAGTGGAATCAGTTTCTCCAATTCCAAGTGCTCCTATTGCAACTACATGGATGTTCTCAAGGCTGGAATGAAGGGAGTTATGATCTTATTTACATATAATCATAAAGTCACTCAGATTGGAAAAGATCTCCAAGATCATCCAGTCCAACTGTCCACCTACCATCAATGTTTCCCACTAAACCATGTCCCTTAGTACAATATCTAAATGATTCTTGAATGCCTCCTGGGATGGTGACTCTACTACCTCCCTGGGCAGCCCATTCCACTGCCTGACCACTCTTTTGGAGAAGAAATTTTTCTTAATGTCCAACTTGAATCTCACCCTGGTGCAACTTGATGCCATTCCCCCTGTCCTACTGCTGGTTACACAGGAGAAGGGGCTGATCCCCACCTCACCACAACCTCCTTTCAGGTAGTCTCCCCTCAGCCTCCTCTTCTCCAGACTAAACAATCTCAGTTTCCTCAGCTGCTCCTCAAAAGACTTGTGCTCCAGACCTCTTGTGCTCACAGTAATGTCATACTTTCTACCAATAGTTCGTTTTTCTTCTCTACAGAATATTAGAATTGTAAGTATTGTAAGCCAGGATTAATGGGACACTAGACACACTTTCACTAAAGTGAGAACAGGGTAAGTAGATCAAAATTAACAGAAATAACAGAAGTGGGTGAATCATGATTTTGAAAGCTGAGCTGTAAACAAAAACACTAATTACAGGAAGAATTTATGAGGATAGGTTAATCTCTAACCTCATTTTGTGCATGGTCTCCAGAGTTCTTCCAGGACAAAGCATTAGATTATAAAATGATAAATGAATGGTATTTCAGTTTTGTGTTTTACTCAAAAGACAATATTGTCTGCAGCACAAAGCTCCAGCTATCTTGCAAGAGTGATTCACCATATGTTGCCTGAAGAAGCAATGCCAGATACTTTATCACTAGCACCAGTTCCTTTTGCTTCTAAATGTTCCTTACCACATTTTGAGACTCAAACAATTACCTCAGCTCAGTCTGACCAGATTACAGGGTATTGTGGTATATCACAGAATCACAGAATTGTAGGGGTTGCAAGAGACCTCTAGAGATCATGGAGTCCAACCCCCTGCCAAAACAGCTCCTTAGCCCAGGTTGCACAGGTAGGCGTCCAGGTGGGTCTTGAACGTCTCCAGAGAAGGAGACTCCACCACCACTCTGTGCAGCCTGAGCCCGTGCTCCATCACCCTTAATGTGAAGAAGTAATCCATGAGCCTTTTCAAGTTACGGTGGCCCAGTCTGCTGGAAAGTGATGTGGCTCCCATTGGAAACCCAACCATTTGCTGCTGCTCTTACTGGTGTTAGTCACACTAAAAGAAGCCTGGGAGTTCTGAACTACACACTGGTCAAAGATGAGTGGCCTTGAGCATAGCTCAGTAGGTAATAATCTTTAGTGGTTTTCATTTATAAACTATTGCATGATGTTGCCTGGCTTTAGACCACCTTGAGGCCTGGATTAGTAACGTTGCCGTTATGTGTTGCCTGCATTACATTCTGTCCTGTCGGTGATTCAGACATACATCAGCCGACTATATGAACTGCACGTGATTAAACTACACATGTAGTACAAATGCACATAGGATAGCCAGCCTTCAGAGAATAAAAATTGCACATCCATTCTGTATACCTCCTTCCAGTGTTTGCCATTATAGACAAGAGTTTGCCTAACATCCTGTATCTTGTTTATTAAAGATTAACTCATTTGGATCATCGCCATTTTTGTGGGACTGTGAATAGCCAGTCATCTTCACAGCAGCCTTATGCGTACTGGAAGGCTGTTGTTCTGTGCAGCCTCACAGTACTGTTTTGCTTCAACAAAATAGCTGCTTTGGGTGTTTTTAATGTGACTAGCTGTTCCTACCTGTTTGCTCAATGCTGACACACTATTTGTATGATTTCACTGAGAATCAGACTAGAAGTTGATAGAACTAAAAAAAAAAAAAAGCAGTCATCAAGGATAAAATCAGTGGGAAGGTAGTGATGAGAGGAAACAAAGGATTTCACTTGGGATAAACAATACTTCTGACAAGAAAAAGCATGTAGAAAAATGGTACATACATTTTCTGGACTAATAGGATTTTTCTGCCTTTCCTCTCTTTTATTTTCTGGATAATCTCTAGCTTTTTGTAGCTCTCATAATGTGGAAAGCTCAGATAATGGCAGAGTTCTCTAGACATGGCTCCACAAACAATACATAAAGGAGTTTAGCTCCTGTTTCTTAAATACTACATGCCAGTCAGTACAGCTAAGAATAATGTAATTATCCTAACAGTACTGGCTTATTGACTTGGTTCTAAGTTTGTAGTGTGAAGATTCTTGTCCAGAGTCTCTTGTCTACTTTGTCATTTGTTTGGACATTGCTCTCTCCTATGAAAATATCTTGATCTTCTGCTTAATTAATTTCAATTCACTGAAAGCCTTTCAAGCATACCTGATCATCAAGATGTGATTATAAAACTGTTCTTCAGAGTGTTCGCAACCCATCCAAACCTGGGTCAGGTATAGCTTCAGACTGGAGCTGAGTGGGAAGCTTCAGTTCAGTGTTTCCCCCAGTTTTTCTTCAGAAGTGAAGCACTTGCACTGGCAGGAACAGTTTGGTTTTGTGGAGCATTTCAATTCTGACAAGGAGATGACAGCCCCATTGAAATTCTCTGTCCAGTTTTCCCAGTGAGTCACCTACCTCTGAATGCAGAGAGATTTTGCAGAAGACAAGGCTGCTTTCTTCCTGCTCCCTTGGATGTGTGCAGTTTATTATCATCCTCTGAGATCATTGGCTGCCTTATAAAAATCTGTAATTATCTCTACCAAGATTAGTATTAATTTAGAAAGCCTCCTTCAGCCTTTCACAGAATCACTTCCTTATCTGCTGCCAGCTTCTACAGATCTGTCCCAGTGAATTAAATAAGCACATCCAAAAGCAATGTCTCTGAAGTGAGTGACAAAAATTCTACCATTACTCATGAAGGAAACAGGAACAGGAGAAGAGCTCACAGCAGCCATCAGTGACTGTCTTTGCTAGGCACAAAGACCTTACCAGATCCTCAGCTGTTACATACTGTTATAACTCTCTGGATGTAAACTTAATACTGTGCTAAAGTTAAATCAGTTGAGAGACTGGCCTGGAACACAAGTAAATAAATCAAGCCTAAAGTAATTGGTCTACCACAAAGCATAAGTATAGTGGTTTACATTTACTGTGGGTTGCTTAAATGCAACAAACGAGTCTAATTGTGTTCTTATTTAACCCTCATATCTCTGTCATCTACATAACTCTTCTGTCAGACACTGTTAGACTATAAAGGCAGATGAGTTTAATTTCGGGGTTCTGCCTGCAAAAAGTTCAACAGGAAAACCACCATTCTAGCATTTTAGTTGACTCCAGCTTTAGCATCCACCTCCAGTTTTGGCAAGCCTCATTACACTGCATGAATGATGGTATTTTAGCAGTACATTTACAATCACAAGCTAAGATTTAAAATAGATGGATTAAAACAGGGATAATTTTATCACAGAGGAAGGAAAATAGTAAAATATTAGCTTTAGAAACTTGAGAGAAGGAGGCATGGGTGCTTTGAATGATATCTGGGCTCTGACTCTCATATTATAAACAACATACTCAGCTTTAGAAAAAGGAACTAATCAGTAAAGGAACTATTTTACTATTTCACTGATAGGTGAATGGCATTTAGCCTCTATCATAAAGTTCTCTGGATCCCCAGGCACGTGCTCCCTCACAGGGATCATGACTAGAGTTTCTGGGTCTCCAAGGGGCTCAAGGTTTTACAGTAAAAATAATTTGATTTTCCTTTAGGGCTATCTTTGTAAAACAACCAGCTACTTGGCATGTAGAGGTTGGCTCCAGCTGATCTAACTGGGGATTCCTCAACCATAGGGGGAAACATACAGAGGTTAGGAAATCAGCAGTGAGTTGTCTGTTCTAGATGCAGGAACCCTGGAGGAATAGGAGTGCAGCCCTCAGAGAAAGGAGAAGGAAGAGCTTTGCTGGGCTTCGAGCACACTGCAGGGGTTACAGTGGGGATTTGTCAGCACAGAAACTGCCATCTGCTATTTGTTTCTGCTTCATTCAGAGAAACAGGGCTAAGAAAAGACTGTGCAAATACGACTTCTGCAGAGAATATATTTGTTGCTGCTCACCAGATTCTTATCCCACGAAGTTCTGAATTTTGGCTAGAGGGAGTAGCATGAGTTACATTTCTCTGAAAGTTATTAGGTTGTGTAAGTACCTCAACAGTTGTTTCTTGGAGATGAAGGATGTTCTGAAATAGAGTGTGAGGTGGGCGTTTAACATTGCATGTGTTATTTGGAGTTTATTTCAGATGCACTATCTTTTTTTTTTTTTGTCTTAGAACTAGAGGAGGATGAAAAACAGCATCCAATTTTCATGTAACAAGGCATTTTAAATTTGAGAAAAGAGATTAATTTCTTCTAAGCTGATCAAATAATAACTTTTGTTGCAGATGAGTGGGAGCAGCAGATTTAGAAAGCAGTGAGCTGTAATACATCCCCACTTTCAATCTCCTTTCTCGTGTACTACAAGAAAACACTATTGATAGTAAAAGAAAAGTAACAAGAATCATTTTGTAGGGTAGCACAAACCTGTTTAGATCCTGCTTTGATAAATCTTTATCTTTTCTTCTTGTCAGTACACCTGCAATGTAACACCACTACACTTGCTCTAAACATATTATTTTAATCACTGGTGAGAGCAACCATCTCTCCTCCTTCATGTGATCTTAGTCACCTGCAACAGTTCTCCACCTCATGTCATTAATGAAATCTCACAGTCAGAAAATGAGAAAAAATTTCGCTGGAATAGAAATTTTTTGAACTGGTCTCAGCGAGACAAGTTTCAACACTTGTGCTTTGCTGTCACGCTCTGGAATTCCTTGAAAGCTAAGTGGCAGAGGCCAAAGCAAAGTGATGAAAGCACAGGAATCCTCCCAGACAAGCAAGCAGGTGAGGAAGGGATGAGATCTGCACTGCTGGCACTGGCAGGCAGCAAAAAGGTTCATCTGTTTCTTGTGCCCTGCATGGCTTCCAACAGCCTGCTGAGTAAGGCTGCTGAATAACCGTGCAGTTGAGTTACACTTGCTGTTCCTTTGGTGATACACAGGTTTGAATTTAATGTGACTGCACATAAACACCGTTCAAATATGTATTTTTTTTTGTGGTGTCTTAAAGTAAACTACTGACACTTTCTGTATTATAAGAATTTTCTGTAATTTAATAGTATATTGTGTTATTTCCCTTGTCTCCTGATGGTGAAAAGCCTGATTTTACGCAGATGGTCATGGACTGTAGGAAGACGTATATACACAAATATGATAACTTAATTCATTGTAATATTTTCTGGTTTTCTATGGGATAACACCTTACTGATTTGTGCAGAGACCAATAAAACAGCTGAATGCCTAGACAGAATAATTTTATGCAGTTTTAATTCATTTTTGTTTGACTTTAATAAAATATATATATATTTTAGAAGAATAATAGATGAAGAATATATTTTCAAATTAAAAAAAAAAAGATGAAATCATAGAATCTTTTAAGTTGGAAAGAATCATTAAAGATTGTCTGGTCCAACACCCCTGCAATGAACAGAGACACCTACAGCTCCATCATGTTGCTCAGAGCTCTGACCAACCTGACCTTGTGTATCTCCAAGGACAGAGCATCCGGCACCTCTCTGTGCCAACTGTGCCAGTGCTTCACCACTTTTATCATAAAAAAACTTCTTCCTTGTGTCCAATCTAATTCTCCCCTCTTTTTGTTTTAAACCATTTCCCTTTTGCTATCACAACAGATCCTGCTAAAGAGTCCGTCCTCTTCTTTCTTATATCTCCCCTTTAGATATTGAAAGGCCGCTATCCGGTCTCTCTGGAGTCTCCTCTTCCCCAGATTGAACAGCCCCCTTGTCCTGCTAGCCACGCTTCTTCTGATTCAGCTCAGGATATGGCTGGTTTTCTAGGGCTGTAAGGGCACATTTCTGGTTCATGTCTGGTTGGCTATCCACCAGTACCCCAAAGACCTTTTCAGGGCTGTGCTCTACTCTTTCATCCCCCATCTTGTACTGGTAGTAGGGGTTGCCACAGCTCATGTGCAAGACCTTGCACCTGGCTTTGTTGAACTTCATAAGGTTCACCTGGGCCCACTACTCAAGCCTCTCTAGGTTCCTGTGAATGGCATCCTCTCTCTTGGCCATGTTGACTGCGTCCCACAGTTTGGTGTCATCTGCAAACTCACTGAGGGTTCACTGAATCTCACAATCAATGTAATTGATGGAGGTAAAGTTAAAGAGAACAGGCCCCAGAACTGACCTCTGAGGGACACCACTCATCAGTGATCTCCATCAAGATACTGAGTCACTGAGCACCACTCTCTGGGTATGATCTCACAAACATTTTCTCATTCATTGAATGGTCCACCCATCAAATCCGAGATCATGTCAAAGGTGTTAATGAAGTACAGATAGATTACATTAGCAACTCTTCTCTTGTTCATTGATGATGTTACGGCATCATAAAATGTTGGTCAGGGAGGACCTGGCCTAGATGAAATCATGTTGGTTACCCTCTATGATCTACCTCTCCTTCTCATGCCTTATGTACACAGATATAGTATTTTGGGGGTTGCCTTCCTCTTCTTTTTTTTTTTTTTTTGTATTTGTAGATAACATTAAACCAGATTAAGAACACAAGAGACTCATTACTTTTTGTAGACCATGTTAGTTACATATCTTCACATCCTATTTACAATTTTGGTTTTCTATTGAAAATGAGTTAATAGAGTTTCACTCATGAGAAGATACAAGGCAATTACACGTCTTGTCAATGGTCAGATTTTTAATTGAAATTTGTAACATATCAGTGTACAATCCTAACTGATGACTGGTAGGCTTTTTAGATGAGTAAGATGAATTTTAATTGTGATGTGTTATACAGGATTTATATATTCTAAGAAAGATGTTCTGTTGCATCACTACTTCACTGAAGGATTGCTTTTCTGAAGGAACAGATCTGAATTTCTTTATAAACAACCTCTAATTGGTCATTTTAATGTCTAAAAGGTATGCTATCTGGATTCATTTACAATATTTAAGTAAAAAAATGTTTTTGCTAAATGAATTAATATTATTACCGACTAAAAATTCTTCAGTGAGACAGGTGTTCTTGCAAAGTTGCTATTCAAGAAAATGAATTTATTTTAAGCCCCACTACAAGAAATTTGTTGACACTTTATATGTAAAATGTGATGCTTTTAAAATCAGGTATTTGAAGAAGTATTCTACATTTTATATGTATTATCTTATAATTTTTACCATATTTCATTACTATGCCATTTGTACCTAACTGCTACCTTGGACTTCCGGAGGGCAGACTTTGACCTGTTCAGGACACTTGTTGCGAGGGTCCCTTGGGACTTGCTCCTGAGGGGTAAAGGGGTCCAGGAAGCCTGGATTCTCCTCAAGATGGAAATCTGAAAGGCACAGGAGCAGGCTGTCCCTGAGTCACGCAAGTCGAACCGGAGGGGAAGAAGACCAGTGTGGATGAACCGGGAACTTTTGTTAAGACTCCGGGAGAAAAAGAGAGTCTATGTCCTCTGGAAGATGGGACAGGCTACTTGGGGAGACTACAGAGAACTTGACAAAATTTGCAGGCAGGAAATTAGAAATGCAAAAGCCCAGCTCGAACTTAGACTGGCTACTGAAGTAAAGGAGAAGAGAAAATTCTTTTACAAATATA
>VXAB01008360.1:78625-90752 GCA_013399175.1 Odontophorus gujanensis | reverse complement strand
CAAAACTGGTGAGGGGTCTGGAGCACAAGTCTTATGAGGAGCGGCTGAGGGAGCTGGGATTGTTTAGTCTGGAGAAAAGGAGGCTCAGAGGGGACCTTATTGCGCTCTACCACTTCCTGAAGGGGGATTATGGTGCGGGGGGGGTCAGCCTCTTCTCCCAGATTACTAGTGACAGGACGAGAGGGAATGGCCACAAGTTGTGCCAAGGAAGATTTAGATTTGATTTGAGGAGAAACTTTTTCTCTGAAAGAGTGGTCAGGCACTGGAATGGCCTGCCTAGGGAGGTGGTTGAGGCACCATCCCTAGCGCTGTTCAAGAAGCGTTTAGATGAGGTGCTAAGGGATTTGATTTAGTAGTTTAGTGGGTAGGGATGGTGATGGGAGGATGGTTGGACTAGATGATCTTGTAGGTCCTTTCCAACCTAATGCATCTATGAATCTATGAATCTATGAACATGTCATTTAACAGTAGCTGAAGCGTTTATTTTCTGTTTTCCATAGAAATAGCAGGCATAATTAAACTTATTATGCATACTAGAGACACTATAATACATGACATTTTATTAAGAAGTGCTACTATCTGTCATGAAATTAAAAAAATATACAACACAGTACAAATCAGAGAAAGCATCAAAAGTAAAATGTAAATTTTGCACCCAGCAGTATCCTTTTCTTGCAGTTCATTTAAAAAGAAAATATTTTGTTCTGATAAAATTTGCTTGTATAAATTTTGAGAAAATATTTTGTTTTCATAATAGAAATGAAACTGTATATGTATTATGTGAAATTCGGTTTTAGTTTTCTCCCATCTATGGTTAACAGCATAGATGCCCCTGGAAAAACTAGCAGTCAACATTATTAGTTGTGTTGTTTGTTAAAAAGCAATAGTTTGAGAGAAAAAAATGGAGATTTCAAACTTGAAAACAACACTTCTCTTTGTCTGCCACAATTTTTTCATTCTTTCTTTTTATCTCATATCTTTTATGACTGGCATTGTAAATCTGTAGTTTTCTATAGAGGAAGGAGTATCATGATGTGAATGTGGATTACTTCTTGATTTGGGACAGAACTTTTGTAAAACACTGAAGATCAGAAGAGATAATGCTGGCATGCAAGATCAGGGCTGTGATAGGAAAAATTTATTTGGAAAACTGGGATAAGCCCTTCAGTTAGTAAGTTCCTAAACAACTGTAAGACAGAGCACATTTCTACTGAGTCCTTTTAATCCTCTTTATATAATATTTTTCTGCAAGAAAATTTTCAACTCTTCAGAGACTAAAATTCTTCAAGACTGAACTATATAATTTGCTGTTGCAAGGGGTTTTGTCATGACTACCTATATGAACAGAACCTTCTACCAGGACAGTAGGAACAGCAGAATGTCTGTACCACAACTTGAAGCACTCAGCTGTGGGAAGCTGTGTGTATGAGTCAAAGGATTTCCTCTAGGACATCAAAAGGTAGCTATTTATCATAAAATATTTTTAATACGATAAAGGATTTATGAAATTTGGGTGTTAACTTCCAGCAAAACATGAAAACTAGTCAAGGAGCCTGTTTCCAGTACTGTGTAGCTGCACCATTTGGAAAACATCAGATGCACATGATGAGAATCCCAACCAAAGTTTCCTCATAGATGCTAGAGGAGCAGGAGATCTTCAGACCACAAGGAAGTAGAGAAAGAGTGTTCCTCTAACTTCATTCGCATTGCCTTAAGTCAGTATAAACAGGAACATTATCTACGGGCCACCCATTTGTGCCAGCCAATTTTTTAATGAATAACACGTTTCCTTTTTGCAAGTAGCAAAGCATATTTTATTTTTAATTGAATTATACTCAGAGGATGTAAGAAAAAAGAGTAAGGTGGGGAGGAACATGGCTTTAGGTTACAGGGGAAATATACTCAGAAGCTGAGCTTTTTATATTACCACACATACTTTGAAACAGTCTGAAACATTTGGAAAACCTCAAATGCTACTACATTCTCACATCTGTATCATAAACAGTTCCTAAACACCTTATTGCCCTTAATATTACATTGTCATAGGCAACTGCTTGTGCTGCCTATGTGAAAGCATCATGTCTGGCTACATTTGCAGTTGTTGCTCGGGGTAGGATCTGGGTTGTAAAAAAAGGAATGTGGCAATCTACACTTGTGGATTAAGGCTTTGCAAACACATTAAGGCACTCCCAGTGGCCCATGGCATGGACTAACATGCTTTCACATCTTATAATGACTGAAATTCAGAACTGTGACTTTAAAATACTTTAAATAAAATATTGTTTATTTGGGCTACTTATGTTTCTGTGCCCTTTCTTAGTGGACAATACAAAGACAAGTTTTCCCTTTCACATTTGCATTTTTTCTCCTCTTCCTCATTTGAAGTATTACTATGCTGCATTATTTTACCTCTATTATTGTTCATGTTGGTGAAACATTTTAGAAAACTTGTGTCTACCAATTTCAAAAGAAAATGGAAAGAAAACCTGAAAAATTTTATTTCAAATTTTCATGAGTATGTCCATTTCCTCCTCTGATAAAACTGTAACAAAGGAATGTCATCATCATTGAAATGGTGTTTTGCACCCTATATTATGTCTTCTAATGATTCTGTAGAGGGCATCATTAATATGTCAGAAAACACAGGTAGGAGAATGAAAAAACCGCTGACATTTGGAAAATCCACTGTGCTCTCTCCTTTGGATCAATCAGCAGATAAATAGAAAATAAACATAGGAAATATACAGAATACATACAGAAAATACATAGAAAATACACCCATGGATACACGACAATACATGGAATAGTATAGACTGAATTTTTAAATAACTCTCTATGAAATTAATTTCTGTGTGATGAGTATCGCACTGGTGTTACAGTTGGAGAAGGGAGATTGGCTGGACAGTAGGCACTTAAAAATGAAGGATCATGGAAGGAAAGAAGGTGGAGCCAGCAGAAGAGGATCGGGGTAAGAGAGCCTGGTGCAGCTGTGGCCAGAGTGAGCATCTTGAGGGAGCATCATCAAGGAGCTGGAAAGGGAGAAAAGAACATCCAGCAAAAACTGCACAGTGCAATCACGGCTTTTCCGGCAACTTCTCTGTCTCTTCATCTGTGTCCTTTTGCCAAGCACATCTTCAAGATTCATGTGTTAATAACAAATTTAAGTTTTCTGTATCCATCTATTTTTGCAAACTGAAAAAAAAAAGAAAAGAAAAGAGAGAGATTTGATATTATTAGTTGCATTTATTTATGAGGTGTGGGCTTTCTTAGTGGGCAGGTTGGGAAGCAGGGGACTATTCCAACACTCAGCCAATACAGAGTCTCTTACCTCTTAGTAATTGTAATTAGTAACAAAAAAGCAGTCTCTAAGGGTACTATTTTTTGTGACATAATAACTGTATAAATCATGGTGAAACTGAAAGGGAAAAACTACCTCCTTGGAGTATAAACTACCTCAAACTTTCTGGTTTTGTGCCACATATTGTTTGCAATGGGAAACCTATTCATTTTCATACATTTTAGAAACCCATGACAGATACGCTCACACTATTTTATGAAAGTGCGATAGACATATCAAATTTGTGACAGAATGTATGAAATGTATTTTTTCACCTGGAAAGGATTTAAAATTAATTTTTAATTTAAATCCTCGAAATTGCATTTTAAAAAAGTTCCCCTTGTGAGAATAAAACATTTTACATTACCCAGTGTCTGTAATTCTAGTAGGACTATTTTATAAGTAGTCGACAGTTTATAGTGTGGTGACACAGGCTTATTTTATATTGATGATAACTGAGTTTCAAGAAGGCCTTGTAAATATTTACTTTTTTATTTATTTTCTAAAGGGGTCTTTGATTCCATTTTCTTGAGAGTGTAAACTTGCATTATGGCAGACTAGTAGTGGTCATGTGGAAGTTCAGTTGTACAGATATGGTAAAGCTTAACTTCTTGAAGTATAAATGTCACTGTGGTGAATGGAGCAAGAGAATAGAAGAGCAACTTTTAATACTACAGTGAAAAATATATGCTGCTGGAGGGAACTCTGGCTTTGGCTACAGTTGCAATAGTATCTTTACTTGCCATCCGCATTCTCTTTGCTTTTGGGGTGATACTTGCACTTTCTAGTTAAAAATTTCAGAAGCCCGAATTTACATCTACTACTACACTAATTCAAGTCTGTATCAAAACTGTTATTGATTTTGGTGGTTCAAAAATTTCCACGAGCTTTTGTTCTCTATGATTTCAGCTTGCAGAGGTTCATCTGAATCATTTTAACAGGCTCCAGTGGGTTTACAGCCCATCTTTTGGATTTGAATAAACCTCAAAGCCCAAAGGGAATTTCATTTCAAATCTTAAGAACTGAATCAAGACTTTGTATAATCCATTGTAAACTACATGTCAGATTACTTTCCCTGCAAAACTCTCCTAGCATTGTGAGAGGATTTGGAAAGCTCAGCAAACCTTGAGAAGAATCTAGTTTCTTGGCTTCTAACCAATCCTCAAACCTTAGAAATTGCTTTTCTTCTCCTCTCAAAGGTTCCATAGAGTTCTCATCCTGAAGTTGTGTTCAAGGCACATTTTCTTTGCCCTCTGCACTGCTTCCAAATTGAGAAACATTCTTCCAGCAGTTAGAAGGCTACCTCCTTCTTTCTCAAATAGTTTAGCTATATTTGTCTCTGTAAAAAAGAATAAACGCTGAGGACCAGTTTTTAAAAGTCTAATGTGTATGAAGCTCACTGTGAATTTACTTTCTTTTGGTTTTTATATATTACCTTTATCTTTTTACATAGCACCCTTTCTGATGACTGAAGTGCCTTGGTGGTAGATGATATCTTTGTGTTTGTATAGTTCAAAACACAGCTGGATCCTGATCCTGTGTGAGGCCTCTGGGCACCTCTGCAATGTAAATAAATGGCAATAACAGTAACAGCTTCACATACAATTTATGTGAGACATAGCTATGGAATAAAGCTTTCATGAACAAAGTTTCTTGGTGTCAGACAAGTTTTAGTTGGTCAGGAGTCCTGCTCTTGACTCTTAACGGCTCACAATTGTACTAGCAATTCCTCATGCCAGCCACCTCCCTTTGGGGTTGTAAATTCTCCTCCTTGAACCTTATAAATCCATTGACCTCCATAACTTGGCACTTAGCATCAGAATAAGCAACCCACCTGCTAATGAATTTATTGAAACAAAGCATACATTTTGCTGACATGACCCCACACTTTTCCAAATGCTAGCTTATAGAAATACTTAGGGGAAGTCATCTGCTTTAAAAAGTGGTTTTCTAAACTAAAACTTGGCTTTATTTAAACATTCAAAAATATATTCTGAAATGCTGTATGAAATAGTGCCAAAGCTGTGAATAATAGTGAATATTATTTTTAAATGTTAATCTGTAACTACATCTCTCTAAACTTAAAATTTATATTGCATGAAGGTTTTTTTTCTCCTTTTTTTTTTTTTAGTTTTTTATTTTTTCCAGAGAGGAATGCTTTTTCTTTAAAAACAAAATTAATGACCTTCAGTATATGCAGACATGGCTGGCAACTCTGCTTTGTGTGTTGTAATAAAAATGGTTTATTGGACTAGTGTAGTTAAACACAGGAGCCAAATTATACTCAGGATTGACTTCATATCTTGTGTGACTCTAGGGGCATCATTTGCTGACCTGGATTCCTCCTTTTCTCCAATCCCACTGTTTTTTCTCCTGAAAGCAAAGCTTAGGCGAACTAAAGTAAATATAATTTCTTTTCTTTAGCCATATTTATTTTCCACTGGCTCCTCTAAAGCAGCAGCACTAATGTCCCAAGAGCTCCTAAACCCATTTATTTTCTATCTGCTACTTGCCAATCTGAAGCAGAAGGTAATTCACCCCAGAAGTTTTAACTCCCTTTAGCTGCAGCATCAGGGGCGTATCAGAGCCATTGCATGTAGGTGAAGATCAATAAGCTCAGGACTACAAAAGGAATAGGACTTCAGGAAAACAGGCTTTAGAGGCTGTTACCTGAAGAACGCAGAGGGAAACCAGTATCAGGGTTTGGAAGGGGAGCTTGTTTGGGAATAAAATGAGATATTCCACAAGGCAAAATAGAAACTCAAGCCCATTGTAAAAATTGAGCTGCAGATTAGTAGTTTTCTCTTTTGACTCACAGTGCTTAGAAGCAGTAGTGTGCATAATGAGGTTAGGGGATTGTCAAGGTTCTGAAACACTCAAATACTAATTTTCAAAGTGTCTTAACATTTAGAAGCTTCTTTTCCTCAACTAAATCCATACCTACAGGCACTTCACTTTATTGACTCTAAACTGAAAACTGACTTAAAGGTGGAAGGACCAAGTCAGAAAGGTTCAAACTTACACAGGTTGTTCACAGAAGTGTAAAACCATCCCCAACAGAGTGACAACCTAAAGCACGTACCACAATTCTGAGAGGTTGTGGGGATTTTTTTTTCCTGGAGTTTTTGTGTAGTAACCTTAGTGAAATATTTCATCGAAGTTTTGAGGTGTGGACTCAGATTTAGCTTGTAACCTTTAGTAGTTCTTTTAATCTTGTCACTGGAGAGTCCACAACAAAAACTACCAGTATACTTTCATGACGTTAATTTAAGAGACATAGAGACCATCTGATCTTTCTTTTGTATGGAACTATAGTTTACTTATTTTAAAGCTATATATTTTACAGAAATTAAAGCATTTCTTTACCAGAGAAATAGACTGCATATTATAGACACAGATGAACACAATCCAGGATGCTACTCATTTCTAAGATGCTACTTGTTATGTAGAAAAATGAGTATGTAAATGGATATTGGGGATCATAACAGACAAATCTCTGCAAGTTCAGGGTAAGGGAGTTTTTGTCATCTTTGAAAACTCTGGACTTGGACAAAAATCCCTTTCTGATTACAGATCAAGAAATCAGCATGGCCCTGGAGTAAGGCACACACAAAATGAGCATCTGCTAAACAGAATTCTCTGTATTGATTTTTTCCTTAATCTGGTTGTGTGTAATTTGTCCTATGTCCCCTCTTCAACAGCAAAGGTTCTTTAGTGGAAAGTAGAAAAAATGCAACCCCTTGAATGGTGGGTAAGTGGTAAGTCAAGACAAAAACAAAAACAAAAACAAATTCTAACCATTTGAGATGACCCTCTGTGTCTAGAAAGAAGACATTTGCACACACTATGAACACCAAGTGTAATGTCAGTAAGCCCATCACTCACTCTCTCCAAGGCCAAGTAAAAAAGGATAAATTAAGATTATATAAACACCACTGGATTGTGAGGCAGTCAGACTACCCTGATCATCCAGATCAACCCAAAAATACCTTACTCAAAATTTATTCTTTGGGCAACATCACTCCATTTTGAGAAAAACTGAAAAATCACTGAAATTGCCAGATGTGTTTTCCTCCATATGCTATGATTCAATATACATCTCAGATTCTCTTCAATCAGCTGAACACATAGGTCCCATAAGCTTTACATCAAGCTGTCCAGACAACTATAGTCTAAATGTCCATATTCTTAATGTATGAACACTGTTATTGACTTATTTATTTATTTATTTATTGACACTTTATTGACTAACATTAAACACTGAAGTGAGGCATGTAAACTGGAGAAACAAATGCACCCAAATGTCAAAGGAAGGGTTTATGCTGTTTTCACATGCCCACCTATCTATATATTTAATAAGTTGTTTAAATAACTTCATACTTAGAACAACTTTTAAAGGCAGAAAGATTATTTCTCCTGCAAGCACAACTGCATATTCTAGTCTACTTAACTGTGCTTCCTCATTCCCAGACTCTCAATAAATTGTGAATCTCTCATGCAGTTTCTATATTTGACAAATACATTGATATCTTCAGCTTTGTTCGGTCTTCACAAGTATTTTGTAATGAAAACAGGTGGGCAGACAAAGAGAAGAGGTAAGGGATAGGTTACAACATAAACGTGATTCTTGTTTGATATCAAATAATCCATTCATGAAAGGAATGCTACAGTTAAGTACCTTGGGAAACCTTTATTAACAAATATAAAAATCAAGCAGTCATGAGAGAGCAGGCCGAAATCAGTTCATTATTACTTATCTTTATAAAATAGACTACATAGAAAATTGATGTCAAGATATTATTACTATAATGTATGTGCAGTTTTAGTAAAGGGTGAGAATTCAAATGTATTTTTCTGAATATTAAAAAAATTAGTTCAATGTCTACGGAGATTTCAGTGGGAAGGGAAATTGTCCATATTACTGAAAAGAGGGAGATCTAAACAAAGGTACAGGAAATGTCTGTATGACATTTCATTCACTAACCAGAAAGTATTAGCACTAATGTGTTTTACATGAAATAATTTATTCCATGAATGTTTGAAGACTGTGATGACCCAGACTGAGGGCTTGCCTAGAAATGTGGTCGTTCAGGTCTCTGGCTGCAGGTGTCTGAGCCTGCTGCTGCTGGAAGAGGGTGCCCAGGATCCTACCTGCGTGAGGTGCGAGCAGGTGGAAGAGCTGCTCATCCTGGTGGAGGAGCTCAAGGAGGAGGTGGAGAGAGTGAGATCCATCAGGGAGTGTGAGTGCATGAAGACATCTTAATGTGAACTTTTGATCAGCCATAGTGTTGTCTAAAAGAAAACTATTCAAGCATCTGTAAATTTACCACTGACTGGAAAAGGGGAAAGATAACCTCCATTTTCAAGAAAGGAAAAAAAGAAGATCCAGGGAACTACAGTCCAATCAGTTTCACCTCCATGCCTAGCAAGATCATGGAGCAGATCCTCCTGAAGACTCTACTAAGGCACATGGAAAACAATAATGGTGCCCTTCACCAAGGGTAAGTCATACCTGACAAACTTGGTGGCCTTTTATGATGGAGTTATAGTGCCAGTGGATAAAGGAAGAACAACTGACTTCATCTACTTGGACTTATTGCAAAGCATTTAATACCATTGTGCACGACAACCTGAGGAGAATAATGGATTTGGAGAAAAACTGATTTGATGGATGGATCACATTCTGGATAAGGAACTGGCTGGATGGTTGCATTCAGTTATGATCGATGACTCGATGTCCAAGAGAAGATTTAGTGATGAATGGCATTCCTCAGGGATTGGCAACTGTTCTATTTAACATCTTTGTAGGCAACATGGGAAGTGGGATCAAGTGCACCCTCAGCAAGTTTGCAAATGACACCAAGCTGAGAGGTGAAGTTGACACACTAGAGGTAAGGGATGCCATCTTGAGGGACATGCACAGGTTGGAGAGATTGGCCCATGTCAACCTCATTACATTCAACAAGGCCAAGTGCAAGGTTCTGCACCTAGTTATGTGCAATTGCAAGCTCACAGAGTGGGTGGAAAATGACTTGAGAGTAGCCTTGAGAAGAAGGATTTGGGGGTGTTTGTTAACAGAAGACTTAACATGAGCCAACAGTGTATGCTTGCAACCCAGAACACCAACTATGTCCTGGGCTGCATCAAGAGAAGAGTGACCAGCAAGTCAAGGGAGGTGATTCTGCTCCTCTGCTCTGCACTCTTGAGACCGCACCTGGAGTACTTCATCCAGCTCTGGGGCACGCAACACAAGAAGGACATGCAGCTCTTGGAGTGGGTCCAGAGGAGGGCCACTAATATGATTAAAGGGCTGGAGCACCTGCTATGAGAATAGGATGAGAGAACTGGGGTTCTTCAGCCTGGAGAAGAAAAGAAACTTAGGGGGACCTGTAGCAGCCTTGGAAGGCCACTAAGTACCTGAAGGGGACGGACAGAAAAGCTGGGAGGGATTTTTTTTAGGAGCACGTAGTGACAGGATGAGAGGAAATGGCTTTAAACTAGAAGGGGGTAGATTTTGACTTGGGCTAAGTATTAGGAAAAAAACAATTTACTGTGAAGGTATTCAGACACTGGAACAGGTTGCCCAGGTTGTAGATGTTCCCACACTGGAGGCATTCAAGGCCAGACCTGGAAGGCATTCAAAATTGTGTCTGCAAGGAGGGATTTGAGATTGACAGGTCCAGGACCCTGAAGCCATGTAAACTGAGTGACAGCCAGATGGTGAAGGATTTGAACCTTTTTAAGTGGATCTAAACTACTTTAAGGCTGCACACCACTATGAATCCTAAACATGTGTCATTAAACTGTCTTATTGATATAAGAATTTTAACCACTTTAAAAGTTTAACATATAACTAGAAAATAGTAATATTTTAAGACTTTGAAGGGGAAGGTGTATTGGTACAATGCTAAACTGTTCTGTGTTATAGCATGAACATTTAAACCTGTGCTGGAATTTGTAGGGAACATTTTTGTTTCTCCTTCCTTTGGAAGTGTCACTGAGACCATGTGACCTTTCTGAAGAAGCTCTTCACAAAGACCTTCTATTTCCACTTAAATTGTTAGAGGAATCTGGAATGATTGATGTCCAAAACTTGCTGTGCTCCCTGGAAGAAGAACCTAGAAGTTGCTTCAGTTACTTCTGTCAGCTTGAATACAGGGTTGGTTCTTCTGCCTCACACAAGCAAAAATTTATCTGCATTAACCCAGTGCTTTCTTTTTCAGTTAGAAATTTGGAACTTGATGAATACCATGCAGTTTAGCCTACCTATGTAGACTGGAGGAAGTGCTTTGAGGAATTCAATGTTTGTTATTTTTGACAACCAGTTTCAGACGGCTTCTTGCAGGAAAAGTGGGAATGATTCATTGGAAGGAAAACAGTTTATCAAAACAAGGGTTTAAACTCAGGGTTTTACTAATTCCTGGTAAATATGCAGATCTATTCTTTACTGAATGTTCTTGCTGACCCACTTTTACAGTCAGAACAGCATAGACCATCTACCCAAAACACGCTCCACCATCAGCATAGTACTTCAAGGGCAAGTCTCACATAAACTTCTGCAGTTTGAGGTCCTGCGCACATGGATGTATTTTACTTGGGCGAGAATGAAGTGATTCATATACTTTGTAAAGTGTGATACTTTCTTCCCCTATGTAACAGGACACACAGAGCAAAATGTCAGGCACAGAAGTCCTTGTGAATACAAGTTAACCAGATCTGGAACAATTTTCTGCATGAGAGTGTGATGGACCCATTATAAGTAATGATGTGGGTCCTCTCCAGGCTCTCAGTGTTTCAACTGTATCAGTGTTTGTCATATTTACCATATATGACAAACGAGCTAAGGGGAAAAAACCCTGGACTGGAAAGGGATTAGATCATCTGGGATGAAAAACTGCCAACATTGAGGCTTTACACCAAAGGAAAAGTAATAACCATGCCTTACATAAAGCATATGTAAGCTCTGCAGCTACCTTGAAAAAAATGCCCCCCTTCAGAACATTTCTGACCCTTTCTTCTGCATGTATTTTCCCTGTCTCATTCATCTTCTTTGATGCAAAGATATATTTTCCTCCTGCTTTTGTCTTCTGACACAGAAAACACCCTATGCAAAAACATGTGCAAACTGCAGTTTGAATCCCATTCCACCCTTTCAGGAATTACTAAGTATCCACCCTATGAGTAACTATGCTTCTCTCTTTTATGTTCTGTTGATCAAGCTCTCTTCCCAATATTTCTGTGATTATAAATGAATAGAAATGAAGCTTGACTTTCTATGAAGTGTTCCTCCTTCAGCCTACTTTTACCACTGAGGTGCATTTGTGTATCACCTTTGACATTGCTGTATAAACTCTTGTGCCAGTGCCATACATTGTCCTTACATGTTTCTACTCAGCTTTCCAGATGCTGTTTTTACAGATACTTTGAGCAGATACAGAGGTTAGCTGGACCTTAAAAATCTGACATGAACAAAACACATTTATGAGAGCTCTATGGCATGGAGTGTTATGTACAATATTTGTCTAGGTATTTAAAGCGTATACTACAGAATGAGACATTTTACTAGCTAGAATCACATAATTTAACTTGTGGCAATGATCTCCTGCTGTGTAACACATTTTTTGGGTGTGCAAAGACATTACTTGGAAGGAAAAACCATACTACGGGCAGCTCTAACAAGACCCAGGTATTCAATGAAATTCAATTCCTGTTTTATGTAGCACAGCTTTTAAAACTCAATAGCTTTTTTCTTTTTTCCTTTCCTTTCCTTTCCTTTCCTTTCCTTTCCTT
>VXAB01008360.1:52412-78609 GCA_013399175.1 Odontophorus gujanensis | reverse complement strand
TCCCTGCTGTTGTTCAGTTTTCTTTTTCCCTAAGTTTCATTTTTTGCAGAGCTCAGGGTTATGATGCCAATTCCCTTCCTGACATAACCATCCATGCTGATCATAAAGACCAAGAGGCTGACAGATAATGTCAAACAGCTTTCCATGGTAACTCAGATTATGCAAGTACAGTTTGATCTTTGCAATGGTTCAGAACCACTCAGAAGTGCATTGTGCACTGGTGCCAAAAGTTTGTCTCCAGGCTACTAGGAAAGATATTTAAGTCACTGTGATGCTTAAGCAGAAAAAATATGTCTTTTATTAATCATATTTGCACAATTGATCAGGAAAATTCATTTCTTATGTTTTCAGAATTAATTTTGTGGAGCAAAGTGAAGTCAGATTAACCTATAGACCTAAGCAAAACTATAGCTTCTTTGTTTCAGGCTGGAGAAAGGCCAAATCACATTATAGCATACTTTACTTGTAAGGTTATATCTTAGGAAAGCCCCAACAGACTTTGAGAAGGAACCAGTATCTAACAGAGCTAACGTCTGGATATACAGCTCTATCTTGTACCAGTTCCAAATTCTTACATTATAAACCACACAGCTATCAGTTTTACTGTCACTGGGATTTCAGATAGATGCATATATCACACAGACACTAGAGCTATACTCTTGACAAATGAATGAGCCTTTTTTTTTTTTTTTTTTTGCCCAGACAATCCATGAGCACAGATGGGGAGTACATATTCTAGGTAAGGTTGTTGGAACACATCAGTTCCTATTTTTCCACTGTGCACTGCTTGCTTGTCTTCTGATAGCTGCTTTTCTTTCCATTCTTTATGAATACTTGCTGCTCTATTCCACTGTCTTTCAATCCAGTTAGTCTGCATTTATTGCTTACAGATTGTATCCCAACATGGTTACTAGCAAGCAGTCCATTGCCTACTACATGTAAGGTAGATGGGGCACATTTTGAAAATATGCTGAGTTACGTATCATTTTTAGGATGTACTTGGATACCTAAACTACTTTTTTTTCTGTGCTGAGAAACTGCAGTTCCTACTGAAGTTTATGAAATTTGCCTGATCAGCATCTCTAAAAACTGGACTTTAATGAACATTTTATTGATTTTTTCACAATCTACATGCTCACATAGCAGTACAAAATTCTAATGACTTTAGATTTCTGGCCATTTCTGATTCCTCTGAAAAAAAATAGCAGCAAACAGATGGTGTGATGAGGAAGTTACTGCTTTTAATGTTAATGCACACTCTACATCTCTTTTAACATTAATTATGTTTCTTTGCTTAAATAACATTACTTTTTCATGCATTTTTCAAACAAGATAGCATTTAAGAACTTAAAAATGATATTTTTTAACTTTGCTTTCCAGTGAGAATTACTAACTGAGCCTATGTCTTTGTTGCCAAGTACAACAATGCTTCCTTCTGGCTGTCATCTGCCCTCTTTCAGGAAAAGGGAGAGGAAATAGGTGTTTCCTGCAGCACATCTTGCCAGTCTCAATTACACCAAAGGCACTGAGTTTATACAAACTGAAGTGTATGTGAAACTAATGGAGCAAGTCCCTTATATTTTAAAAAATTCCTCTGCATATCAGCACAATTCTAATTTAGCCCCATTGTGCTAAAGCTCATTTCAAATATTATGGAAGTGTAGGTGTCATTGTGGATGTAGAAGGCATGTGTATATCACATAATTGAATTTTCCAACTACTGCAATGTAAATATTCACAAGTAACCAAAAATATAGGGAATTCATATACTTGAATCCCGATTAGCATTTTGAACATCTCAAAATCAGAATATCCTGGCTTTTATTATTCCATGTCTAATTGCAGTAAGGTTTGACTCCACAGATCATTGAATCAATGCAATGAAATCAGCAGATAGCACTTGATTGGGATTCCTCTTTTTTACCACATCCTTGAAGTGACTTGCAATGGATTTCTGTTTCCAGAACGAAAACAAAGTAGAGGAAGAAAAAAAAAATTACACACACCTAAAAGGAGCAACAAAAATATTCCAAAAAACCCACGGCCATCCATTTCAATGAATATTGCTCATATCTAGACGATAAAAGAATCAGGCTTAAGTATCAGACTTAAAGCTGTCAAGTTACTAGCCAAAAGAGATGTTAGTGTTTCACATAATCTAATGTATACATTTAGGCAGTTTCATAGTTTCCTCAGTTCCTACAGTTTCTTTCTCATTTGGGATCTGTTCCAGCCCTGTCACAGAGACTCAGGCTCTTTATTTGGCTGTAAAGGTTCTGCAGCAGCAGAGCCTGCGTTGTGTTCAGCCTCATGACGGTTGTGTCAGTATGGGTGATCTAGAAAGAAAAAGCCCTGAAGCTCAAAGGTCCTGAAGAGTTTTAAAGCCCATAAATTGGTTGTAGGAAAGAGCTCAAGAAGGTATTATTAGTAATAAGTTTGAAAGCCTCACTGCTCATCATTTTCAAACCAACATAAACATGAATTCTGCCTTATTTCTCAGCATTATGAAACTTTAACAGCTCTGAACTGTAAAAATAACTAAATCTATCTTCTCTTTCCTTCTCCAGAGTACCTTCAAATCCTTTCATTCATTTCCTACACTCTATCACATACATATTTTTATATTTCTTAGTCATTTCTTCTTCTCGGCTCTGCAGATAAGAGAAATGATCCAATTACCTTGAGAAGAAGATTTCTAATAAAAATTTATAAAGAAATGTTAAGTAGCTCCCACTTGTGTCTCTTTTTTTACTTTCTTTTTATTTTTTCACTTTATTTTTTCCTTCTCTGCAGTTGGTCATGAAATAAATATTACCACTGACATGAGCTTTCCTTTCTTTTTTTTTTTTTTTTAAATTCAAATATAGGCTGAGCAAGTGAAAGAAAGATTTTATATTGTTTTATGCAAAAAACATCAGTGAATCAGATGTGCTCATTGTAACTGGCCAGAGTTTTCCTGAGATTAGTCTATTGGAGCAGACATTGGAGTTATCTAAAAGCAGACAGTAAGAGGTTTGGTCTCAGAACTCCCAGGAGAGTGGAAATGTTGCTGGGAAAGGCTGCTCCATCCCAGGCAGCTGTGCTCCCCTTTCTCTTGTCATGCCTGGACCGGAGAGGGTTTTGGAAAAGATTCTTCCATCAGAAGAAGAGTCAATGCAAAAATAAATGCATCTTTAGTTTCAAACTGCATTAACATCTGGATACATCCAAGCATGACTATGGAATGGGATACTGCATGTTTCTTGGCACTACATTTTCCCATTCCTTGGTGTTTTCTCCTCCTCAGTGCTCATTATTCCATTGATACACAGGTAAACACAGCCACGGCTTGCTTGCCCTGTTTGGACTTCTGTACCAGCATTTAGGAGTAAGAAAAGTGCATTTTGTGCTAATGTGTCAGTCAATAGACCTGAACATTTTATTGGTTGTTCTCTCTTCCTGTGGTAGTTTTCTGTCCAGATGTCTGTGTAGCAGAATAGTTTTCTTGTGTTCTGTGTTTTCGTTTGTTTTTAATACTGTTCTTCTGCAAGGCTTGAAAAATGATGAGGAAGGACTTACTAGTTGATATGCCATATGTGATGGACAAATTTATTTATTCTCCTCTGATGATTTATTAACAGAATTATTTTTTTTTAATTTACATTTTATATTAATGTAGTTCTGTGTTAATTTAATTTATTAATTTATGAAGCCATTGTTGTTGTCAAGAGGGCATGAAATCATCTCATAAATAACATGTTTTTGTCAGCCATTTTCCACATTAACTACAACAATTTCAGAAATCTAAAGGAACACAACTTCTAGACAGTTTTGCACTAGTTGGCAGTTTTACTTATCATTTGTAAAGAAGACAAAGTTTTACTGGTAAGTCTAAATTTTGGGAATGGTTTAGCAATGAAAAAATTAGAATAAACAGTGCAAATATTCAAGAAATAAGCTCAAAAACATCTTAATCAAGTAGAATACCTCTTCTATAATGAGTTTAATTGTTTATTATGTCCTATTATTATGAAACTTAATTCCTGTTTTAAGCCAAACTCAGAAACTTTTGGAGTTTTTCAAGACCTGCTACGAAATTTAACTCAGCTACTTCATAACCTTTGTTATAGAAAAAATAGATCATTGTCCTGTGGACACTGTCCTCTGCCATCACATCCCTAAGAAACCAAGATCTTTCAGCACTTGTAGTGGAAGCCCATTTGAGATTTATTCTGTGTCTAATGCTTTTCTGTCTACCATCCAGTGTCTCTGCCTTTTTCCCCCCTAAAACATATTCCCCCTATTTGGTAGGTTCTAGAGAGTTCAATGTCACTGATCATCACTTGAAAAGGAAGAAAAGAAAGGTATTTTCTGAATTTTTCTATTAAGAATTTTGAATTCTATGAAAATTGTCCATATTTTAATTTACTCCTTTTAAGATTTTTCTTCAAGTTCGCTGAATCATAGAATATCTCGAGTTGGAAGGGACCCAACAAGGATCATGAGTCCAACCCTTGGCTCCATACAGCACCACCCAAAATCCAAACCCTGTGTCTGAGAGCAGGCCCCGAACACTCCCTGAACTCCAGCACTGCCTGGGCAGCTTGTGCCATGCCCACCACCCTCCGGTGCAGAGCCTTTCCCAAACCCCCACCTGCCCCTTCCCTGACCTGTACAGCATCCTTCCCTGCCTCTCTGTAATTTAACAGACACATTCATAACATGCTCAATTTCTACTTATTTGTTTGAATAGAGTTATTCTCCACAATAAGTACATATTGCAGACAGAGGAAAACAACTTGACTCTAAGAGAAAAAATACGAAGCCAATAGCCATCAGACACAACAGCTAAGAGAGAATCCTAACAAGCAGAAGGTTAACACATAGAACGTAATGAATTCTGTTATAGGCAGTTTTAAGTAGGTTACACAGAGGTGTTGTATAATGTAGCTGTAAATACTGGGGTGGGTGATTGAAATTCCTACTGTAAGTGCTTTATATATAAATGTTTAGTTACTTATCAGCAGAATGAAAAAGATCTGGGGTTTTTTGGTGTCTTCTGAAATAAAAAACAGCTGTCGATGTTCTGGGAACTGCCTTCCACCAGGCTGTTTGCAACTACTGACTCAGCTCTGCAGGCTTGGAACTTTGTGAATCCTCAAGGGCATGCAGAATTTAAATTTACTAGTTATAAACATTATGCACTTGAGAAGTATGTAGATAATATGCTTTGAGGAGTATGTAGATAATATGTTTTTCCATTTGCAATTCAAGATCTTGTAAAATTGAGGTGGAGCATGTATTTTAATGAGTGTAATCTGCATGTACCTTCTCAAAAAAAGTTTGCTCACAAACTGCTTTAGGTGCTCTTATATGTTGTCATGCTCATAAATTAAATGCAGTAAATTGAGCACATATTGGGGATTATTTTGTCTATTTTAGCCATTGCTGTACAGTCAGCATTCTGCACAGACGCACCCTGCTGTGAGACTGCATCTCATTGCAGTGAGATGGGGAATATTTGGCTGTGTGCAGTATGGTAAACAGTACCTGTAAGTCCTTCTTCAATTAACCTGGTGGACAAGTGGTTCTGCTTGTAGTCCCACTAACTGCCACTGGCATAAATGTCATGGATAGGTCTTATCACACACTTGAATTCATGAATCAGCTAGAAAATGTAGGACTTCATTTGAGCTAGGCACTTCGAAGGAGACTTCTCATGACCGAAATGAGTAAGTGCTTAATTAATTTCATCTGAAAAAAAGTTCTATGTGCTCTTTTGACTTTATTCATCCTTGAGTGCTCTTTGCTTTTCCTGCAATCCAGACCATGCTTTCTACTGAGGAATAATCATAGTTTGCTTCATATTCTAAAGGAAGAAAATAAATGCTACACTGAGAAAAAGACTTTCTCACTTCTTAGGACTACTACAAGCATCATTATCAGCACTTCCAGTCCTTTGCTGTTGGTATACTAGTATTTAAAGAGCAACATGTATTAAAGCATCTTCACCTTTTCTTGATGATAAAGGCAACAAGAAAGGAGAGGGGATTCTGGGAAGCTGCTGCAACACATTGCTGTTGGTAGCAACACTTTACCTTTTTGTAAAGGAGTCTGGTCTTTGGAGCATGACGAATGTTAGACCTGCAGATCATAACACAAGACTAGTTTTCCATGGACTGTTCTTCTACAGCTAAGCTAGACGCATGATCCTGGTGAGAGTTCCTAAAATTGATTTGCCTCAATGTAATTATTTTGAATCAAGGAGACCATATAAAGGAAGGGAGGACAGATCATGTTTTCTGCAGAAGAAAGACTGAAATAATTTTCAGATTATACTACTCTGTCTAGTGGTGACAATAATGAGCTCCTTAAAAATGCAAATAGCATCTCAATGATTATCTTGTGTTAATGACAGACCATCCTGAGTTCAAAAATGTAGTATACTACAACTGACTCTTCCTCATCTTCTCACAACACGTTTTGAAGTTTCAAGGTAATAAGGGAAGATGAGATAGTGATTATAACAGGGTTTAACTGGTTGGAATCAGAGACAGTCTTCCATATTTTCCAAATGGAACAGTGATTATAGGCATAATGTAAGAAAGGTTTTAAACCGATCAAGTTTCTAGGCAGTCCTATAGCTTTCTTGTTTATTGAATATTGCCTATGAAAAAAATGTCATTGAAAATTGAAGACTGCTGTTGTCATGCCTAAAAAAGCTACTCTGATTGCTGTCAGATTGCATCGTATGCATTGTGCATCCTCTAGCAGCACTTAGACAAGCTGACACAAAATACAAAGATGATCCAATTACATTTTCTGCGACTGCATCTCATTGTGCTAATGCCTACAAATTAAGGGTGTCTATCACCCCTTACATGAGACAGAACACAGATAACATTTTAAATCTCATGCATTTTATAGTGCACACCACTTAAATACTGAAGCAGCCCTAATCGTAAACAGTTGACATGTAGCTCATAAACTGTGCCTAGTCAATATTGAAAATGCAGCCATGTAGTGCGTACAGAAATGATTCCTCCTTATTGTTATTTATTAGTGGTAGTATTATTTATTTGTGGCAATTTGTATCTGGTGATTTACTTACCACAGAGAGTTTAAATGTACAGTATTAATTCCAATGTACTTCCAAAGCAATCAGTGTATATTACCCTAATTTTCTCTTTCCTGAACTGTCTTGTTGTAGGTAGAAAATCTTGGAAAATCCAATGAATCTGTTCAGGAATCAGGCTACTGAAGTACATTCTTTTGGAATGGCACTGTCAATATTTCAAAGATTTGTATGAAACACGGAATCCATGAAGAGTAAAAACGACTCATTCTGACCTTGCAAACAGTCAGTGGGAAGGGTGGCAAAATCTAACTCTACAAATAGAGTTTCATTAGGTACAGAATTTCAGATGAAACCTTGGATCCAGTGAATCACACAATGTGGGATTTCATTCAAACAGCTTTACTCTGTGAAAAAAAAAAGCAAGTCATGAGGTGTATCAGAGAAAAAAAGTGCTCTTGCTCTCAGCTTGTAACTCATTGCTTAATGTTGTCTGGTTTCCTGTGGTGGTTATCACGCTGAGTTTCCCCTGTGGCTACCCCCACTGATCTGATGGGGACTTTGTTTTGCCAGTACTGCTGGGACTGAGACACCAAATCCGATACAGTCATCTCTGTAACAATGCGGGCTGCAAGGTACACATCCTACTCATCTATCTTTTTTTAGAAGTATGTCCCATTAAAGGGGAATGGCTGCAGATGGACAGTCCTGCCCTTTTCCAAAGGTCCCTCCTGCTCTCTCAGTAGGCCTTCCCAGAGGAATAGGAGGGACGATGATGAGAAACCCTCCAGCTGTGAGCACTGAGCATGTCTGTGAGTGGCAGTTGCTCTAATATTTTCAACTACATTTCACAGCTTTGCATTACATGCTGGAAGATTTCAGGGGTGATACACAGGGAGAGTGTGTTCCTTTGTTCTCCTTTCTACTTGAAATTTCTTGTTTATGCAGAGATAATATTCTACAAGTTGTTTTCATAAAAGAAAAGATGCACTAGAGATTCTATGACAGGTTCAATTTTTTGGCTGAGCAGTTGTTTATGCTTCTCTTTTGACTACAATGGAAAGCATACAGCTATTTCTCTCCCCTTTGAAGAAGAAACTGAATTACCTTACTGTCAAACAGCTCAACTATCTGTTTTACTTTTCTTTTTTTGTCTTTTTTTTTTTTTTTCCAACTTTATTTTTATTGCCTTGAACACGGTTACATATGGGTAACCGTATGGTGGGATGCAAGAATCAGATGGCTGGCCAGAAGTCTGACATCTGCAGAAATTAGCTTATTAGGCCAAGTTTCCAAATGGGAAACTGAATCTTTAGTAAATGGGTAATTATGAAACACATGGAAAACATAGCTGGACAAAATAACCCAGTGTTTCTCACCACTGAACGTTACCTAAAACCTACCTGGACAGTCTAGAGATGACATGTCAGGCTGAACAAGAGCATGAGGAATCTGCTGTATAAAAATGGTTAATCTGTGAAAAAAGCGATTAGAAATGCATCATAGCAGAGTTGACTTCTTGGTGTAACTTCAGTGCAGTAGAATCATAGACATAAACAGCAACCATGAGAAGCCCCAATGCAATGATAACAACACTGTTACAATAAACATAGTGTAGATGCTGTGAGATGCTTGCAATACAAGTGTTGGCATGTCTAGTAAAAAGTTTTGCTGCTGCAGGATCCACATTTTTTGCAATATCTGGTGATTATTTTCAGTATCCCAAGGGATATCTCTTTTCTCTTTTCCTTCCTTTGTAAATTCTTTCTAATATTTGTCCTACATTTATCTATTTTTAGCTACATAATAACAGCAAGAGAAAGTCTCATTACCTGTAGTCAGACTCCCATCTGTACAATTCCTCTTCCATAAGTGTACCCTTTTCATTTTGCAGCTAAGTAGTAAGAAATACTTAGCACTTTTAATCATAAAATGAATTCCCATCACTCCATCTGTCTTTGCCGTAGGAATGAATCCTGTCTTCTCTTTAACAACAGACTTGGTTTTAACAACAAACTGAAACGAACTGAGGGATTACAAAAACCTGCATGGTTCCCTGAAGAAGAGCACCTTGGGATGGGTGAAGCTGAAGGACCGGGAGGTACACGATGGAGATGCTTTGCTGGAGAGAATATTTCTCACTGTTTTCATCTCTAGTTCCCTACAGAAGTAATTCTCTACACACACAAAAGTGGGGATTTGAGTAGTTCTGTTAAGAAAAAAAAAAACAACTGTAGTTCTAACTGGAAGTTGTCCCCAGAGTGTTCCCGAAGCAAAAACACTTCCAGAATGAAATACGCTCTTCATGGTCAAACTTTCTACATGAAATTACTATATTTTCCAATAGCTGCAATGTTATCTACCTCTGAATAACACTGAGAAAACTTTCTTAATTTGAAAGATCTGCTGTGCTCATGGTGTTAAGATGATCACGATTGCGGTGTCAGGTTGGAGACCACCAGGTCTCTGACAGGCCCATCCCACCACCTGGACAGCCATCTGTTTGAGCATAGGAAAGTGTGGGGCTTTTTCTTTCAGAGGCTTTCACAGTAGAGCTGTGAGTTTCAGCAATCCTAGAGGCCAGTGCAGGGACATTACATGACATTACACCCACTACATGGTCAAGGACCTGAAAAGTTAATTGCAAAGCCTACACACCTGCCTGGCCAACAGGGCTCAAGAGCCATTGAAATGCAGAAATACTTTTAGAAGGTTTTATTTCAACAACAAAAAATGCATAATCCAGGGTAAAATATGTTGTCAGTCTTTTCCAATGCATCATGAGAAATTTAGAAATGAGTGCACGTACTTTCCTCTGCAGAATGGCATTATGTGTTTTTTGCATCCTGTAGTTGGAATGGAAATAGTGAAAATTTGAATAATTTGGGGTAGCTGGCAGAGGCTTCACCTTGCAATCTGTCAGCTTGTGACATTAAGATGAGCTTGAATATCTTTATTTTATGATCAACTGCTGCAAGAAAGGACTAGTAACAGAAACACCACTTTAAATAACTATTTTTTGTTATAATAACGTTCTGCTGTAATGACATCAGTCTGTTCAAGCCCATAATGCCCATGTAGATCCATAAGATATTGGATTGGATCCATAAATTATTTCAATCCAATCAAATTATTTTTCTTCTACAAGATTTAGGAAAAAAACTATGAGAGATTTTTGATTTATTAGTTATGACAAGGGTTGAAAAAGTTGTTTTTTTGTTTCTGTTTTTGTTTTTAAATTTGTCTAGATTTCATCCCTAACAGAAAGTTGAAGAGGAAAGTTAAAATGTTACTACTTCTACCCACACCAGATTGCTATTTTCTGGAGCACGAAATAGTGCAGTGGCTGGGAATTCGAGCAGCAAGAGAAGCACACTGAAACTTATAAACTTGAAAGCAGCAGGCTCAGCATGTAGAAGAAATCATGAGGTATCAGAAACTGAACGTTTTGAGTTGACAACATGGTATTCTTCCAAAACCAACAAAGGCAAATATTTGGAGCAAATTAACAGAAGTTCTTAATGCAAAATATAGGAGGTAACTATTCATCTCTACTCAGCACTTAGAAGGTTTCCATGGGAGTGCACCAATGTGCTAAACATCACATTTAAAGAATGATGCATAAGAACTAGTAAAGATCTAGTGGAGAGTATTATAAGTTGTTTAGAAAATGTGACCTATAAGAAAAGGTTGATTGAACTGGGGTCATTTAATTCATAAAGGAAGACTGTCAGGACATGATTACAATTTTCTAATATATAAATGTTTGGTCAGCTAATCATGTCAGCTAATGGCAGGGCAAGGAAGAACTGGAAAAAGTACAGCACTGGAAATTTTGGGTTACATTTCAGTAAAGTTTCTGTTAAGAGATAATGGAATTCTGTAACAAATTGCAGATGGAAATGGTAGACTTCCTATCAGAACAGGTTGTGCAGGCATCATCCAGGGATGAATTGAGTAGGAGTGAAAGACAAATTGGACAACCTAAGGCCAATTGCAGGTCCAGGTTTCAGTGCCCCAGAGCACTGTGACTATGCTAGGGGATTACCTATGAAAATGGGGTGGAAATGGGAGAAAGAGAGAAAAAAAATTAAAGGCAGAAATCATAGTATTATAGAATTATTTAGGCTGAACAAGACCTTTAAGATCGTGAAACCCAACCATCCACCTAACACTACACATCCACCACTAAAAATCATGTCTCTAAGTGCCATGTACACACATCTCTTAAATAACTCCAGAGAATGGGGACTCCACAACTTCCCTGGGCAGCTTGTTCCAATACCTAATTATCCTTTCCATGAAGAATTCTTCCTGATATCCAATCTAAACCATGCTAGCACAACTTGAGGCCTCTGCTTCATATCCTATCACTTTTCTCCTGAGAAATGTGACCAATACCCTTCTTGCTGTAACTTCCTTTCAGGTAGTTGTGGAGACCAATGTAGTATCCTTTCAGCTCCCTTTTCTCTAGACTAAACACCCCACCCATCCTTCACCTAAATTCTCTACATTATTAGGTGCTAATAGAAAAAAAGTATTCTGCTTAATCTGGAGGGCTGAACTAAGAATCCTGCTCTTCATCTTGCTCCTGCTGCCTCTCAACTATTTTTCTACTGAAGAAGAAAAGATCAGGAACTGGAAGCTACAAACTTCCTTATTTATAACACTTTCCAGAATTATTTTAACTGAATCATAATGTCTCCACACCGTGTTTGGTAGCTTTCTATGTACCCCTCACCTCCCATACTCAATTCTCTTTTCCTTTTGGACAAGAAGATATATTTCCTCCTGTAAAAAAAAAAGGACTGAAACAAATGAATTCATCTTCTCATCCTTATCTCTATACTTTGCTTTAAGCAAGATATAAGCCACTGCTGGATCTGTCCTTGTAGTCTCAGTTTCCAGCTGAGAACAAATTTTCGATCAACTCTTCAGTAAAAAAGAAATGCATGGCATCTATTGCCCACTCTCATGCATGGACATGCAGTAGGTCTGCTATTAGAAGAGCTGGGGATTTGATTATTCTGTGCTAATGCTTCTGCATGCAGTTTTAGAAGACTCAGTCTAGAAGAGCAAGTTAGCAGCTGTATCTCCACTAACCATTTCAATTGCTTCTCTACCTAAAACAGAGATATAACAGACTTATGGTTCTGTCATGGATTTTGTAGCTTCACTGTTATTCAGAGTAGGAATGCTGATTTTAAATATCACAGTACAATTAAATGAATTTTCTGAAAATACAGCTATTGAAGCATGGTGACTTAAGAAATCTTTTCTATCAAGAAAGTGCATATTATATGAAATATGTAACACTTGCTAAGCTTAGGAAGAACACTGTTCCTACTGAGGTTAGCTGCTAATGATTGAAAGAGTGAAATTCTCTACAGAAAGCTTATGATTATCTCTCTTTATTGGACTTTGACTTTGTAACCAGTGTATGTGAAAAAGTACTTTTATAGAAGTTGTGAAGCTAGAGTTAAGTTCTGACAACTGCACTGCAAGTCAAAGGCTCACAAACTACTCTGCAATCATTAGTACAATTCCAGCTATGTAAAAAGACAATGGCAGAGAGCCAGCAGCACAGGGTGCTGCTGGTGGTATTCCTAACTGCTGCTGCTGCTACCCACCATTGCTGATGACAGCATTCACATTTAACACTACTGCTGATGAAAGTACCTGCAATTACTACAACTGCTGATGGCATAAAGAGTTTGTTAGCCCAGTTGTAAATTAATTCCTGAGGCTTAGTTGCCAACTTATTTTGGATTGTGAGCAAAATGCAGTCTTCTGGCACTGGGAAAAAGTTACGTTAAGCCGAAGTTATTAAAAAAGAGAGATATAAGAATAAACTATATTGGCTTCATAGACAGAAATTCAGTGTTCTCTTCTTACAGTTGATACTGTGTGAGCCAGCTTGAACATACAAGCAGCAGAATTTGATGCAGTGCCAAAGCTAATCTTCCTCTTGGAAGGGCTGACAGCACGAGGCTATCCTGATTCTGGATTCAGTTTGATTTATCTGGATGGTTCCTTTCCTCACCATGGGAAGTTATGAAGTTGGATTGACATCAGATTGGAAATCTCTACATCACGTTCAATTCATTTCTCAGAGTTGTAAGTAATATTCCTTGACCTAAGGTAAACATGATGCCTTTGTTCTCTTTTTTTTTAAAAAAAGGCCATAATATGAGACTCCATAGTACATTAAAAACCTTCTGTACAATGCACTAAGTAATTATAGAACCATAGAATCATAGGGGTTGGAAGGGACCTCAAGAGATCATCGAGTCCAACCCCCCTGCCAAAGCAGGTTCCCTACACCAGGTAATTTCCCTACACAAAGTAATTTCAATAATTAATATTTATTTACATTCAGCTTTCAGTAATTAATAATCATGTGGACAAGATCCTTGTCCAGAAACAGATCAGGCAAAATGAACTCCCAGGTTGGATTGATCCAGCCACCGTCCTTTGTGAAGACAAGGACATGAGCATGACTGTATCAAGCCAATACAAAGATTGACTCCTTGGCCAAGGTATTGGACAGGCCAGCTGGAGGTGAAGTGCTACTGGACCTGGTTCTCTCTCACCAGTGCAGAGCTGCTCATTAAAGACAATAAGATTAGAGGCACCCTGGGCTATACTGACCATGCCCTGGTGTAGTTTGTGATCTTGAGGAGAATGGCCTTGGCAAAATGCAAAATCACGGCTCTGACCTTCAGGAAAGCAAATTTAGGCTATTTAGGAATTATTAGATGGGATTCCCTGCAAAACTGTTCTTAGGGACATTGGAATGGATCAGAGGTGACTGCTCTTTAAGGACACCTTTCTGAGAGAAAAAATAACTCTCCATCCCCCAGAACAAGAAATCAAGCAGAAAAGGAAGGAAAGTTGTGGCTGAGCAAGGACCTGCTACTTACACTGAGAGATAAGAAATATATGTAAAGTCAGTAGAAGCAGTGATGGGTAGCCTGGGAAGAATACAGGGATGCTGTCCAGACATTCAGAGATGCGATCAAGGAAGTCAGGCACAGATGGAGCTCAAACTGGCAAGGAATATGGAAAATAGCAGGGTGGCAACCCTGATTATGGCATGGGGCTTGGAACTTAAGGTCCTTTCCAACCCAAGACATTCTGTGAATATATGATATTTTAGTGAGACCCATCTTTACTGTTCCTCTGACTTACCTTCTGAGAGATTGGGTTTGCTGGATTCAAGCAGAAAAGATGAGGCAGAGAACTACTATGCTGTTGTTTGCACAGTNCCAGTGTATGTGAAAAAGTACTTTTATAGAAGTTGTGAAGCTAGAGTTAAGTTCTGACAATTGCACTGCAAGTCAAAGGCTCACAGACTACTCTGCAATCATTAGTACAATTCCAGCTATGTAAAAAGACAATGGCAGAGAGCCAGCAGCACAGGGTGCTGCTGGTGGTATTCCTAACTGCTGCTGCTGCTACCCACCATTGCTGATGACAGCATTCACATTTAACACTACTGCTGATGAAAGTACCTGCAATTACTACAACTGCTGATGGCATAAAGAGTTTGTTAGCCCAGTTGTAAATTAATTCCTGAGGCTTAGTTGCCAACTTATTTTGGATTGTGAGCAAAATGCAGTCTTCTGGCACTGGGAAAAAGTTACGTTAAGCCGAAGTTATTAAAAAAGAGAGATATAAGAATAAACTATATTGGCTTCATAGACAGAAATTCAGTGTTCTCTTCTTACAGTTGATACTGTGTGAGCCAGCTTGAACATACAGGCAGCAGAATTTGATGCAGTGCCAAAGCTAATCTTCCTCTTGGAAGGGCTGACAGCACGAGGCGATCCTGATTCTGGATTCAGTTTGATTTATCTGGATGGTTCCTTTCCTCACCATGGGAAGTTATGAAGTTGGATTGACATCAGATTGGAAATCTCTACATCACGTTCAATTCATTTCTCAGAGTTGTAAGTAATATTCCTTGACCTAAGGTAAACATGATGCCTTTGTTCTCTTTTTTTTTAAAAAAAAGGCCATAATATGAGACTCCATAGTACATTAAAAACCTTCTGTACAATGCACTAAGTAATTATAGAACCATAGAATCATAGGGGTTGGAAGGGACCTCAAGAGATCATCGAGTCCAACCCCCCTGCCAAAGCAGGTTCCCTACACCAGGTAATTTCCCTACACAAAGTAATTTCAATAATTAATATTTATTTACATTCAGCTTTCAGTAATTAATAATCATGTGGACAAGATCCTTGTCCAGAAACAGATCAGGCAAAATGAACTCCCAGGTTGGATTGATCCAGCCACCGTCCTTTGTGAAGACAAGGACATGAGCATGACTGTATCAAGCCAATACAAAGATTGACTCCTTGGCCAAGGTATTGGACAGGCCAGCTGGAGGTGAAGTGCTACTGGACCTGGTTCTCTCTCACCAGTGCAGAGCTGCTCATTAAAGACAATAAGATTAGAGGCACCCTGGGCTATACTGACCATGCCCTGGTGTAGTTTGTGATCTTGAGGAGAATGGCCTTGGCAAAATGCAAAATCACGGCTCTGACCTTCAGGAAAGCAAATTTAGGCTATTTAGGAATTATTAGATGGGATTCCCTGCAAAACTGTTCTTAGGGACATTGGAATGGATCAGAGGTGACTGCTCTTTAAGGACACCTTTCTGAGAGAAAAAATAACTCTCCATCCCCCAGAACAAGAAATCAAGCAGAAAAGGAAGGAAAGTTGTGGCTGAGCAAGGACCTGCTACTTACACTGAGAGATAAGAAATATATGTAAAGTCAGTAGAAGCAGTGATGGGTAGCCTGGGAAGAATACAGGGATGCTGTCCAGACATTCAGAGATGCGATCAAGGAAGTCAGGCACAGATGGAGCTCAAACTGGCAAGGAATATGGAAAATAGCAGGGTGGCAACCCTGATTATGGCATGGGGCTTGGAACTTAAGGTCCTTTCCAACCCAAGACATTCTGTGAATATATGATATTTTAGTGAGACCCATCTTTACTGTTCCTCTGACTTACCTTCTGAGAGATTGGGTTTGCTGGATTAAAGCAGAAAAGATGAGGCAGAGAACTACTATGCTGTTGTTTGCACAGTTGATTCTTCATATCCTGCTCAGAAGCACATCAGATAAATTAATGGATTTTTCGTAGAAAATATAAATAATATAAATATAAATAAATATATAAATATATTTGTATGTCTGTTTTCCTTTTTAAAAGGAGAATTCAAAGCATGTTAAGGCCTTAACTTTTGACAGATTTTATAAAACAGAGTAATAGAAACAGAAATAAAATGGAAATTCCACTAATTAATGTGAAAGAAACAGCCCAAGCTACATCCACTGCAAGGTTTAGAAAGCAAGCAAGCAAAAAAACAATTTACAAGTCAGAGGAAACATGCCTACCCAATACTTGACAACAAAAAACAGGAATCAGGAGCAGTTTTCATAGTTAACCATACACTGAATAGCAAAAGATTTATAAAGAATAAAGGATATAGGATAACAAGAAATGTTAGCCCACCAGCTGTCCTCTCACGCTTTCTTTCTTTCTTTTCTGTTTTTTTTTTTTTTTTCCTTTTTTCTTACCATTTAACAGATCATCTGGAGCTTAAAAGCAAACCAATGATTGTAACATATGGGTGCAAGCTTTTTTGAGCCAGTGTGCAGCAAGTAGAAAACTGTAGGCTGTTAATGTGTGTATGTGTACATTTTAATGTCTATGTGAGTGACCAGGCAACTGATTTGCAGCTTTGTGTGCCTTCCTCAGCACATAAATACAGACACACTTGAGAAGCCAGAGCAAAGCTAAATCCCTGTCAGCAGGTGTTGTCTTCTTGGGAGAAAAAGACCATACACTGTTAAAAGATGCTTGCACTCCCAATGTAATGCTTAAGTGCAGGGAAATGTCTCCTTATTACATATCTTTGGTTATAATTCTTTTTTGTTTGGAGGTTGGCTAGGAATTGAAATTGCTGTTTGGATAATCATAGCTTTCTTTGGATAGTAATGCAGCATTCATGCTATTAACCCCCTGCATCTCTTTGGATGTATGACATTAAAAGCTCCTTGCCAGAAGCGGTTAACTATTGGACAAATGGGCCAACAAATTGAATGCTCACAAATAAATGCTGGGATTAAACTGCACAGAAAGACAGGTTAAGATTTCATTTTCCTTCTTTGGGTTCTTTTGAGTAGTTTATAACTTTCCCAAATGAACGCCTTTCAGCTTGAATTTTTGCATATCTGAACTCAACCAGAAAAACAAAGCAAAATAAAACAAAAAACGGCTATGGGAAATGTCAGGAAAACACTTCAGACATTGGCATGCTAGAAAAAGAGCTGAGAAAGCATTTCTTCCATTATTGCTTTCGTGTTTTTATTTATTTAAACAATGCTATTTCCTAGGCAACTTTTGTTGGAAACCTGAATATTGACAAGTGTATAAACACTAGTTCAGCAAAATGTATTTAATCCCACACTTGCTCAGAAAACTATTTAGGTGTGTTGAAATTCCACTTTTATTTCACAGATATGCCTAAAGTACCTACATCTAGATACTTCTCTGAATAAAGATGGATTATGGCATTGAGAACACAGTCTAACAAGCACTCTGTTCTCCCTATAGGCTCCTGGTTTAAGTTCACAATAACAATACATATTTGAGCTGATCAGTCTAGAGTGTTTAGTGACACTGGGAAGAAACAAGTAATTTGAGGATAGTGTACATGAGTTTTATTTTAGATATTTAGTTTTTAAAGAGATGAAGATTATACTTTCAATCTTCCAGTCTTATGGCATTATACCTACAGCACAATGTGTAGGTACTGTGAAGCAGCATGAGACCTTGCAAACATTTTTAAAAACATGGGTGAAAAAGGTCAAGCTGAATTTTCTCTCAGATGTACTGTTCCATATTAAATATTTGAGGTAGAGTCCAGAGAAGCTGCCCTAAGAGACTGAAGCAGGATATGCTCAGTGGATTCCCATTGCTGACTCTAGGATGCCTCAGCTTTGGTACAGTATGCTTATGATTATTGTACTGTGAGCTATGCATAAGATCAAGCATCCTAGAAGTCCTACATAGCCATGCTTCAGAGAAGAGCAAGATTCTTACAGAAACTAACTAGTATATACGTGTCTTGTCTGATTATTTCAGTCTTTTATATTTGTAACATGCAGGTTCAGGCTCAGTAGGCACAACCTGACTAAAGCACACATCATTGATGTCATAAATTGAGGACTGTGTAAGAGCTAAATCCAAGATTTAAACTTTTTTCTCCTATTCTTATCCAAATCTTATGTCTCACCATGGGTCTATGTCTCCCAAATGCATATCTCTAGTAAATTTGATCACAAGAGATGGTGGCCAACTTATGTATCATCTAACAACAAAAGGCTGAGTAGGTCACCCAATATGTCTTCCCATATATCACATATTTTATACTGATCCCAATTAATCTGGTTACTTAAGAGCAACTCAGCCTTTTAAACTTGAGTCTCAAGAATAGTAACAATGCTACAAACAGCTGAGGGGATGGAAGGACACTGACCAGCAGAGGTACACACACCATACCTGGTGAATAGTGTCTCAGGCTGTCAGAGTAGCACTGATTCCTGGTGTCCTGGCCAGTTTGAATAGCATAGAAAATGTTTTCCTGTGCTCAAACATGAAAAGTTGGCTTGTGATCTTTTGAGCAAGAAACAAGTTCATGCATTTATTTCCCAAGGTGCAGATTTTTTGACTGTTTTGACCAATCTTTGATTTTTCAAAGGAAAACAAAAGCAATCCATTCAAGAAAATGTCTAACACATCTTGCACTGGAATTGAACTGGGAACAGTGGAAATCTTTTCTTCCACCATTGTTGGCAGAACAACCTAGTATCTGAAGTCAGTGATTTACTTAGTTTCACTTCTTTAACAGAAAACCAAGGCTGTAAAAAGCATTTTGATGGTATAGACCATCTGTTCTCCTTCTGGCCTAAGAGAGAAGGCTATGAACAGGGAAATTACAGTGGAATAGGGGATATTTATTAAGCAGGTTTGGTTAATATTAACATTTCAGAAGATTCTGTGTTCCTACTTTTAGGTGAGTAAGAAGAAACCTGGGACTTCAGGAAATCAGACTTGCCACTCAGATTATACACAATGCACAATATACCATGCATTCAGATTCATATGTATAAGATGAAGTTGTCCTTTTATTTCACTAGGGTTACGGAACAATAAAATACATTAATAAGTGTGAAATATTCAGGTATTACATTTCTGTAAGCCTCTGAAGTACTAACTAGAGAGAATTCAAAATGGAGAAACAAAATAGATGGCATGGTGAAAGCTCTTGCTGTTCCTACAGTTCAGATTCTCAGCAGGGCATCTTTACCAGTGAATTTCCACTCCTTTGTCCCTGCAGGTGTTCACAACCATGCCATTTTCCTCTTGTTTTCACTTGCTTTCTTTTTCTTATACAGAAAGTAATAATATTTAAGCCAAGAAAACTCTACATGACAAATGCACAGTGGAAATGAAAAGAAAAAGAAGATAAAAGTCAAGGCTACCTACACCAAATAACATATTGAAAGTTAGACGATGAACTGTGTATGAATGGAGAGCACTGAATAGTGAAGAAAGCCAGCTTTTCACAGCTGAGACATGTTGTTTGTAATGAAATTGGCATTTAAAATAAGGCCAAGGCTCATAAGCCTTCAAAATTAACATGCATTTGAAGACCGTATCTGATAAGGAATGAAAGAAAAACAGATAAACATTCACTTTTTTTTTTTTGCTTTTTTGATTGCTAGCTTTCCTGTGCTACTCTCAGTCTATAAATGATACTATTGATGCACTTTCAGGTGAATCAAGATTGAGAGTGAATATCCACATTCACTGTCTCACTTCCCTAACCTTTGTCACAAGCAGTTCCCTGCTATTGGGACAACAATGTATGTGGTTCATTGTGTCTATGTTTTGTGTAGATACTTTACCAATTACATTACTCAAATGGCCTGAGCTGTTATAAAAAAATGTCTACTTCATGGTCAACTGGAAGGCTGAAATTATTTGAACAATATATCAATCTTTGTTTTACTCTCTCGATTTCATTTTTATTTCCTACTTACCCATGTTTTGTTTTATTTTCTTTTTTTTTCCTGTTGTATTTATTTATTTATTTTTAATTTTCATTTTTATTTCTCCCTATTTCTTTCCTCCTCAGGGCTTTTACCCAGTGGATACACAAGGATTTAAGATATTAAATGTGAAAGTGCAACAGAACTCAACTGCATTTTGGAATCTGATAAATGAAAAATGGGCACAGTATCAAATTCAATCACATTTGTATTCACATGTTGTTGAGAGCAGACACTGATTTATGATGTATCAGCAGTCACCAGATTCTGTGACTGTCTTATACACATACAAGTAGATGGATGGATGGATGGATAGATAAACAGACAGAAAAATAATGTTGCAAATTACAAGGCATCAGATCTATTTATAAAAAAATAGCTCATCAAATCATTAAAAAAAAAAGCTCTTGAGATTTTTTTCAAAGCAAATCTCCTGGAAATCTTTTACACACTGGAAAGCTCTTAGAAAACTAAAACACTGTTATTTTTCTGCATTCAAATGCTATTTCTCCAAAAGTATGGTTAAATAATCCCACTTTGCACATGGTATGTTCTGTATAACTGACTGGAAGGAGAGGGTTTCATGCTAATATTGTACATCAAAGCATCACACAAGAGCATTACATTAAAAATAATCCCTTCCTCTAATTCATACACAGATTTTGGCAGCACATGAGCATTAAGAAAACAAGTGAAGCAAGAACATGAGTGATGGAGTGAGGAAGAACCTAAGCAGGTGTGGAAAGTTATATATATATATATAAAGTAATTTAAATGGTACTGAAAAAAATAGGACTTATCAATGCATGGCCACAACTGGCCTCAAATGAGGAGAAGCTCTCTGCACTGCCTACTCTGCTTATATGCAGCCAGTCCTTTTCATACTGTTAGGCAAAATTCCACTGGGGCTCTTGGGGTCCCATAAACAAAAATAACTGGCCACACTGAAGTTTATGTATTAATAAAGAGGAAGAATGTTCTTAATTACCGCCCTGACTCTGTCTGCTCTGCAAGCAGGGCTTTTTACTTTCATAGACAGCCATGCTCACATCTGTGGTTGCACCAGGCTGGACATAAGACTGAACAGTCTTCATGGCCCATTGAGAAACCCCTGCCTGATGGGCTATAGACATAACCATGTCCAGGAAATCTAAGCATGGTCTCCACTGGTGGCACTGAATTCTCATGGAGCTGTGTGGGACTGTGCCTGTCTTCAGTCTGGCTGAAGTGCTCTTTGTCCCTGCTGAGTCCAGATTTTCTGACCATAATACCCACTGCAGTGCTTTTGTCCAAGTTTCAAAGTTCTGAGCTCTTTTGGCACCTTATCTTCAACTATTTAAGTTTCCCCATCTGTTATAATGTGATGTCAAAAATTTTTAACTTACAGACAAAAGTCACACCACTCATGTACTGTGATAATAGCTCTCTATAATTTAATAATAGGTAATATTACTTTGAATTTATCATGTGATTAATATTCATTCCTGCTATCATTGTGTGGTTAGCCCTAGTGACTTTTTATATAAATAACATCATATTTTTCTTCTTCTAAGTAGATCTTCTTCTAAAGGATCATATCTTAAGACTGATTATAAATTCCAATATATTTCTTCAATTTGCAGATTATTGTTTTTACTTTTAGAGTTAAAATCTTCAGATCATTTCAATGTCCAGNTCTCTTCTCTTCTCTTCTCTTCTCTTCTCTTCTCTTCTCTTCATTCTTTTTCTCTTCTCCCTTTCCCCTTCTTCTTTCCCTCCCCCTTTTTCTCTTCCCATAGTAATTTCACTGTTAGTTTTGTCAGTCTAGACAGTGCATTTAGTATAATAAAATATTACTCACTGCAGCTAACATCTGGGGAAGTATTGCAAACCAACTGTAAAGTTTCTTTATAAATTTGAAATATATATGTTTGGCTTTGTTTAGTATTTTTTTGTAATTACTACAATTCAGTTGAAATTGATGGTTGCACCGACTTGCAGTATTTTTTTGTTATTTGTGGTTGTAAACTGTGTTAAAAGACTGTAACTCTTTAAAAAACATTAATCAGCAACTTGACCTTTAAAAAGAGAAAAACTACCTTATAGAATTTATGTCTTAATGAACTTGGAAAATAGAAAAATATCTTGATATGGCTACAGATGCATTATTCATATTTATTTTTTTTTCAGCTTAAACTGCCCATTTGTTCATATACAACAGTCTAAACAGTCAGGAAAGCGCATTTCACCATCTACTGGAGGCAAAGACCTGATCTGTCTTCCCAGAAAGAAATCCCAAATTACTTTAGCATGGACTGACAGTATTTACAGATTTAAGTCTTGGTACACCAAGTGCAGTGGCAAAGGCAACGATCGGTCCGTATCTTTCTTCACACCTATAACACAGTCCAACTTGGAACACAAGCAAGCACCCTGACTTTACATTTTCTTAAGCATTTCATGGGTACTTTGTTACCAAACTGCAGCCAGTCTGAGCTACCAGTCTGGAAGGGAAACTTAGGATCCAAACTGCTTAACGCTATTAGTCTCACACGGTAAATAACCTGTAAATATTACAAAATCTAGAGACTTAGACAAAGAAAATTCTTCAAAGCTTTGTGATAACTATGGATTGCCCTTATCAATTTGATTTCACTTAGATTTTATGCACAAAGATATGAGACTTGTTTTTAAAAATCTTATGACTTCTCAGTGCTTTTGTTGATTTTGCAGTGTAAAGATAGATCTACCTATGTCATTTACTACAATTTTAGTAGAAATAGATAAAATTAGAGCACAGAAAGTTCTTTTGAGGTCTGAAAGAAAAGCATACTTCAGAGGAAAATGAACTGTTTAGATTTCAGTTTTTATAGTGTCCTGTTGAACAGGAGACACAAGAGAAGAAGGGTAAATACTTGTGTTCCCCTAGCATATTTTCCACAGTGTACTTCCCACTTCCCCAACATAGGACCTCAGCATTGTGTCTCCTATACAAACTTTTCTCTACCTTTACCCATTTTCAGAACAGGACTCTTCCTTCACAAAACTGCAGCCCCCACTTTCCTACTTCAGTCTCTTCCTTTCTTTATTTCAACTACTTTAAAGCCAGAACATAAATCCTAATTCCCTTCCTTCTCTTAGTCACCGACTTCATTCTGCCTGAAAAACCTTTGGAGAGAAGCTGGCACACTGGCTTCGGGATGTCACACCATGTAGGGACAGACTTCATTGCATCCTCGTACAGACAACACACTTCAAGGTAAGAATTGGTAGGCTATTATGGAAAACTCCGTTTGACACTGCAGTGATTTTGTTTTCTGTGTTTTCTGGAGGTGTACACTTGTAGTAATGCATCAGTGTTGGCTGTGGTGGATCAAGAGAGATATGGGGTTGTGTTTACCTTCACCTCTTCCATCTCCTCTTCTTCTCATGAAGCAAATAAAGCTTTGGAGGGTGAAAATCAAGAAAAAGGAAAGGCATAATTAATTCCATTTTAATGCTCTGTCTGAATCAGATGCTGTTAAACAGACAAGACTGCACTGATAGCCTTGCTCTCTTCCTAGTAGGGTACAAGCTGGTCCGGTTTCAGATAGAAAATGCCTTACAGTAACACTTGCAGTAATGTTTCTTAGAGTATAAAGCACTTCAGAATTCCCAAGTGGCTGATGAGTCAGCAACCTCTGGCCGTGCCACTGAAGAACTGTCCAAAATGACAGCAAATTAAATCTAGCTGACATTTATGAAATGCTTGTGAAACTGTTCTGCACTTCCCCATGCTTTGCTGTTTTTTACGAATAAAAACAATACATGAAGTTGAACCAATTTTTACAATTAGAACTGCCATGTAGAGGCTGCTTATTTATGAATTTCCTTCTTTTTAAAGACTTTGTAGTAACTTTAGAGAGTTCCTCACAATGATCCTACAGGAGCCTGACAGAAAGCCAATTTATTTTTTCCACGTGACCTGCCCTGTCTCTGCATGTCAACCATGTGATCTGCCAGTGAAAAAGAGCAGCTGGAGGCTTAGCAACATCTGAGGGATGGGGAAAAACACATTTAACAAACAATGCCTTTCAACATGTCTCCAACTTCTGTAAGGGATCACTTATTCCAGAAATGCAATTGCTTTCTGGCATTTGCCAGTGAATCCTCTGTATAAAAAGAAGCTAATTTATAATCCCATCAGACATAGAGACCTGTTAGCAAATTGTTTGCAGTGCAGGGAGATAGTTAGCAAGATTTCTGAAAGCCTGGCTTTTCTCTGGGGAGCTATGAGAGGAATAAGAAAGGGAAATACATTCCTGATCAAGAGAGCCTTCTCATGTCACTATATTAGAAATTAATGAGGACCAATGGAAAAGTTACCAGGGAATAAAGTACCAATGGTTACATACTGCCTTCTGCCAATGACATCCTGCCAAGCTAACTGTGACATTGTGGATGCTCTTCACCAGGAATCTACTATTAGTCAAGGAAATACACTGGACACTTGATAGATGTAGGTGCTGTTTAATTTCCTTATGTTTTTCTTACCTTTTTTGTTGGTTGGTTATGGGGTTTTTTTTACCCATATAAGTTGTGCCATATTTCTCTTGAAAGTTGCTTTCCAGTTTGGGAAGGAAAAGCAAACCTCATTAAGTTGGTGCATCTTTGGCACAATAACTCCTGATGCACTTTTATTCCCAATATCTTGTCCCATTCACTCTATGTTTAATGTGAATATTGCATTCTCTTTTCCCAATCAAGATCTTAGATTTTTTAAGGCTTTTTGTATGTACTCCCTCAGTATCATGAAGCTTGTTTACTCTTGAGTTGTGTAAGTTTTTCCAAAAAATAATCATAGCTTTGTAACAAAACTGAAACATAGGTAAAGGGGTGGGGAAGGAGAGAAAATATGCAGTGACATTGTATTAATCAGGAAAGCAAATGAAATGGAGTCACATTTTAAGCTGTAAGACACAAGCCTCTGTGTTTTTATGGGAATAAATTTTTGTAGCACAAAGTCAGTCAGTAAAAACTGCATTGATAAATATGCTCAAATAAATAAATAAAAGATTAGATAGATAGATAGATAGATAGACAGACAGACAGACAGACAAAATACATGGCTTCCTCTAGAAGCCATGTTTCTGTAGATCATGTAACTAAACTCAAACTGAACAAATTTAAGTTTGGTTTTCCTTTTCATGTGATACCATTGAAGGCAGAAAATGAGCATATGCTTTGCAATTACAGGGAAAGAAACCCCCACACACACCCCCAAGGAAAAAAAAAAAAAAAAAGAGAAATTAAAACATAAGGAGTGAAGAATGAAAAAATCAAACTGCAAAACCAGAAATACTCAGTTTAGACTCTAAACCACTCTGTTTAAGGTGTTATCCTGGAGTTAGAGTATACACTGCATAAAGAAAATGGTAACCTGGGTATAATCTTTACAGTAGAAAAAAAAAGGCACATTGGAATTCAAAGCATACATGACAGAAGGTAATATCTGGCTCTAACACTACCCTGAAAAAAATGTACTGTCCAGAAAATATTTTTATTGTCATTGAGATGTTATGTTCACAGAGATTATTTCTAATAGTGCTTTTCCATACTGAATGTTTATTCTACATTGGTATTCTGGCCTTTGGTTTTCTCTTACAAATGCTCCTACTCAAATTAAATACGCAGATGATACTTATTTTACACTTATATAGCGTTGTTTGAATTGTTCTAGTTTGAAGCAGAGACATTATTTTCACAGATGCAAGAGGTTATAAATCACTTGAAAAAATGATAACAGAAATTTTAAAACCATCTTGTTAATGTGGCATCACTGATGTGTAAAATCTTTCTAAAGATGAAATGAAGATGAGGTACAAAATCTTGTTTCAGTGAGATTCCCTAGTAAGAGATTAATTTTGCTCCCATAAATCTTTCTGATCATTTTCTCTTTCTTACATCTACACCTACATTTGTTCACAATTGGTTTTTATTTCCTATAATGTGTTGTGTTGGTTTTTTTTGTTTTTTTTTTTTTTTTAAA
>VXAB01008360.1:36399-52222 GCA_013399175.1 Odontophorus gujanensis | reverse complement strand
TGTGTTTTTTTTTTTTGTTTTTTTTTTTTTTAAATCTTGATCTTTTGAGAACAATAATTTTCTTCCCAGATTTCTCCATATCTGTTTCCTAAGACAGAGTTCTCCATTTGCTTCAGTTGGGGCAAACAGCCATGATGTCACAAGCTGGTGAGTGGCAGCAGGGATCGATCTATGATGGGAGCTTGAGGCTGTGTGGACGGCTCGGCCATATAAGATGCATTTAATACTTTTTGTCCTTTTTGGCTTAGAAAAAAGGAAGCCAGCCTCTATATCTTCTCCTGTGTCTTGTAACCTCTTTTAAAAATGTGTTTAACTTGGCAGAATAGAGGAATCATAGATAGAAGGGCCTGGTTATCAGAAGGAAAAGAAACAGAACTTGGCAAAGAGATTAAGGCCAGGGCAGCTTTCAAGGCTGGTGCAGTCATGTCAGTGAGCACTAGTGCTGTGGGTTATATCCTTCATTAAAGGAAATCAAGAAAAGCTGACATAAGATTCTAGATTGGGGTGGTGAAATGAACTGGGTTGGATTTTGCGGGGTAGCCAACCAGCTCCGTCTGGCTGCACTGCCTCTTTGTAGCAGTGCATAACAGATGGTGCAGAGCACTGCAAGAAAAAAAGAGCTGCCTTCCCCCAACAGTGTACTTGCTGCTGAAGGATCGATTCCTTGGCGCGAGCACTGGGGGGCTAATAAAGACTCCAGCCTTGGGAACAGGAGTGATTTACAATTGAACTTAATCTATCTGAAAAATTCTAGCAACCACATTAAAAAAACCCCAAATCTCATCACGCACCACCTGAATTTCCTCAGTGCCATCTGTCTGCTGCATTAAACAAAGCCCCCGAGACCCTGAGAGAGAGAGGCAGAGCTTTAATGATTAACCTAACCTGGCTGTCAGAATGGATAGCTTGATATATAGAGCCTTGTCTGGCAGTTTCTGCATACTCTGTCGCTAATGCTGTGGAGATTTAAGCCAGCAGGAATTCCCTTTTGGTGAGTAAAACAGAGTGTGTTCTCAGAGGATGCAAAGCAAAATTGCCGTAGTGCTTGCTAGCTTCAGAAGAACTGGTCACAGCTCACATCTGTGCTGCTGTGCACAGTTGCTGGCCAACTATTAGTGGTGGTGGTGAGAAATCACCTGCACCCAAGAATGCCATCCCTTCATGGGGGATATAGCACCCAACTCCTGATTTTATTGCTGTTAAAGTATCTACATGGGTTTGCTGAGCAACGTGAAATTGCCAGCTTCAACCTCACAGTTTGCAATGAGATTTATATGAGGTTTTTATGAAGATTCAGGATCAGACATGACATTATGATAATTTCCATTTGATCAAGAGAAACAGTGCTTTCCTTGGCATCAGCCTCCAAACTGGATTTATAGATATCAGAAGTGAAATTTTGCAACTCAATGTGAGCAGTATTGTTTTAATTTCTCAATAAACAGTCTTCTTCTGTATAGAAAAGGTAGTTTTTGACAATCAAAATAATTCAAAATTACATATGTTGCTTCTCACTCAACCAGACTTTTCATGTTGATGTATTCAAAACATTTAAATTAAAATGTTCTGCTACTGTGGATTAGTGGAGAGAGTGTAAACAATGCATCTTTCCTATTAGAAATTATTTAAGAAACATCAAGAGATTGTTAGGTGCTATTTGGTGAATAATAGTACCTTCTTTTATAGTAAAATTAATGGTTCCACTTTCCAGGTATAGAAAATGAGACGGAACCCATCATTTTATAATAGATTTTACAGAGCTAGTAATTTACATGTATGCAAGGTGAATATAAATGGTATAAACATATTCATACATTATATATGCCTGAAGGCTTAAGGGATGAAGAGCTGCTTAGAAGGGATAAATAACTACTAAACCAATAAACTAATTCATAATTAAAATAAGAATTCCCCAAATCTAGGCAACTCTGACATTCATCAAGATGCTTGTATGCAACCACTGTTATCTAAATGGTGAGGGTGTCTGGGTTTTATGCTCACTGATAGGGTCCCTCAGTTCTCCCTGGATAGAAAGAACCTTCTTGAAAAGAAATAATAAAATCCCTGTATCTTTAATATTTATGTTAATTCTACATAGATAATGAGAACAAATAGTTTAGTTATCTATTATCTTTTTTCCTTTATTAATAAGAAGGATTTTTATTAATTAAAACTCTGTCCTGATGAAAATTAACTTTCTGAAATACAAAATACTTTGCAGCCTCCTTACAGTCAGAGCTCAGCCCCTGTGCTCAGGGACGGGGGACCTGATCTCCCTGTAATTACCAGATCCAGACATACAGCCAGAGCACGGAGCAGAGCCCACATCTCTGATGTCAGTGCAGTCTTTCATTATGCAGGTTATATACATTTCTCATAGTTGGCCCAGCTCTATCAATCCTTCTGAAATATGAGAATTCCGTTGAGGTCCGTTTAGTCTTTCTCCTGTCTGTGGTTAATGAATATGACAAAACAAGATAGATAATAGCGCCAGCATATCCAGGCAGCCCACCAGCCCTCTTTCTTCCCATTCAATACATGACTACTGCTTATTGGTGCCTTTAATGACTGCTCAGAAGTGTGCTTCTCATCCAAGTGGCAGGGTTCAATCTATGCTAATCCGAACTAATTCTGGATATAAAGTTTCATGATAATGTATTAGAAAGCCAGATACAGATATAACATTTTATAAGTTTCCCTTTGCAGGTAACAACTATAATTAAAAACAAAAAATACAGGCTTCTGCTTTAGTAACTCAAACACCCCCCTGCAAGCAATTCTCAAGTCCATTAGGTGTTTCAAGAGGATATCTACTACACCGCTGAAACAAGCAATGTTTCATCTTGGTCATTACTGTATTTGGAAAGATGGGCAGCATGATGTTTGTGCATTTTTTACAGTAGATCATTGGGCACACTGAGAAAATGCTATAGCAGCAGGAAAAGTAGATTTCTGTCACTTTTTCACAACCCTGTCCTCAGGAACTCTTAAAATTTGTTCTGCTGTGATAGTGCTGGTATGCTGATGGAAGATATAGGAGTAGCACATGCTCCGTGTCTATCGTCCATGTGCTGGTCATAATCTGCTACAACAGAAGGGGAAATTTACTGCTGAAAGAAGTGTTTTTTATCATCCTAGTCTAGCTCATCTCTTGTTTTCTACTTCTGTTTAACTCAACATGTATTATAAATACATTATTATCTTCTAATGAAAGTAAACATTGAGTGGGTGACAGCAGTGATGAGCAGGACTGACAGGGCAAGTTGGGTGTCTTTTGCCCTTTCACTTAAATCTTTCATTCCTTGTGAGTTAATCACATCAGGAATTTGGGCCATAATTCTAACAAGTTCTATAATAATGCAGCATACCTTGGAAAATAGAAAACAGATGCATGCCTAGAAAAAATATATATGAAAATACTTACATTCCGGTTATCATGAAGATGCCTTTGTGTTAGCAGTTCCTTGTGTGTATATGTTCTTTTTTATAGATGAATACAGTCTAACTTAATTTCTTAATAAAAATGAAATTTCTCAAGGTCTGTCAGTTCTATTTTTTTTAAGTTCTTGCATGTCCAAAGCTGGCTGAGATAACTGCCTCTGTGTCTCGTCTCTGCAGAATACCTGCCACGCTCCAGGCAATCAACCATCTGCAGAGTGATAGCCAACCCACTTCTTGCTTCTTCTGTTTTGGTTTTGTCCTTCATCAAGCACTGTGAAAATTAAATAAATGGTCTTTATCTCAAAACTGCTATTCTGCTTTTGTCCTGCATATTTCAGGTTAAAAGACTGTTTTCCAACTGCATGCATACCAAAAATTGACTGCCTAAGATGATTTCTCTTAGATAACAGAAGCTGAAAAAACCTTTTATTCGATAATAGGGATAACAAGACTCTGAGATAACAAGATAACACCGTCTTCTCCTATCACCTTTATATTCCTGTATTTCATTTTAAATCATTCTGATCAAAAGTCAGCAGGCTGTGGGAGAGCTGATACCCAGCAATGAGAAAATGGTGACATGAAGCCAGCTCAGTCTCTAGAAACTGAAGAGAGGGGACAGTGCCCTGAGGACTCCCTTTTGGCTCTTCTTCTTTTGATATACAATCAATGTATCTCAGTGGGATCTTTTATGTGCTCTCCTCTCCCTTGCTCCCAAATCTCTTTCTTTCTGATAGTGGTACCAATGCTGGATTTGTACTGCTATGTAGAGCTCCAAGAGGTACAAAGTTATTAAATCTAGTTTTTAAATAAATACACACTTGAGATCATGCTAGTCAAAACTGGGACAAAGCCAGCCACAGAGCTACTTCTTTCTCTTCCCTTGCTTCGGAAAACATCTCGTTTATGAGCTGCTCTCAGAGCTGCTCAGCTCAGATGATGGTTTATTGAACAATATAGATGAATGATCTGCAAACAGAGTTATTTATGATTTTTTCCTTACTACTAGGTGTTAGTCATGTAGATGTTTACTTAACATATAAGCCAAATTGATATTGCCCCCTGAGCCAAACGACTAAAGAGAAAACTAAAGATAATTCCAGTAGGAATTTTTTGGACCTATCTTCATATCTGAAATGGTTGAGATTCATAATACAGATTATTTCCTGTGCAAAGATCTGAATGCCAATGAGCAGCAAAAAAAATTGTCCTGCATGTCCAAGTGTAGCGTTGTTATTCACAAAATATATGTTCAGATGATTTTTTGAGTGTTCATAATCTAACTCCAGCTTCAAATGCATTCTGTATCTCTTCTCTTTGAAGACTGCTTCTTTAATATGCTTCTACGCTTGGAAATTCCTGATGTAAAAATGATTTTTTTTTTCTTTCTATTGATGTGATTATTACATCTTTTGTTTGAAATAGTTTGGAATGGACTGATCTTTAATTAATTTTCTGGCTTCACATAAAAGCCATATCTCTGTCCTTGTCACACAACCTTATCTTAGTGAACTTATTCCTCCTTTTCTATGCCACCAAAACCAGTAAATTATTTTTCCTTTTTGTTTGAAGAGTTTTCAAAATTATATTTTTCCTCTTTACTTGTCAAAAGATATAATGTTTTGTATTATATCTAAAGGTTAAAAAATCCCGTTTTATTTTTGTTAGTTCTACTTCCTTCTCTAACTGCATACTGAAAGAAGTATACTGAGAAAATAAAGAGACTATGCCATTCAGAAGAACTGCTTCTCAATGAACTCTTTCTATCTTTGCATTCTCTATACACTCTTCAAGTTGCTTTTCTATATAAAAAACTGCTTAAGAAGCTTTAAATGCTGACTCTCCAATATTGTCATATCAGTTGGATTCCACAGGAGCAGAGAAGGTTCAGAGAAGTGAAGTATATTCTTATTTTTGCTCTCAGTTGAATAGCACTGTTCTCTGAAACCACAGTTGACACATATTTTAAATGAAAAATAGCTATGTTTAGAAATTCTTGTATAAGGGATTTTTTCAATATAATGAACCTTTTGAATTTGCAGTGTCATTGTTTGCTGGTATTAATTGTGTATAATAGAATCATAGAATATCCTGAGTTGGTAGGAACCACAAGGATCACCAAGATCAACCTCTGGCTCCACTCAAAATCCAAACCTTACGTCCAAATGCTTCTTGCACTAAATCAGGATTGACTGCTGCCCTGAGGAGCCTGGTCAAGTGCAGATCTTTGTTTTGGTTAAACAAAATGTTGCCACTGATCTAAGAGGGAACAGTTTGATGTGTTTTCTTGTTGCTGTTGTTTTGTTTTCTGCCTGCCAAAACAAACCAGAGATGTAGAACCCGAACATAAACTTTTTTTAAAAGATGGGTGCGATTCTTCTGAGTAGAAAAATTATCTGTAGACTTCCATATCTGAAATGGCTATCTACAATCCCTTGGCAATCAGTGGAAAGAGGTGATTTTAGGATTCAAGTCATCTCACCCTGAACTAATTGACTGAAGTCAGATAAGTGACTCATTCCCTACCCTACTAGTGATTATTTCTCTTCATTGACTACAAAGAAAACCTAAAGCATTTATCTCACATACATCATCTACCTATAAACACATGGAATCAGGTGATACAAAGCCCATTCGGTATTCAGGGTTCAGAGTATGGCAGGGTCTTACCTTCAAGATCTATTTATTTTCCCTTTCCCTTTCCCTTTCCCTTTCCCTTTCCCTTTCCCTTTCCCTTTCCCTTTCCCTTTCCCTTTCCCTTTCCCTTTCCCTTTCCCTTTCCCTTTCCCCTCTTTCCCTTTTCTTCCCTTCCCTTCTACATTTTTATCTTTTTCGAGGTGAATGTTCTTGATCATGCGTGCTAAGAATTTCCTCTGTGTCATTGCTCTCTGGGCTTCTCAAGTACACCTGAAGTGGAAATCCTATCTTCGTTCTGAAGCTGCATAGATGTTTAGGGGCTTTAAGGCAGTCCAAGGGCATTTTAGGTGAAACTGACTGATATGACACAGGACCCATAGGAGACGTCCTCTTCTGTGCTGTCAGACTCATACCGTGTGGAATATTCTAGGATATCTCAAATGCTGATAAATGCCTGTGAGTAGTCAGTTAACTTTCACCCCTCTCTATTTTAGGGGATGAGAGGTGATAACCCGGGTGCATCAGACTCTCAGATCAGAATTGTGGCTCATGCTCACTGCTGCAGCATTCCTCTTTGTCCTGTGGCTCTGGTCTCCAGTTGCCTTCTTCACTGGTATTTGGGTACAAAAACAAAAAGCAGAGGTTGGAAAGATAATGTCTTAATTGGGCAGAGTTCACTCAGAACAAAGCAAGATGCACTACAATACTGACCTCAATCTTCAGTGTTTGAACTTTCTTCTGTGTCTATTGTATTTGATAGGTGTTACTCAGCCAAGCAAACTTCTGTTGCTGCTGCCTGGACAATCCTCATCCCCTTTATTTTTTCCATGAAGATATTGCTATGGAACAAGTTATTTAAGCTTTTTATTTTCTTCTTCACATTCAAAATAAGAAGCCTGTTGTTTCAGTTTGAAAGAACATTTCAATATTGACAACCTTTTATATTTTCTTTAATTCACTAACAAATCTGTATTCACCACCACCAAAATCTCTCCAACAAACTAGCTAAAGATTCCCCAAGAATTCATCATTCACAGCTCCGCAAAGACAGGTGATTTGTCTGGGAGAGTGGTCAGTCTTTGAACAGAAGTGGTCACAAACAGCATTTTAGGTAATTAACTGATTCACTTCAGCCAAAATGTTATTAACAGTTTTATGGTAAGCTACTCTGCCCTGAGAACTTATTCTGTTTAGGAAGATGAAAGAATTTATCAAAGGAAAATGCTCAAATCACAAAACTAACTGCGACATACCATTTCCTCCAGCACTGAATGATGCTTATTGGGATATAGTTTAGTGTACGTAGTGGCTATGGGTTGACAGTTGGACCAACCTTAATGATTCTGCAATTCTATGATTATACAGTTAGAATCTATCTCCTTGGGGAAAACAAGGAGATAATATTAAATAAGCCAACATATGAATTCAAAGTGCAATAGCTATTCATTGCTAATTTCCAGTGCTACTCTTCACACAGAAGTGCACCATATCTTGGCACCTGATCTGAAGCCATCCACCTCAGTGTTAGGCCTCTCTGTACCCCTAGACACCCTCAACAGGCAAATCCTGTCCTATATATAACCTTCAGTATCAGCACAGACATAGCCTTGTCATAAAACAGAAGTATCCCTGCAGGGCCATTTTTCTTTTTTAATAACTGTTCTGGATTACTCTTGCATGTCAACAAGTCCCTGGAAAAATAAGTTATGTAAAGCATATCAGAGTGACACCTGGTAACTCCAGTCAGAACTATGTTCATCACTTTTTGCCAGGGAAGCTAATTTTATTAGTGAAGAGGTTGGGACTGTCACTCAGCAAGTTTATTAATTCTCAAATACCAAGAGTGAAAAACACACCAGTTGTGTGATAATCACTGAACATGTACAAACAAGTCCCATTCTTAGCAAATCTTAAGACTGATGTGAGCTACAGACCTTGAGCTTTTAAAATATTATTTAACAGACTGAATTTTTCCAGTATGTAAACACAGGTATGAAAGTGCTTCAGGCACCAAACCTGATGTGACGCAGGCGAGCATCTTGCCTGACCACAGACCAAGGAATTCTGGGTTCCCTATGTGACACTCAGGTAGATGACCAGATACATGACTCCCACTGTTTGTGTACTTACAAACAGAAGGAACTCTGAGCAAGGTGATCTTTTGGGTTCAGAAGCAGAGGCATGCATCAGTGCCTGTGCCAGGCAGCTCTGCATCTCACCCACGTACAGTGAAAGGAGGCTTACTGTGATTAGAAAGCTGTCTCACTGCACAGCGGATATATTACTACCTGGTGATGCATCCAGTTAATTTTAATTCTGTAAGTTGTAGGGATAGTACAGGAGCAGTAGGTCAGGGTAATCTGTGCTATACATACACTGAGCAAAAGTTCTAAGTGGCATTTTGAAGGTGGTGGTTGGCACTCAAACCAATGATAGGAATATTTATGGGAAATTACCATTAGCTGGAAGAAAAAAAAGCACTGAATTGTTTTGCTGGAGTAAGGAAGCACTTTTGTGAGCTATAGTGACATAAATGGTAACTTTCCCTTTGAATTCAGCTGGGACACACAACTAAGTGCTATTTGCAGTGATCTCCTTCCAGTTGCAGTGTGCAGCATGACACATGGAGCTGCCTGCACTCACAGCCATGTGCAGTGCAGTGTGTAATGCTATTAATAATTACTTGGCTCCTCCGTGCTCAACGATTTCCAGTAATCCCTCCCTTTTCTCCCTTGTTAGATTTAGCTGTATCAAAGGCTCTTTGCCTGTAACAAGGCCACAGAGAAATAGGCATCGTTCTTTTCTCACCGTTGCTCCAGCATCACTAGCTTTGCTCAGGTTTGTCTAACTTGCTGCTGGATAAAACCATCAGGATTTTTAGCATGCAAGCGTCCAGCAGCAGGACACCATCTCATTAACTCTTATAGCTCCATTTTCTGAATACTGCTGTGCAGCTCATCTATATTCATGTATTCTTCCTCCTGCTGTTCAGAGCATACAAGGACCGAGAGCCCTCACAAGGGATGTTTGCATTAAAGCAGCACATTAGTTTCCAATGCCCTGAGGATCCTTTATGTTTCAAGGTAGATACAGCATTTTGTCTTTTACAAAGGTTCTGCTTGAAAGGTTCAGGGTGGGAAAGCTGGCTTTGTCTGGGGTCTGACAGATGTACTAGCCAATTTAACAAAAATATTAGCTGCCAAGGGCTTAGCAAAACGCATGGAGTATCCCAGCTTGATTAACTAAAAATAGGATATCCATTGCTCATCTGAGGAAAGCTTGTTAGTGAGGGCTGGTTGGAAGAGTTGAGACAAAATGTCATTTTGTCAAAACGTTCTGCTGCACCAAAGCCAAAATGTATTGCAGAGAACTAATAGTTTTGATGAATTTTTCACCTGGAAAGTTTCTGTGTGAATCACTATTTCTCCAGCTACTTCTGAAATGATAGACAGGTGAGGGTAAAGAACAGAGGACAGTGGAATGATTTTAACAAATCTGAACACAAATTGTCTCAATACAAACCTATCTTTTACAGAACTGTTAAAAAAAGCCTTATTTCATGAAGCAAAATTTGAAACCTCCTTACCAAATGGCTCTACCATCATTTAGCAAGCTGTGATGCTAACGACACACATCACTTTACCTGGAACACCACTCAAACAAAGAGGCAGGTTTCAAATATAGATCTGGAAGATGTTCACGATCCCCATACATTGCAGCAGCACTAAAATCAATAATGTAATAGGTAGAGGACTGGTATCTGGTGAGCTACATCTTTTGTTTTTTTTTGGAGTAGTGAGTGTGAATTCATCAGATGAATTTTTGCTGCACACAGGCAAGGGGTAATGAGAAGATGGAGAAGATCTGAGGACCATAGCCTCCTGCAAGCCCAGCCCTGGGACCTCGATATGGTAGAAGACCTCTTATGGCTGCTGCTGCCCCACAGCTGTAGTGTCTCCCAGCAAACCCTCAAACATCCCACCCGAGGTAGGCTAGCATGGTTGTTGAGGAAGGGAGAGTTCCCAGCTTCAGTCTGAGCAGTCAGCTGCAGCGCTTGTTCCCCCTCCTTCCATAAGCATCAGCTGTATTGCTCTGCTAGCTGTAGTTTTATAAGAATACTTTCCACCAATCTGCTTCTATGTACTTATCCATGCACTGGATCTAATAGAATTGTATAGTTTGTATTTACTGTATTTCCATATATAATCTCCTTAATATCTTATTACAGTTCTTTTTATAAAACTTATTACTGATAATTTTAATGCACTTGACATACACAAAAGAATAAATTTCAATATCAAGGAAGAATTTAGTAAGAATGAGAGAGAGAAAAAGAAAAGAAATGTGAATTCATAGGATGACCAGAGTAATAAAACACCTAAGAAGTGAACAGGAACACGAATTAGGCTTTGTCAGTGGTGCACATGGCCTAAATCCAGAGCCAGTTTGTCATAATAGCACATAGACATATTCCAGATATTGTTAAAAGGCAGAATGGTCTATAAACCCTCTTCTCAAACATCAATCTTTTGCCTTCAAAACTGCTTGTTAACTGAGCTGAGAAATACATCAAATATGCTAATAACGTAGTAACCAGCAGCTAAGGAAAGAAAAAAAAATACACCAAATGTTCATTTACATTAGGATCACAACAGCAACAGCATACTGATAATTTAACCCCTTCTGCTCTGGATAACAACCTCAATGTGACATTAACCACAGACATTATAGGGAATGCTGTAATTGAATGACCTCATTGTCAGTTTTAAACAATTAATGATATTGAGATAATTCAAAAGGACAAGTGGAAGCCTGTTTGCTTCATCAAAGACTACTTAATAATCAGTTTTATGCACTGAGATAATGAGACATATTAGCCTCAGAGTCGAGGGGGGAGGGCCAGTGGAATATCTCAAACTCTCTTTGAGCATAAGGTCAGAAAGAACACATGGTTTTCCGTGCTTACATGGGGCGATGTCACACTGGAAGAAAATTAAAAAAAAAACAAAAACCTACCAATAAAATAAATGAAGACAGTGATTTGCATGCATGTCATTAAAGGAAATGACAGTGGATTTTTTTCCATTTGCACTTGACATTTTGTAAAAGGTCGGTGGTCATTCATAAACAAATGCTTTGACACCTCATTGCATACCAGGTTTGCCAACACCTACTGTGTGCTGCTCTCTTCTAGATATTTCCTCATTCACCTCGTGAGCATGCATGCGTAATTTCAAAATCTTTATTATCAACAGAAACAGCTGCTCATTACAGCAAGATTACTGTTTTGAGATACATACTGATTTTTTGCTGAAGAAATGAGTTAACCCCCTCTGTACATGAGGGTACACAAATGTAGCACTGGGGAGCAGCTCTGGGAACAGGCTGAGCACATGACTGCAGGTTTAGCAGCACAGCCTCAGCCCCATGTAACCTTATGTTTAATGTTCTGGGCAGGATCACACTCCAGACAAGCAACCTCCTTCTCCCAGATTTCCCAGTTTTTCCTTGCTGTGTAAGAAAATGTGAATGCCTCACTACCAATTTGCATGTACCTGTTAGTGCTGGGTGAGTAACAAGAGAGGGACTTGTGGATTTAAGTCACTGTAGCCTCAGCTTATGTAAAATTGTAGCAAAAAACCTGATTATTTATACAGAATGCATACTGTTAAATTATCAGAATCTTAGACATTTCTGAACAGAAAACTTTTGTTTTCATTTATTTAATCTATTTTTTTGTCTAATTTTAATTATAAATCTGTCAATTTACAGGAATCTTTAGGTGTAATATGCAGCATTCAGTGCTCAGCTGAGTAGTATGGGAGAGGTCTGTGCTACTTCCATATTTTCATTAGCACTGTAGGCATTTATGACATACTTAAATCTTGGTAGCAGTGGAGTGTATGTACTTCACTAGGTACAAATGCAGTAATCAGACTGTCCGAAGTAACCCCACATTCCACAGCCCTCCATTGTACACAGCTAATTAAATGCAATCTAAACCAAATTAAACTGTAGAGCTACTTTTCTCTACCATGAATGATATACATCATATCTCTCCTATGGAGTAGTTTGACCAAATTACTGTGCCCAGCATGGGTTGATGGTTGGTCTAGATGATCTTATTGGTCTTTCCAACCTTAATGATTCTATGATTCTGTGATACTCTTTTAAAAAGCTTCAGTCTAGCACAGTATGGGTGTTCAAACCTCATCATCAGTGCTAGACCAGGTGATTATATCCCTCGTTGCAAGAGGGATTGCAAGAAAAAAAATATTATTTTGTCTGCTTTAAATTCTTTAAAGGTCAGATATTTTAGGGATCATTACTAGATAAACGTGAAATGTTCCTGACAACTCTGGGAAAGGCATAAATGTAATTATCATTGTTTAGGAGAAAAATACAGAGAGGCAGTCACTGCCAGAGCTTACACAGTGGTTGTACTAGATGATTTTATTGTCCTTTCCAATCTTGATGATTCTTTGATAGGTGCATCTGGAGCAGAATAGAGTCTCATTCTATCTCACAAGGTGCCATAAATGCTCCCTTCACATTCAGGTTCTTCACACCACACCAAAATGTATTAAAAAAATGGGCTTCTACAGAGGGTTAATGAGAAACAAGCATTTCTGAAGAACAAAGCTGGGGGGTGGAGGAGGAGTGAGGCAGAACATGTGACTGGAGATGAAGAAAGCAATACTCTCTAACTCCTGACACATTACAGTGTGAAACCGGCTCCTCCAGGGTATTTGGCGTTGCCTTTAAATTTGAAACTGCCTCACTGCTCTGAATTATGACAGATCGTTATGGAGTCCATATCTGTCTTCCTCTCACGCTTTCATCCAACCAAGCAAGATGTTACAGTGTGGCAGAGCTCCAGAACGCTGACATCTTTTTTTGGCAAATAATTAATTTCAAAGTATTTCCTCAAATACATGTAGGCTTCTAGTCAATGAAAATATGAGTTTGCCACTTATTCAAACCATCTGTCTTTATTTTTTAAATGATAATTGTGCAATATGTCCATTTTCTAGGTTTATTATTTCATTTTTTATGAAGATTACTTTTAGGTAGCAAATGGCTTTATCTGTAATTAAAAATATATAAATGGTTTATGCAAAGGTACCTTATTCAAGCTAAAAAGCAAAAACTGCTTTCCCAACAGAAAGAAAAAAAAAAAAAGCAAAACACTGCAGTGCACAAATGGCATGGCTTACAAACTGGACTGAAGCAGTAAGTTAGACTTAAGATCATGACTGTAAGTTATGGCCTTGAAAGAAATCCATTAAAATACATTAAAATTGAAAGATGCTCACAGTCAGTACCTGATTTATATTAAAATTTCCTTAAAATTTACCACTTGGGACTATGGGTACTATGCATGGTATTGATACAGCCAGCAAGTGACAGAGGTTATACCTTCTATATCCTACTTATTAAAATGTGTATTTTATATTAAATTTTAATAATTTATTGTTTTTTAAAGGAAAAGCTAATTTGAGAAAGGCATAAAATGATGAGACCTTTGACCTCTGGAACTGACCTGGAAAAATGCATCTTGTCTTTCAAATGATTTATCATTGATATGATCATTTCTTCCTAAATATAAGACTAACTGACTTTTGAATATGGGCTGGTGATTTCTGAATGCATAGCTAAGTGTTCAGTTTATGGTACAGCTGGGCCATTCTCACCATGCTGCAAAAAAAAAATCAGCTGAAAGGCTTCTTTTCAGACATTAAAAAAAAAAAAAAAAAAAGAGAATAATTTTTTTCCTCCCTAAGCTAAGACAAATGCAGCAAGCATACATTTTGAGTTAAGGTTTTTACTGAATCCATTATTATTATTCTTGAATTAATCAAATGTGAAGTATTTAGAAATAAATTGAAATATTTAACTTTTCTTTTTGCAGTTGTCCAATTTATGCTTTTCAGGCAACAGTAGTTGGTTGACAAGCTGAGCTGGTCAAAAATCTCCTCAGAAACAGTCAAATAGAAAAAGTGCACTGACAGGAGGCTTGTTTCAGTACCTGCTTAACAACAGAATTAAACAAGCTATGCATTGTATGTTTTCTGTGAGAAACTGATGATTCATAAGAAAATGTGTTGTGTTTTTTTTTGTTTGTTTCAGTAGAATGTCAAATTCAGCAGTATATTTTTCATGAAATTATTGAATTATTTAATCTTGATAAAGTCTAATACAAAACATTTCATTCTTGCTTTAACATTTAGGCTTTTGCATTAATAGTCAAAATCAAAGCAATCTGTTAACATTATGAAAATGAGACTAACTTTCTTAAAAAAAAAAAAAGAGTTGAGAAATACTTCTAATTTCAGAACAATAAATAAATAAATAAATAAATAAAAAAGAAGATATTTTATCCTTATCAAAACGTTATTGTCTTTTACATAATATAAATTCAGTTTGAAGAGTGGCTTGTCATGCAGACTTCCCTCTACTGACCCATAGATTATTTGGTCAAGATTTGGGTGACTGAAGAAACAAAAATCTCCACCAAACTGCATACAGAGTAGTAGAGACAACCTTGGTTGGCTCATGAGCCCTTCTGGCCCTTGTTCTTGGTTGATGGGCATGCCAAGGTGTGCATGTGGTAATGTGTAATGCTCACATGTGGGTTAGAACTTAAGGCAATTCCCTGGAACCACCAGAAAATGACAGCACAGAGAACACAAGTGGCAGCCTGGGCAAGGTGTGACAATGAAACCAGCACCTTCAGGCTGAGTGAGGCCTGGTTTCCAGGCCCTTCTCATCTTCACAACCAGGATTTCACAATTTTGTGTCTCATGAATGGAGAAAACATTAATTTAATGAATAGCAGAAGACCTCAGATATCAAAATTACTTGACAAGCCTGCAGCAAGTGAAGACCTTCTATATCTAGGAGCTCTGTCTGCTCTCCTACTGATTCGATAAGAGGCATGAGGAGATTATCTCTCTGTACTCAGATCTGGTGAGGCCATACCTAGAGTACTGTGTTCTGTTTTGGGCCCCTCACTACAAGAAAGACATGGAGGCCCTGGAGTACGTGGAGAAGGGCAATGAAGCTGTGAAGGGTGCTTGTTGCCTTCTACAACTGCCTGAAATGAGGTAGTAGTGAGATGGGGGTTGGCCACTTCTCCCAGGTAACAGCAATCGGACAAGAGTGTATGGCCTTAAGTTGCTCCAAGGAAGGTTCAGTTTGAATATCGGGAAAAATCTTTTTGAAAGAGATTAAATCAATGTTTCTTTCTTTCAGAGTGTCTTAAAGACTGTGTAGAAGAAACAGACCTGGGGGTATTGGTTGATGCTCAGCTGAAGATGAGCCAGCAGTGTGCCCAGGTAGACGAAAAGGCCAGTGACATCCTGGCTTGTATCAGAAATAGCAGTGCCAGCAGGAACAGGAAAGTAATTGCCCCTCTGTACTCAGCACTGGTGAGGTTGCACCTTGAGTACTGTGTTCAGTTTTGGGGCCCTCACTGCAAGAAAGACATCAAGGCTCTGGAGTGTGTCCAGAGAAGGGCAGCAAAGCTGGTGAGGGATCTGGAGCACAGGCCTTATGAGGAACGGCTGAGAGAGCTGGGATTGTTCAATCTGGAGAAGAGGAGGCTCAGGGGAGACCTTACTGCTCTCTATAACTACCTGAAGGGAGGTTGTATTGAGCTGGGGGTCGGCCTCTTCTCTAGTGTAACTAGTGATAGGACAAGAGGGAATGGCTTTAAACTGTGCCAGGGGAAATTCAGACTGGA
>VXAB01008360.1:0-36215 GCA_013399175.1 Odontophorus gujanensis | reverse complement strand
GTTGGTTGACAAGCTGAGCTGGTCAAAAATCTCCTCAGAAACAGTCAAATAGAAAAAGTGCACTGACAGGAGGCTTGTTTCAGTACCTGCTTAACAACAGAATTAAACAAGCTATGCATTGTATGTTTTCTGTGAGAAACTGATGATTCATAAGAAAATGTGTTGTGTTTTTTTTTGTTTGTTTCAGTAGAATGTCAAATTCAGCAGTATATTTTTCATGAAATTATTGAATTATTTAATCTTGATAAAGTCTAATACAAAACATTTCATTCTTGCTTTAACATTTAGGCTTTTGCATTAATAGTCAAAATCAAAGCAATCTGTTAACATTATGAAAATGAGACTAACTTTCTTAAAAAAAAAAAAAGAGTTGAGAAATACTTCTAATTTCAGAACAATAAATAAATAAATAAATAAATAAAAAAGAAGATATTTTATCCTTATCAAAACGTTATTGTCTTTTACATAATATAAATTCAGTTTGAAGAGTGGCTTGTCATGCAGACTTCCCTCTACTGACCCATAGATTATTTGGTGAAGATTTGGGTGACTGAAGAAACAAAAATCTCCACCAAACTGCATACAGAGTAGTAGAGACAACCTTGGTTGGCTCATGAGCCCTTCTGGCCCTTGTTCTTGGTTGATGGGCATGCCAAGGTGTGCATGTGGTAATGTGTAATGCTCACATGTGGGTTAGAACTTAAGGCAATTCCCTGGAACCACCAGAAAATGACAGCACAGAGAACACAAGTGGCAGCCTGGGCAAGGTGTGACAATGAAACCAGCACCTTCAGGCTGAGTGAGGCCTGGTTTCCAGGCCCTTCTCATCTTCACAACCAGGATTTCACAATTTTGTGTCTCATGAATGGAGAAAACATTAATTTAATGAATAGCAGAAGACCTCAGATATCAAAATTACTTGACAAGCCTGCAGCAAGTGAAGACCTTCTATATCTAGGAGCTCTGTCTGCTCTCCTACTGATTCGATAAGAGGCATGAGGAGATTATCTCTCTGTACTCAGATCTGGTGAGGCCATACCTAGAGTACTGTGTTCTGTTTTGGGCCCCTCACTACAAGAAAGACATGGAGGCCCTGGAGTACGTCCAGAGAAGGGCAATGAAGCTGTGAAGGGTGCTTGTTGCCTTCTACAACTGCCTGAAATGAGGTAGTAGTGAGATGGGGGTTGGCCACTTCTCCCAGGTAACAGCAATCGGACAAGAGTGTATGGCCTTAAGTTGCTCCAAGGAAGGTTCAGTTTGAATATCGGGAAAAATCTTTTTGAAAGAGATTAAATCAATGTTTCTTTCTTTCAGAGTGTCTTAAAGACTGTGTAGAAGAAACAGACCTGGGGGTATTGGTTGATGCTCAGCTGAAGATGAGCCAGCAGTGTGCCCAGGTAGACGAAAAGGCCAGTGACATCCTGGCTTGTATCAGAAATAGCAGTGCCAGCAGGAACAGGAAAGTAATTGCCCCTCTGTACTCAGCACTGGTGAGGTTGCACCTTGAGTACTGTGTTCAGTTTTGGGGCCCTCACTGCAAGAAAGACATCAAGGCTCTGGAGTGTGTCCAGAGAAGGGCAGCAAAGCTGGTGAGGGATCTGGAGCACAGGCCTTATGAGGAACGGCTGAGAGAGCTGGGATTGTTCAATCTGGAGAAGAGGAGGCTCAGGGGAGACCTTACTGCTCTCTATAACTACCTGAAGGGAGGTTGTATTGAGCTGGGGGTCGGCCTCTTCTCTAGTGTAACTAGTGATAGGACAAGAGGGAATGGCTTTAAACTGTGCCAGGGGAAATTCAGACTGGATGTTAGGAAATACTACTTCCCCGAAAGTGTTCAGGCACTGGAATGGTCTGCCTAGGGAGGTGATGGAATCACTGACCCTGGAGGTATTTTAGGAATGTTTAGACATTGTGTTGAGGAACATGGTTTAGTGAGAATGATTGGTGGTAGGTGGAGGGTTGGTCTGGATATCTAGTAAGTCTTTTCCAACCTTGGTGATTCTATGACTCTTATTCTATGTATCTGGCTCTGCTTCTCTGGCCTGAGTGCTTTGTTGAGGTGACTGCAGGGAGTTTGATCCTCTGTAAATGATGCAGGGAGAAAGCATGGGATGGGACAACTTTCCTACTTGCTGGAATTTATAAACTTTTTATTGGCTCTTAAAATTCCAACTTTTGTATACCATTTGAATCTCCAGGCAGTGAGAATCAGCTGTACTGTGATGATACTATTTTATATAAGCTGTATCCTGCTATAAAAGCCCATGTCAAGATGCAAGAAAATGCAAAATCAGATTCCTTTGGAGTTCAGCTTATCAGAAAGCATACCTGGAGTATTTGTATGCATACCTGGAGTTGGTACATGTGAATCATCATATATTAAGCATTACATACACATACAGCTGCATGCACAGATGCACATAATTATACAAGCAACTAATATTTAATCAAATTGACAAAAACAAAAACAAAAAATCGGAAGGAGCAAAATCTCAAAAACCCCAGAATTGGTGAATTGGTGAGAGACTTGGGATTTTCCGAAGTTTCTCTAGAGAGATGGGACTTAAGACTGCCAAAGTAGCACAAAAGAAATAAAAGAAGTCATCTCCTTGCCATGTGGGCATCACTGTCCCTTGCAAAGCTCTGTGTATCAGGCTGCAGTCCTTCCCTGGCATGTATGGGATAAATGTGAGTGCACTAGCCTACAGCCAGGGTGTAGTAGGGGATCAGAGCTTGAGAACATTGTATTGTGCATGGCACGTATTCTACATGGCAGATTGTCATGCAAGCAAATGCTGACAGATTCACTTTATACTCCCTCCCAGCTTCTTCATTTCCCTCTAGAGTTTGAGCCAGATGTGTTGGCAGGGCTTATGGGAGAGAGAAGGCTGAGATGCTTCATGCTGGTGCTGTCTGTGGGTTTGGGGCCTGCCTTTCCCATGAATCTTAATAAAAGTTCCAGAATGTTTCATTTCCAAGCGTGTGATGGGCTAGTGCCAGTCCAGAAGCAACAGGGGAGCATGCTGTGCATACTCACATTCAGCAACCCTGCTGAGTTTTCACTCTTAATTGTCCTCTTATGTGCCTTCTTATTCTACAGGGGAAAACAATCATCTCTCCACACTTAAGAGAGAAGCCTTGGATGAAGTCGAGTTGGCACTGTTCTCCTCTGCAAAGATTTGATTCTGCAGTGCATCTGCTTTGAGAAAAGGGGTGTGTTAGATGTTAGACTATATTCAATATGCTGGAAATCACCTGCTGGACACCATTAATCTCTGCATTTGTTGACTGATGGGGACTGCTCTGTCACCATCAACAATTTTTTTTTTTTCTTTGATCATACTGTGTATATGTTGCTTGTGCTGCAGCAGAAATGCTGTTTCCTTCTGTGCCACATGCTGATCATTTGGACCACAATTCTTCCCTCACATGTACTGCTTCAGTGCATCACTGGTGTTGTACTGGTGTTGATGGGATTTAAAGATGTTCCTTGCCTGCCTGCCTGCCTCTCTCATGCACTTAATTGACCTGTCAGCTCTGGCTGCATGCACAGCAGCTATTTTCAGAGTGATTTGCAGGAGATATTGCTTCTGAAATTGCTGACTCAGCCTGGGTGGAATGGAATACCAGAAAAAAATGGTATTTGGGTTCATGGAAGTTAATAAAGGTAGATTCAATATTGTTACACAAACAACTACCCCCAGAAACAACAACAACAAAAAGAAAAAGCAAAACGGAACAAAAATAAACAACAAGAAAGAAGAAAAACAAAAAGTCTAATAAAACAGAGAACTGGCATACTGGTGCACCATTCTAATCTCTCTTTGGAGTTGCCTCAGCTCTCCTGGCCAGCACACTGAATCCCTGTTCTGAGGCTTTAAAAAACAGTCAGAAAATCAAACACATCTCCTGGTTTACATGACTGTTTTTTCTGGGATAAAAAAATGGATTGAATACACACTTCCAAACATTAAGTAACATGTTGGGTACATGAATCCTCTTATAGTAACACAGAATTTTGAGTAAGTTCATGTATTTCAATATTTGAAATTCAGGTTATGAATAATTCTTGACTGTTTCAAGGTAGGAGCCTTATCTTCCCTTCTGCCATGGTTTGTGGGAAGAGGTACAGTCCTGTCACATCTGTTGGGAAAGCTGTGGGTCCAGGTCAGTCTTTCAGTGTTCTTATTAAAATAAAATTGACTATGTTCATAATGGCCATAATGAAATGTAGAAAAATTATTTCCATGGTCAAATACTTCCTTTTCAAATAACTTACGGATTGTGAAATCTGAAAAAATCTGATTTCTTTACCCTTAAACCACGCTCAGGAAGCATTTTGGGCATGGGGACCATGTCCTGGGCAGTACAATAAAAAGTTATCTCTGGATGAGCATGGCTGACAGTGAAAACAAGATGATTAGTTTGGCATCTGGTTCCTCAAAAAAATTATTTGTTGAAAGTAATTTGAGAATACGTAACAGAAATACAACTGCATTTGTTGTGCTTTATAATAGTGGTTTGGATTTTGTCATTGCATATGACAAAAATCTGAGCTGGGCACTTAAAATGTGTCTTCACTAGGTGATTCTTCACAGTAAGGATGGCAGTGGATTGGAAGCCGAGGCTGGTACTATGAATGAATTTACTTATTGATATGGCTGGAGATTGTGGTGTACCCTGAGCATCCTTATTATGTTTGGATTGATGATCTACACAGAACAGAATATTTCATGTTTGTGTTTTGCAGTCAAGAAACAGTGTGGAGAATTACTTAGACTGTGGAATTCCTGTGTTGTTCATTCGTGCTACATTTGCTGCATAGATGGCAGCAGTTGCAGGAGGATAAAAGCATGTGCTGAGTGCATAAAGAGATGGGAAGGCAGCAGTAGACTTCTGGGGAGCTAGGTGGAGATTTTCTGTCTGCTGCCACTGGACACTACAGACCTCTCCAAACAAATCACCACACACTCTAATTGTGAAACCAAGCAGGTTTACAGAGGCTTTCGTCACTCTTAAGCCTGTGAAGGAAATAATGTATTTATGCAAGCTGTCATTTCAGTGGTGTGCTGTATGGTAAGAGGCCCTCTTTTAGGTGCACATGCACAAAGTAGAGGCATCTATGAGAAGTGGCTATAAAAACACTGATGACTTCACTAGTTTTGTCCCTTACTTCTTAGACCACGATGAAAGTTTATGTCTAACTTGTACAAACAGCAGAATGAACACATCTCAAGCTGGCTTGGTATGTCTGTACATCACCAGGACTTTTTCTAGCCTTGCTGAAACAACTGTGAAATAGGTAAAACTTTTAAATCTTGTTTGAACAAGTGTACATAATAGCCTAGAAATATATTTGCTCATGCTCTGTACTCCCTGAAAAATGACTCCTCCAGTTTGCTTTAGGTCAAGCATCTCTCAAGGACTTTCTGGTTTAAAGCAAATTCCACACAGTTTCTCCTGCGCCCCAGGAGAGTCTTTCTGTCCTTTCTTCTTTGAAGTCTGGCCATTTGTGCCTGCTTTAGATTCTCCTATGTTGTACAGCTTAGTAAGAAGTCTGAGCCAATCTGACGAATGCCCCTCTTTGTCTTCCCAGTTTCTCTTGTTTTGGCACTTACCACAGTCCATGGTAAATCAATCCAATGAGATAAAACAGCAGAAAATTGACCCAACAGCAGGAAAAGTGTTTTTTTTTCCAGCAAGTTTAGCTTGCTGATCAAAACCCACTGAAGGTCAGGCAGATGCTGATGCCATCCGAAAAGATATCTGGAGCACTCATGGAGGAGGAATGCCTGTCCTCCTGGATTTTTCCAGTTGGACACTGGCTGGCCACTGCCTGTCCTTCCCCATATATCAGAGCATCCCCCCACTGCAGATGGGGTCCTGGGGTGTTCGGCCTTACCCCCAGCCCAGCAGACAGATGTGCCAAACTATCAGCTATCCTCCTGGATCCTGTGCACAAAGAAAACAGATTTGCCATCCATCAGAGGAGCATCTCTCCACTATGCTATAACCTCTCCAATGCAATTAGCGTCCTGTCTTCCACTGCATGCAGCAAACAGCACGATAGCACTGTGTTTATAGGAGTGCTACACTAGAAGCCATAACAACAAAATGCAGTCTGTAGTCATCTCTAGCTGTGGTATGTGCATTCACTAGGTCCTTTCTTCCCTATCTTTGTTTTTGAATGTTTAACCACAATCCTTAGCGATTAACACAAAATTCTGCTAGAATAGGAAAAAAAAAGCTGCTTCAAGTAAAATTCATCTTTCAGTGAATTGCTATTATGTTGCAGACGGCAGTAATAGCAAGTAAACGATTCAGTATTATTGTAATGCTGATGATTACTGCTCATTTATGCTCACCAAAACAAAAGAAATCAAAAAATTGCCTGCTGTCTTCTATCCCTCCTCAGATCAAATCCCCTGGGCTTCGCTCCCGACCTGCACCTGCCTTACATCAGTGCAGGCCATTGATTTCAGTGAGGCAACTCTCCATTTGCACCGGTGCCCAGGACTGAAGAACCAGGTTCTGGCTTTTTATGAGGTTCAGCATACTGTCTTGAAACCAGATAAAATTAGCCAGAATTTGTGAATTGGTTATTCTTTGCCTGCTGAAATGAGGCAACGTCTGTATGCACTGCTTTGAGAATCTGTTCTTTTTGTTTTGGAACAGATGTCTGGGAGGGATTTTGGCAGGGCCCACTCTGTCAAACAGTCCGGCTTTGACAGTTACTTGCTTGAGGGATGGCTGAAATGCAAAGCATTTCTGATCAGAATATCATATTCATCTGGAAGTTAATTACTGTGTCTGCCTTGGTATAAATAATTAATTATGCAAAACCCACACAGCTGTGGCCGGACAGAGTTAAGTGACTTGCTGTCAATGTCTTATGGTTCTAGAAAGGATGAAGGGATTTAGAAAATAAGCTCTTTAACTCTTGGGCCACATTATTGAGGTAGCACTTCCCAGTCAGATGAGACTACGATTACCACTGTGCATGCTTTTTTTCACAAAAGGACATTTCCTAATTTAGCTTGGTTGGGCCCCCAGTAATAAGCTCTTCTCAGCGCTGTTGCTGTGTCAAGCTAAGAACCCAAACACATCAGATTGCTTTAGGGAAATGCATTTGCAAAGCCACTTTGACTGCTCAGTCACGTTCAGAGCAATTGTCCACCAAAACAGTGTTTGCATTTGAGTGTGTACATGCATGAGAGAGCAAAGAGTGAAGCCACATGGTTACAGTTATCACCTTGTCTCATTTAAATGCCAACAGAGGTAAGGAAAGGGACAAATATACAGGAATTTTGAATATTATTGACAGCAGTAGTCCATATTCTGATCTGACGCACAATGGACTGGCTCATGGGTTCAGTCAGTGTCAACTAAAGAGCATGTCAGGAAGGTGAGGGTAGGGTGATGTGACTTGCTATATGTTCCTTTATTGGGTTGTCTGCAATAGATTGTGGATTTTAAAAGTACAACTAGAAGCACCATCCCAGGCTCATTTGTGATAAGTGGTTTCCTGCACGTAACTCTGATTTTCTAAAATATTTTTGCCTGTAGCATTAATGAAAGAAAGATAAAAAAGAAAGCTTGGTAAATTTGTCTAATGTCTTGGTGTAGGCAAACACTGCTGAGCTTACTGCAGTGAAGTAAACTGCTACAACCCAGAGGACATATTTTTTTTACCAACAAATGATCAAATGACGTTATAATTCATCAGGATGAGTATAGATCTCAACACATATCTATTCTTTCTGTTAAGTAATGGAAAGCTCTGTAAGCATCTATCTATCCAAATGAACAGGGAGAAAAGGTCTGTGAAAGCATTAATGTAGAAAATACCTATCTGTAAATCTTTCCTGGCCTTTGACTCTGAATCACCTGCATTGAAATTTGGTCTCCTTGTTTCCTAACTGCATTATTAAAATGAATTGAGCTTTATATACAGTCTTTCATATTCCAAAGTGGTGAATAGTAGAGTTGAGAGATTAAGCAAATGCGGAAGCCATTAGGTACTTAGCTGTAATTCACATCTAACCTTGGACACTGTAACACGTGCAAAGTAATAGATAGTAGAAAAATATCTTATACCTTTAACTGTAAGCATTCCAAACCTTCTACCTACCATTTACCAGGACACTGGTGACAGACAGGACAGGATGCTGGCTCCAATGAAGAAAAAAACATTTTCAAGTGTGTCATTTTCCCTTAGGTTGGTTACAGCATAAGTCACAAATATTCGTAACACAAATATTCATAAAACTGATCAAGAATAATATCGAATGAGCGGCAGTAATAGTTGGGATGTTCCTTCAGCAAGAAGCAGGTCTCCTGTTGACAATTCACACACCAAACTCTCATCAGTCCCCTTACTTCACAAGGCATAGCCTTGGTCGTGACAAATGATGATCTTCCAGTTCATTTAATTACACTGAACAAAAACTTTTCATAGCATGGAGTATTCAGGAGGTCACCTGCATTTTTAGAAAACAACTGTCTAATTGTGTAGTATTTATTTTCAGGACCAGAAGATGTACCAGGCTTGGAACCCACCCTGAAGCCAATGCAAGTTCTGTCACTGACTTCAATGTAAGCTTGGGTAGCTATCATTAAGTTCAATCACTTAACTCAAATGCTTGTATGTACATTGTCTTTAGCTTAAGAACTCAAATACAAGCATTATCAAAAACTGTGATAGAGCTTAGCAGAGTCATGTCACTTCTGCCAAATGTCGTAAGCCTGAAGAAAAAGAGTTAGCATTACTTCAGTGCTGCCAAAAGTGGCACTTGAAAAACACACACTCTATTTTACATTGAAGAGCTCCCATTCTGAGCAAACTTGATGTGTCTGCATGCTGTCATTTCTGACAGTGGCAACACCTCATATCTCTGGAAGTATTGTTCAGTAGTCATCTCCTAATTTATTTTAAATGTCATTGGAAATTACTAGTAAGGGGACAGGAAAACAACAAAAAAATGAAGTTTTAGGATCCAAAGAACAGTCATGTAAAGTTTCTTCTTGTTTCAAAAATTCCTGGGGAAGAAAAAAGGAAAAAAGAAAAAAAGGGGGTGGACTGGAGGGAGTCCTTTAATTATCTCCAAAATATGGCAAGAAATCTTGCTGGTCCCAGTTTCACACTGATGATGAGCAGTGCTAACAAAGGAACTCAGCGCAAGGTTATCTTAGAAAGCAATTTTTACCCACAAATTTATTGAAACCTAGTAACCTCACTGTTACTGGCACATTTGAGATTCTCATCTTCTAGGCAAATTCTGCTAAGTTTTGTCATCCTGTGCTGTGGTACATAACCAGGACATCCAACTTTGCTGGCACCACTCAGCCCACTCATCCTTCTCCTTCTCCCCCATGCAGTCTGTTCACATCTTTCTTCATCTGTGTGCTTGTGCTCATTTATCATCCTTCACCCATCTGTAGCCAGAGCTCTCCAACCATTCCTATGTCTTGGGACAGCTCTTTAGCACAGTTTCTATGTCCAGTCATCCTCCTCCCCAGCTCAGCCCTTCCTCTTTGGCAGGCCAGTCTTGCACACATAATATCACCCACCATCCATGTATACTCTGCAATGTTAGACCTTCCTCACTATTTAAATTACCCATCCTAAATGGGTCAGCACTTGGCCCTTGCTTCCAGATCTCATCCAGCTATATTTGCAACAAAGACTACACATTATAAAGACTGAGAAGATTATGGCTGCAGGTACTGCTGTTTATTCTCTTATGACATTGTTTGAAAAAAAGAATGAAGTATACTTTCATATTCAATTTATCTATCTATAAATGCATATATAAGTAGGTAGATAGATGTCTATCCACATATAGACATATACATAGTTTTCTATATATAGGATTTCAGGGCATTTATGTAGACTAAAACAGGTCTTTACTGTTTTAGTTATTCAAAGAATGTTAAAAAATACATCGAGAAACTGGACTATTGGGAGGCTTATGTTTCTGATAAGTTGGCATTTCTGCAGTTTCACAGAATCACAGAATTGCAGGGGTTGAAAGGAACCTCTAGAGATCTAGTCCAGCCTCCTGCCAAAGTAGGCAAAGTTTTCAGCTTCAGCACTTAAATTCTCCTCATCTCATAAAGTAGACAACTTAGGTATTTTGTGAAACTGAGCTTTAATTTCCAGTTTTCCATTTAGGCATGATTTAAACGATGAGGTTGTGAGGCCAAACTAATTCTTGTAACTAACTGAAATCCAATGGAAATAAGGCCATGTAAACACCTAGCTAAATAAAAATGAACAGTAGATAGGTAATACAGTTTTTATAACCTCTCCAATTTGGGACATGATTTTAGCAGTTTATCTATAACAACTTATCTCAAGCCACATCCCATTTTAATCCTTCTTCTGTGTATCTCAGCATAAGGTCAAAGTGTGTTATCAGTGTGTAGAAACAAAGCTCACATAGTTGCACAAGGTATAACTAAAAGCTTTATTGAGGCAACAGACTTGTCTGACTGCTTACTGAGGTCTTCATTTGCTGTTGTAACTACATGAAAACACTGCTAGTTTCGTATAGGACTTGAGTTGAGAATGGATTCTCTCTATGCATTTTAAATGGATACATGTTTCCTGAATACTCTTCTGTCCATTGGGATAAGAAAATCTAACAATTTCTCCATCATGTTTGTGTTCTTCCCTCAAGCCTTGACTGATGGAGAATTTTACCTCACCTATCTCTGACTCTAAGTGAGGTGTTCTTGAATTTATAGCCATTCTCTGTCATAGCTCAAGAAATCAGAAGGGTCACTGGAATTGTATTTGCTATGTATGCAGGCAGACATACACTAGAGACCAGTTATCTTCCCTAAAATGGTATGAGGGGTGAATCTGCCTCAGTGTCCTCAAAAATGATCCCTGGGAGATCTTTTTGACATGTCCACCTTACCCTAGCACAGTATCTAAAGCTCACATATAGCATTGAAGGATCTCACCAAGAACTACCTCTTCCAGTGATATTATCAGGAGCTTCTAATAAAGTGACTTCAGCATGTAATACATTATTAGCTGGAAAGAAACACTGTGGCTTCCCATTATAAACCTCCGCACCCAGCTCCCAGCAGGAGCAAAGCAGGTCACTGAGCCACTATTAACCCATAGCTGACAGCTAATTGATTTTACACGTGTGTATCAGTGCTTGCAAACCATAATTTAAAAGCTAATTTGCTTTGTACTTCTAATATCATGGCAGTCTTGTATCCTATCTTACAAAGCGTGAGCTCATCACAGTCCTTCATTTTTACTGCTGCTGGCTCCAAAACTGGTCTTTTGCAAATTCGTACTCTGTAACATTCTTATCTTGTAACCCAAATGCAAGAAAGAGCCCTCCAGCATCAGTTGTCCCATGAAGACATCAAGGGAGAGTTTTCAAAACTGAAGCCACTTTAGGGTAGTTTTAATGAGGTAGTATTAGCTAAAGCATGACTGACAGAAATAATGTTAGCACTTATGAGGGAATCCTCAGAAATTGAACTACAGCAGGCAAAGAGCCAGCAGAAATTGTTGTGCTGTTGAAAAATCTCCTAAAATATCTCTCCAAGCTCTGTCTAATGCAATTAAAGTTACTGATGTACATAATAGGAAAACTGGGAGCTCTTCCTGTTAATAACCACTATGTAACTGAGGTAATCCTTTTCATTAATTTAATATACACTTTCATATCCCCTGATAATAGATGTATAATTAAAGAGATAGGATTTGGATTCCAAAATGAAAGTTTGCAAAGGGTAGTTTTATAAAAACAAGACATTTTGCTTAATTATGTCTCATTTTCATTTTGGTTTACACTTCAATTTTAATAAAATAACAGTAGTGAAATTCAGAACAAATTTATATTTGTGTTGATACATTTTATCAGTAAATATGTTGTCTGTTTTCAAGAAAAGAGCAACTGACTGTGGGAGGAGTTACCGTTGTTGATAATGATGCACACTGCAGTTGGAAAAGGTCCATATTGGATGTGTTATTTAATACTATGTCAATGTAAATATCCTAATAAGATTGAAACACATTTGTTTCCGAGTTATGAAATTGTGGTGAGATCTTTAAGCTCTTGGCCAGAACATGGGATAATATGAAAGCCAAGAAGGCAGAATTCAAGTGATGTGAAAAATATCTAAAGGAACACTCAAGTTGAAGAAATGGTGCGTAAGATTTCAGGAGGTTAGTAGCTGATGAAACAAGTAAAAGATTGAGTGAGAGTATGGTTAAGTTTTGGGAAAAGAAGAAAGCTACAACAATGGTTATTTATACATAATGTATTTTTGTGTATGTTCATATGTAATTTAGAGGGATATATGACTTGCAAAATTGCATGGATAAAGCAAAGAAAAATATTCAGTATGTGAACAGACTGACAGTTGAATATGACCAAAAAGTAAAAAATGTTATTATCATGAAAATAAAAGGGAAAAATTGACTTCTTTTAACAAAACTAAATATTTGTGAAACCAAATAAGTCACATAATTAATTACTAGAAAAGTAATAGATATCACATCATTCAGAAGATATGGTAATGTTGAACTGTGTAGATTGTATCTTGGGATTATATGACTTGGTGATATGAAGTGTAAGAAGATCTTATGTTGCTCATGAAGTAATCATAGAATCAGAGAATTGTAGCGGTTGGAAGGGACCTTCAGAAATTATCGAGTCAAACTCCCCCACCAAAGCAGCTCCCTAGACCAGGTTTCACAGGTAGGTGTACAGGTGGGTCTTGAAGGAGACTCCACAACCTCTCTGGGCAGGCTGTTCAGTGCTCTGTCACCTGCACTGTGAAGAAGTTCCCAAGTACATTTCTGGAACTTGCTATGCTTCAGTTTGTGGCCACTTCCCCTTGTCCTATCACCACACTCTGCTGAGAAAAGTCTAGCCTTGTCTCTTTGCCTCCTGCTCCTTAGATATTTATAGATGTGGATCAGATTCCTTGAGTCTTCTCTTTTCAAGGCTGAACATACCCAGGTCTCTCAGCCTTTCCTCATAAGGGAGGTGTTCCACGCCCTTTATCATCTTTGTAGCCCTCTGCTGGACTCTTTCAAGGCGATCCTTGTCTACTTTGTACTGGGGAGCCAAGAACTGGACACAGCCCTCCAGGTGAGACCTCACCAGGGCAGAGTAGAGGGAGAGGATCATCTCCCTTGACCTGCTGGCCCACGCTCTTATCAGCAACTTTCAATATCTTTGTGGAAAGATCATAGGAAATACAACCATTAGTGAAAATATTAAGGTGTGTAAAATGCTAAATAGTAAACTAGTATGATTTTTCTAGTTGTACCAATCATTTAAGGATCCAGAAGCAGGATAATGCCTATTGTGTTAATGGCCTTCTGCTTTGTGTTCAGCATACTGGCAAAGAAACCTCTACAATTTGAAGCCAGCTCTGTTTACTCAGTGCTTACACACATCACCTCACCTGAGGGCTACATTAGACACTTTTTCACTCCTTTTTCCTTCAGAGAAGAGGGAATGTGAATGAAAATTGTATTTTGGCATAAGTTAGGTAGGAAAAACAATAATTCCTTACTCCCCTAAGATTCCTTTCACATTTTTTACTTTGTTTTTAAAAAATACGTGATTATGAATGCCCTCTTAATGGTTGTCTGTACACCAACAGTGATGCCCAAAGGAAAGGGGAGCTGCAGCCCAGCTGGTGTTGGCAGGCATAGGCAATCACCCGAAGAAAGAGTAATTTTACTCAATCTCCCAATTCATCATTTCAAGTGTTTTAACCTCTTCAAAATCAAGATTCAGTCTGGGTCCTTAGGAAAATTTCTTACCTTTGCCAATTACTGCATAGCGTAGTAAAAAATCTAAGAGGTGGGAACTAGATCTGTATTCAGTCAGCTCATTATCTAATATCATTATTGAACTGATACAGGAATCATTAAAAATGTATTGGATGTAGATAACTTACAATCTATATTCAGTTGTCTGGATTTATATTAGAAAGGTTATTACATACCCTAAGCCATCCGTTTCTACAATGACTGCTAGTAACTATCTGCACAATTGTTACTTTCACAACCACAAATTTGGCATAATAATTAAAGATGTGTAGCGTACAGAAAGGCGAAAGTGTAGAAATGAGAAGTTAAGGCACAGGATATGAGCATACATTAGATGCCTCTTGGAAAAGCAACAAGTCACCCTGGTTCCTAGTGCTGCTGTCAAGATGGCAAATTTCTCATTGTACTGAACTGCTAGGAGAGACTGACCTTGTTCCAGGTTCCATTCTCTACATTTATACTGCAATACAAAGAGATACCTCTTCCTTACTATTTCAGTCTGTATATTAGAAAAAAAAAAAAAAAAAAAAAAAAAAAAAAAAAAAAAAAAAAGAAAGAAAATACTGAAAGAGAAGAAATCTGCAAAATCTGAAAAAGCAAAGAAGAAAAACTTCACATTTGGTGGAAAAAGAAACACCAGGAATGGCCCCAAGCACTCAGACTTTGACCTACTTATTTAAATACAGGCTGTATGATATATTCTATATGGGTAAAAAAGATCATTGTGTTATTCCACACAGCTGGCCATCTTCCACTTCCGCTGGCAGAGAGCAGACCCAACTTGCCCGTGTGTAGATCTCTTTGCAACTCCTGAACAGTGTTGTTACTGTGAACCCAAATTATTTTGTTTCACTTGAATGAAAATAATTCACTTCCGCAAGATTTTTCTATTATGGTTGCTTTAAAGGACACGTGCTGTTTGACTGTCAGGTGTTGTTATTCCACACAGTGGTGCTTTCTGTGTAGCATGAAACAGATGCAGTCTTCAGAGTGGACAAGCTGACAGTATAGACGGGAACTTACTCATTTGGTAGGGAAAAGTACAAAGAGCTGTATTTTGCAGGTCCAAGTAACAAATCAGTAAAATGACCGCTTGTGCGCTCTGCAGTTTCAACAGATGGAGATGAAGAGAAAAACTTTCTGAAAATTGTATTTTAGTTCTTTTGGCAAAGTTAAAGCCTGATTTTCCATCTTTCTTTTGCTCAGATGTGAACTTTCCGTATGGTGATGTGAGATATATCAATAAGCTGGACCTAGGATATTGTTAGATTTAACAGTATTAAAACAAATATTGTGGCTGTAACTGTAAGTGCTGGCGTAGGTTAAGATCTGGCTTTTAACTGTCAGTTTCTGTACGCACAGGAACAATATTTTGGGTCAGACCTTGAAGTGGTCAGTGATAAACAGCAAAGGAATCCTGCAGCTCCAGAATATAGACCAAGTCTCACTTAGCTTTTCCCTCCTCCTCTTGAATAACTACAGAGTGACTTCAATTCTGAATCAAGAAAATTTTTCTTTAAACAAATGTACACATTAAATTTCTATTTCATTTCTTGTCCTAGTTTCTTCATTTCAATAATTTCCTGTTATTTTGAATTCTATTGCTTAATTACCTGATTATAGTCAGAGATGATTTTTGAGATATGAATTAATGGAAAAGCAATAGAAAGTACACACAAGCAGATCTAGAAAATTCCTTTGAATTTCTCAAAGAGAGAAAAATAGAACAGGCCTGATTTATTGCATTTATTATCTCACTATGAAAAGTAAATCCCAGTCCCAAGCAATGATGAGTTCTCTTATCTTTAAATCCATCCAAAATGGCTTTAGGTATTACATGTCACAAGTATTCCATGCATGGAAAACGTGGTTATCTGATCAGCTGAGTTGCTGTGCTGAAGCCAAACATGAATTAGAGCATCTACAGCTGTAGCTCAGAAGCAAGTCCAGTCGATTCTAGAAGATCAACCTGAAGGAGCCTGGTCTAGTGGGAAGTGTCCCTGCCTGCAGCAGGGGGATTAGAAGTAGATGATCTTAAAGATCCCTTCCAGTCCAAATCATTCTATAATTCCATGATTCTATGATCAAATCTCAGAAAAGCTTGTGAGAAAGTAGGAGCAAGGCGACCAACACCAAAACCAGGGCAATGCTTGCTAACAAAAAAATTACACAGAATTTCTTTTGTAGGTAGGCAGATCTACTTGACTTAATCAAGCAATATGGGCCTGAGTCTAATTTGCAGTATCTGTCTCTATTTCAGTAAAATCATTGAAAATATGTTACAAAAGGCAATCGGCTTCAGAACAGTCACCATGAAGTCTCATAGAATAGAAACAAGTCCATTTCTACAATGTTCTGTTAGCTACCACACTGCTTAATTAAGCAAGGTTCTTCCACTACCTAATTAGACAGTTTGAAAGTGATGAAGAACCTCCTTTACTCACCTCATGTCAAGTGACTGCTCCTCGCTGATGGGGTCCTGAAGTCAGAGCTTTGAGATGGATTTGTACTTTTTTCCTTGAAGTCCACACAGATGGACCATTTAAGTCAAGAACATAGTTTATATCTGAACAAAAACTAGGGTAAAAGAGAAAACTCAAAGTGTGTCAGAATAGACGAGAATGAATTTGTAAACTAAGCATCCTTTCCTTCACTGTGTCCTTAGCAGTGTTGTGTAAGAACAAGCAGGTCCCTGTAGGCAAGCAGGAAGAGTCTGACCTATAGTCCTGCAACCTCCCTATGATCCTCTGAGTTGCAGCAAATCTGAGTGTTCTCTGCAGTCCTGAGAGGCTCCATCTGTCATTTCCTCAGGGGTCTGTATATATGTCTGACCTCATCTACCTCACCTCTGTCTATCTGTTGGTTTCCTAATTGCTGCCACCTCCCATTCCTTTTCATTTCACCCTGGAAGATGCTCCCTGTTGTGCATGTTGGGTAGTCCTCAGGGAAGACAGAAACTACCCTCTTTCAGGATGGTTTCCCCCATCCCAGAGAGTGCAGCAGGGGCAAGTGCAATCTCTACAGCCCAGTCACAGCCTTTACAGAAACACTGTAAGAGTTTATACCAGATAGTTCAGATAGTCTACCGCACAAACAGGCTTTTTGTGATAGAATGTAATGTGACTTCTATCAATTTCTGAATATTAGGAATACTTTATTTACAGAGATAGAGGTAGACAGAGAGATCATTGATAAAGAAGAGTGGGAGAATAGAAGAATAAATTAATTATGTGGCCTGGTGTCAGAGCTTGCTATTGGGATCTATGTCAAGTACATAAAAGGAGAAAGGAAATGGGGGAACTAGTGTCTGAAGGAGGTCTGATGCATGGTTTAGATCTCCGGTTTATCTAAGTAGAATAAATAGGAAAAGGCAAGAGGACTACAGCACTGCAGGTAGAGATGAGGAGTGGGGTTAGTTCCTGAGTGTCAAGACAGTTATTGTCAGTCTTGTCTTGCCTTGCCTTGTCTAGATTTGCTTTGTTTCTAATAAGAGATTTTCATCTAAATCATGCATGGTTAAACAGTCAGAATTTGTGATCAGAACACAGACCTGGCAACTCTTTCAACTCTTGAAACAGATATGAGAGTCACTAGCATTTCTCAGAAATCACCAGCTTGTTGTGAAGTAGCAGTAAAAAAAAGCCAAAATGAAGGTATCATCAAGTTGGATATTGGGAATGAGTTTTGAGCTGTTACCTCACATTGGATAGTGTGTAACAAAGGCAGGTTAAGTTATACACAGGTTTTTTTGTGTACAAAGTCCAGTGCCAGGTGAAGAATAATCTCACCTACCAGTAAACATTGTGGCCTGACTGGCTGGAAGGAAGCTCTGAAGAGAACAGCTACAGTTACCTTGGTGTTCTGGTGAACACTGATCATTGATCGTGAGCCAGCAATGAGCCCTCACAGCTGAGGAGGCCAATTCTGGACTGCATTGACTGCATTCCAAGGAGGTCAGAGAATTATCGATTCATAGAATCACAGAATCGCTCAGGTTGGAAAAAACCTTAAAGATCATCGAGTCCAACCATGACCTAACCATACTACCCTAACTCTAACAACCCTCCACTAAATCATGTCCCTGAGCACCACATCCAAATGGTTTTTAAACACATCCAGGGATGGTGACTCAACCACCTCCCTGGGGAGTCTATTCCAGTGCTTAACAACCCTTTCTGTAAAGAAGTGTTTCCTGATATTCAACTTAAATTTACCCTGGTGCAACTTGAGGCCATTTCCCCTAAAGACAGTGACAGAACAGAACAAGGGGGAACAGCTTTAAACTAAAAGAGGGAAAACTTAAATTAGATTTTAGGAGGAAATTTTTCACTCAGTGGGTTGTGAGACCTTGGCATAGGTTGTCCCACTGAAGCTTGGATGTCCCATCCCTGCTGGTGTACAACATCAGGTGGGATGGGCCCTGGACAACCTGATCTGGTGGATGCCAAACAGTCCATGGCAGAGTGTTGGAACTAGATGGGCTTTAAAGGTCCCTTCCAACTCAGGCTATTCTATGATTCCCCTCTACTCAGCACTGGTAAGGCTACAATGGCATGTTGTTTCCATTTCTAGACTCATCTGTACCAGCAAAGAGACTCGCAGACACTGGAAGGCTACAAAGATTATCAAGGGACTGGAGCGCCTCTCCTGTGAGGAGAGGCTGAGAGAGCTGGGACTGCTCAGCAGGGATTTCAATTTGATATTGAAATGTCCATATCAGATGGGAGAGAATGAAGGTGAGGAAGCCAGACTCTTCTCACCAGTGCCCACAGGCAGGACAAGAGGCAATGAACATAAATTGAAATGCAAGATATTCTATGTGAACACAAGAACACAATTTATTTATTTATTTATTTATTTATTTATTTATTTATTTATTTATTTATTTATTTATTTATTTATTTATTTATTTATTTATTTATTTATTTATTTATTTATTTATTTATTTATTTATTTATTTATTTATTTATTTATTTATTTATTTATTTATTTATTTATTTATTTATTTATTTATTTATTTATTTATTTATTTATTTATTTATTTATTTATTTATTTATTTATTTATTTATTTATTTATTTATTTATTTATTTATTTATTTATTTATTTATTTATTTATTTATTTATTTATTTATTTATTTATTTATTTATTTATTTATTTATTTATTTATTTATTTATTTATTTATTTATTTATTTATTTATTTATTTATTTATTTATTTATTTATTTATTTATTTATTTATTTATTTATTTATTTATTTATTTATTTATTTATTTATATTACTGTGAGGTTGGTCAAATACCAGAACAGGTTGTCTAGAGCAGTTTCAGAGTCTCCATTCATGGTTACATCTCAGAATNTTTTAAACACATCCAGGGATGGTGACTCAACCACCTCCCTGGGGAGTCTATTCCAGTGCTTAACAACCCTTTCTGTAAAGAAGTGTTTCCTGATATTCAACTTAAATTTACCCTGGTGCAACTTGGGGCCATTTCCCCTAAAGACAGTGACAGAACAGAACAAGGGGGAACAGCTTTAAACTAAAAGAGGGAAAACTTAAATTAGATTTTAGGAGGAAATTTTTCACTCAGTGGGTTGTGAGACCTTGGCATAGGTTGTCCCACTGAAGCTTGGATGTCCCATCCCTGCTGGTGTACAACATCAGGTGGGATGGGCCCTGGACAACCTGATCTGGTGGATGCCAAACAGTCCATGGCAGAGTGTTGGAACTAGATGGGCTTTAAAGGTCCCTTCCAACTCAGGCTATTCTATGATTCCCCTCTACTCAGCACTGGTAAGGCTACAATGGCATGTTGTTTCCATTTCTAGACTCATCTGTACCAGCAAAGAGACTCGCAGACACTGGAAGGCTACAAAGATTATCAAGGGACTGGAGCGCCTCTCCTGTGAGGAGAGGCTGAGAGAGCTGGGACTGCTCAGCAGGGATTTCAATTTGATATTGAAATGTCCATATCAGATGGGAGAGAATGAAGGTGAGGAAGCCAGACTCTTCTCACCAGTGCCCACAGGCAGGACAAGAGGCAATGAACATAAATTGAAATGCAAGATATTCTATGTGAACACAAGAACACAATTTATTTATTTATTTATTTATTTATTTATTTATTTATTTATATTACTGTGAGGTTGGTCAAATACCAGAACAGGTTGTCTAGAGCAGTTTCAGAGTCTCCATTCATGGTTACATCTCAGAATCTGACTGGACATAGTCCTGGGCAACTAGCTCCAGGTGACTCGAACAAGTACAGAAGGTTAGACTTCACATCTCCAGACATTGCTTCCAACCNGGGGAGTCTATTCCAGTGCTTAACAACCCTTTCTGTAAAGAAGTGTTTCCTGATATTCAACTTAAATTTACCCTGGTGCAACTTGGGGCCATTTCCCCTAAAGACAGTGACAGAACAGAACAAGGGGGAACAGCTTTAAACTAAAAGAGGGAAAACTTAAATTAGATTTTAGGAGGAAATTTTTCACTCAGTGGGTTGTGAGACCTTGGCATAGGTTGTCCCACTGAAGCTTGGATGTCCCATCCCTGCTGGTGTACAACATCAGGTGGGATGGGCCCTGGACAACCTGATCTGGTGGATGCCAAACAGTCCATGGCAGAGTGTTGGAACTAGATGGGCTTTAAAGGTCCCTTCCAACTCAGGCTATTCTATGATTCCCCTCTACTCAGCACTGGTAAGGCTACAATGGCATGTTGTTTCCATTTCTAGACTCATCTGTACCAGCAAAGAGACTCGCAGACACTGGAAGGCTACAAAGATTATCAAGGGACTGGAGCGCCTCTCCTGTGAGGAGAGGCTGAGAGAGCTGGGACTGCTCAGCAGGGATTTCAATTTGATATTGAAATGTCCATATCAGATGGGAGAGAATGAAGGTGAGGAAGCCAGACTCTTCTCACCAGTGCCCACAGGCAGGACAAGAGGCAATGAACATAAATTGAAATGCAAGATATTCTATGTGAACACAAGAACACAATTTATTTATTTATTTATTTATTTATTTATTTATTTATTTATTTATTTATTTATTTATTTATTTATTTATTTATTTATTTATTTATTTATTTATTTATTTATTTATTTATTTATTTATTTATTTATTTATTTATTTATTTATTTATTTATTTATTTATTTATTTATTTATTTATTTATTTATTTATTTATTTATTTATTTATTTATTTATTTATTTATTTATTTATTTATTTATTTATTTATTTATTTATTTATTTATTTATTTATTTATTTATTTATTTATTTATTTATTTATTTATTTATTTATTTATTTATTTATTTATTTATTTATTTATTTATTTATTTATTTATTTATTTATTTATTTATTTATTTATTTATTTATTTATTTATTTATTTATTTATTTATTTATTTATTTATTTATTTATTTATTTATTTATTTATTTATTTATTTATTTATTTATTTATTTATTTATTTATTTATTTATTTATTTATTTATTTATTTATTTATTTATTTATTTATTTATTTATTTATTTATTTATTTATTTATTTATTTATTTATTTATTTATTTATTTATTTATTTATATTACTGTGAGGTTGGTCAAATACCAGAACAGGTTGTCTAGAGCAGTTTCAGAGTCTCCATTCATGGTTACATCTCAGAATCTGACTGGACATAGTCCTGGGCAACTAGCTCCAGGTGACTCGAACAAGTACAGAAGGTTAGACTTCACATCTCCAGACATTGCTTCCAACCTCAGACATTTTGTGTTTACAGGAATATATTTCAATTAGAAATTTTCTTTAATCTGTTCTGTATTCACATGTTTTGGATTTTATTTATTTTCTTTTTAAGCATAGGAGATCAAGACTTTAGTGAAAACTGGTCAGGAGAAGGAATGTGTGCATGGAAAAGAGTGTAACTGCATCTTCCCTGTCAATAAAAAAATAGTAACCTTAGAAAAGCAGCTTTGGTCTAGTAACTGGGCAAGTAGATGGCCTGTGCACTTCATAGTTCATGGCAAGAAAGTTCATAGTTAGATGATATTCAGATGTTGTTCTTCCGTCTACTTTTCCAGGTGGTGCTTGTGGTAATTCTTTCTTCACACGCCGTGATGCATATAGAAAAGGATGAATGACAGAAAAATGAAGTTCAAATGACTCGTTGCAGAACTGTAGCAGTATTCTAATTCAATATGAAAAAGAATTATGGATTCCCAGCAGATGGATTGTTCTAGTCACATCTGATCACCAGGGAATCAATTGCATAATCAAAGGCCCTATTCATTTTCTCTGGCTCTTAACCAGAACCATCCACTGGACTCACCCTAAGAAAATATTCTGAAAATATACAGGAAATATATTACTGATACACAAGCCCATATATCTCCAGTGTTTTGAACTATTCTAGGAGCAAGTTTCTCAAATGCATTTTAATTAAAAATGTAAGAATCGATATCTGGTGTTTTATACATCATGATATCTTATTTTGTTTTTCGAAAGGCTCTGATTCACAAGGGGAAAAACTCGAAATTAGTTATACTTAATCCTCTTCTCAGCTCTCTGCATTGTATCTCTCCTGGAGGTCTGTGCTCACATGCCAAAAAGACAGCTCCTGAATCATCAATTCTGAATTGCCATTGTTTTCAGACTGGGATATTAAATTAAAAAAGGCAACACAGTTTTTTATTCCGCTTGTCAAAGTTAAAATTTCATGGCTGTTATGTGGGCAGTCGAGCTGTAGGGGAAATGTGGTGGGCAGCTGGAAATAGGATATATACTAGGTTCTTCCCAAGGTATTACCATCGCTGCTTGTAAATCAGAGAGTGAAGTCAATGCTGAATGAAAGCTAGCAGGAGGACAAAATGAACAGCATGTCAAAAAATGTCAAGCTTTACTCTCAATAAATAGATACATTTGTAGCTGGGCAGTGGAAGACACCATGTTTTGGGGAAGTCAGGTCCCTGTTAGAAATCAGTGCTATGTCAAACTACATTCTATACTGAGCAAAAAGGATGAGCAAAGTGAAAACAAAGCTTTATCATACTTCTGTTAATTGGAGGAGATGAGCTTGGAAGAATTTGCGGATTCTTTTTCTACCTAGGCAAAGCTTATTAATGCTTGCAGTCGCTGAATAATGGATTCTGTTTTCAGATGTCGTTTCAAGAAATGTTTTGATATGATGTATGCTTGCATGATTTAAACCCTGGACTCTGTCAGGCTATGATAAAAGCTGCCATCACCTCACCAGGAATTTCCTGCTATGTATAAACACTTGACTTCATGCTAACCTTCTCTCCTGCCTCTCCCACATCCTTGCATGCATATCAATGACTGCTGAAAAGGGCACTGCTGTGTACCAAGGCCTAGTCAACAGCCTGAATTGATCAAGGCCCAAGGATTACTGCAGCACTGACTGCTAATCAATAGATATTGAATGCAATTCTCTGCTCTAAATTCAACAGGGTTAATAAGTGTCTACAGAAAACAATGGTCTGAAACACAATCTCCCATTCAGTGAGGGAGGGGAGGTAGAAATGTTTGCCTCAGCAGCTGTAGATAAAACCTGTGGGAGGTAAAGCTTTAGCTTTTACCCAAATTTGGCCTGAAGCATTCTTGATTTGCTAAGTGTGCTGTGCATTAGAGACAGCTTTGCTGCTGACAAGAGAAATACCACATACGATGACATGTTTCTGAGCTCCTGGAAATCTTTGTTTGATCTCTTTTGCTCAGAGATGGCATGTGAAGCTCCTTATGGTCCCATCTATTAGACCTTTGGTTTTGCCTTTTATGCTTTGCATGCAAGACTAAGCACATGCAGGATGGAGGAAAGGAATTCAATTTAATAGCTGGCCAAATGCCCTTTCTCTTTAAATAGGCAGTGATGCTATCTTGGGATGAAAGGTGAGACTCAAACAGAGAGGCAATACTGCTTGTAAAAGGTCTGAATTTCTAATAACTTTGCTTGATGGTAAAAAGCAAAACCAACCCCATCCCCCAGTTTTACATGATTTACAGAGTGAACTTTTAGTGCAATTTGAAAGTGAAAAACCTAGTGCTGAGAGACAGTTTGCCAAACTACCTGACTAAGCCAGGACAGTCAGCCAAGTGCAGTATCTGCTAGCTGATGATGAATGGTGACGTTTCAGTGCTTGCTCAACATCTGTCTGCTTACTTCGTTTCTAATTGCATGCCCATGAATAACCACTAAAAGGGGCACACTAGATTCTACTGGAACAACATAACATAGCTTACTTATGGATGTGAAAGATTAGGTACGTGTGCCTATGCCATGCTATGTATTTAAAACAACAGATGCAGGTAGGCATCCTCTATTCAGGATTGTTGGCTGTCTAAACCTCTTTGTGGTAATACAGGAGGATATGCTTTTGCTCATCAGTGTGGTTTCACTGAGATAGTGGGAGGAGTCCACAGAAATGCTGCTCTTATCAATCAGAAGAGCTGTACATGCTAAGGATTACGGAATATGAAGATAGGTGCACTATGGCATGTCTTTTAGACTTTGCAACACAGAAACAAGAAACAACTTTTATGTTATTTTGCATGTCATTTATATTTTTTACAGGAATCTGATCAATACTCCTTTTAATGATAACTTCCTTATTATCTACCTCACTCCAAAAGTAATACCTCCTATTTTTCCCTGGAAAATACAACAGATACAAAGGGTACGATAATACTATTTGATAGAGCAAATTCTCAGCTACAAAACAGTGTTTTTCAATGTAGTCACCAACATTAGCTCTGCATTTTGAACAGCAATGAACAAGAGTCTCATAAAAATCTGTACCAGCAGAGGTGGCACACTCTCACTGTTGCCGTGGCTGAAACACACCACCACCTCATTTGCTCACATCCACTGTTCAGTTTCCACAAATTCAGCGAGTGTTATGAATGTCAGTGGGTGCCATCTTTTCCATATGGAGGAATTCAGTTCCACACCTTTGCTTCATACAGGCTTCCATGTCAGACACCATTGTGTCAGAGTGCCCCTTGGTTGCCATCTGTCACACAACAACAAAATGTAATGGAATATTGGTGGGAAGGTTTAACCTCTACTGCCACACTATCAGTATCCGCTTTTGATATTGTGTGCTGATATAGGGAAATAGGAGGCATTACTTTTGGAGCAGACATCATACCTTAGTACAAACTCATTCCCTTATATCAGCCTAAAAGTGCAGAACTCACTTGCTATTTCCTTATTTCTGCTGTGCCACACTGTGCAATACATATAGTAGCATCAATAAACTCAAAATACAGACAAGGAACAAATGTAATATGAAATGTTTTTTTGCTGAAACAAGATCCTCTATTATTTCTTACAGAATTATAGGAGACAGGGTAATGGGACTTGAAGATGTCCTTTAGTCCTCTCTCTACCTCTTCTCCCTTTCACTGCATCCCTTTCCTTCAGCCTTCTAACTCTATAATTGTCACCTCCTACTTCTTCCTTTATTTTCTTTGCCTGTTCCTCTGCTGTATCTTATTTAAATGTGGGGCTGTATGTATCAAAACAGGCACGCAAGAAATCCTGACTCAATGATACCTCCTCTTACTGCAGGGTAGCAGACACGCATGTCTCCAGTTTGTGAATTAACAGGGAGACAGACTTCATCTATGTTTTCTTCCTGATGCACAATGCTAGCTGTGGAGTTATAGCAACATAGAGTAACAATAAAACAATTATGACAGATTTATAATAGCAGTTTTAGTTTGCCATTGTAGCTCTGAGTCTGCAAGTAAGCTGTTTTGTGCTATGGGGAATCTGGGCCTTTGTATCCCAAGACAAACAACTTCCAAATTGGAATACAGCTATGGACTCAGGCTCCATTGTGAGGGTTAATTTTGTTTCACTTAGAAATAATTATTGCTGGCTTATCTAGAGTAGCAGAAGCTTGGAACAGGAGACTACTTCACTCCTCCTGGCACAAAGACAGTTGTGATAATGTAAGTTATATGAAAGGTGCCAAGCTAAAGAAGGGAGGGAAATAAAACTATCAACTGAACAGTGACTTCAGCCACCTTTCCACTGTCCAGATTACTTTTCCTAATTTATTACATTCACATTGACATCTTGCTATTCTGACCAGTAGCTTGCAGGAAGTCTTACCTGACAGCTTCCCAGCAGAGAGGGAACCAGTGACCCAAAAGCATGGTATATTTTTTATGACACTTATTAAAACTGCATGAATTGTGTTAGTCCTTGAACAGCAGAAATGGCCTACAGCAAAGAATCCTCTTTCGGGGAACTCTGCCCAAAAGCTAACATCCAACTCCCAGTCAGCATTAACACAGATTCTTCCCTCTTGCCCTAGAAATTCCCTGCTTAAAATCACATGAAAACATCACAGCTCAGGAAGGCAAATGGTTGACAATGTGCAGAAGAATGAAAAGTGAGTTCAAGAGAGACGATATTGAACAGTATGGCAGACCATGGGAGATGAAAGATGATAACATTGTTTATCCTAACCAGCTTTACCTCAAGCAGGGGCTCTCAGTCACTTTGCAAAACACCTTGCTACCAAATCAATTAATCAATGCCCACTCCAAAACAAACAAACAAGCAAATAAAAAACCCTAACAACGTAAGTCAACTAAATCTCTTGAGGTTTAGTCTTATCTTTCCATTTGGGGTGGACAGAAAGCTATTGCATGGATTGTCATATTTCCATTCTACATTGAGGCATTCGTTTAGGGTGATTATCTCCAAGATTTGTTCTTCTTTGTTTAACCCTTTTACTAACTTTCTGATACACCTGTATCGATGAATCTAGGGTTTGGGATTTCTACCAGGTGGTGGCAGTGATGAACTGATGTTACCTAGCTCTACAAACCATGTTAATATAACAATAATAATCAAGAATGTAGGCAAACAGGTTAGTCCTTAAGGGCTCAATTCTTAAAGCTGTGTCTAGGAATTTAGTATGGTATTAATTGGAACTCCTGGTCAAATCCCTCAGCAATGCTTTGACAGTTTAACCTGGACTAGTGACTCTAGTCCTGAACTTAGCATAATTTTTGGATAGGATTTAGAAAAAGAAGAAAAAGAAGATTGGAATATAGTTTGAATTTATTATGACTATTTAGTAGTCACAGTGAAAGCTACCCTTGTGCATTTCTCACTCATTTCCCTTGTGATATAAAAACAGTTTCAAAAGAAAGAAACCTTATACCAACTGTGTAAATGAATTTTGTGTATGTTCTGCATATACAATGCTAATATTGTAATTACTTATAGAATATTTTGTCATTATTTTCATTCCAGAAATTAATTTCTCAGCTCAGTTGAAGAATAATTAGCTCTTTTTAAATAATGGGTTTCTGTAATTGCAACCAGCGTATAAAATTTATAGAACAGTAGTGTAAGTGTAGAAGATGAGGTTTCTCAGAACCTGTACTTGGTATATTATCTCTCCTGAATTTAAAGATAATTTAAAACTTTTGGCTTTATTTCTAATTGTTAATAAGAGTATTTCATTACCTACCAAAATTCTCACTTTGGGAAACGCTGGTCACACACTACTGTGACTGTTCCACCTTGACAGATCTTTCAAAGGATTCTGTGAAGCAAATGAGAATTATCCTACTCATATAAAACCATGGTTATTGTCTTGCATAGACAGATATGAAATGTTTAGTGGGGTGAAATCAGCACACAGTCCTCAATAGGGCAGCTTGTTGGGCTTCCACCAGCTCTCCTTCCAGCTGCCAGTGTTCTGGGATGGCATCCTTTATCCCACAGAAGATTCACCAGTGTGGAGAGCTGCAGTGTTGAAGACTTTTCAAAGAATTTAATGGGAAAGGTGTGAACAATAATTTCAGTCTCCAACTGCGAGAGGGAAATTGCAAGGTGTTCTTGCAACTTCTGCTACCTCCAATCCAACCTACATGTCCTTCTCAGCTCAATATCTCTGTCATGCTCTGGGCTAAAATCCTATTTGCAATTCTCTTGGAGCTGCACTAGTGAATGTACAAAAGCCTAACCCTCCCATATCAGCATTTGTGTGACTACCAGAGAGACACTTCCCTCAGAGTACAGAAGGAAGATGCACACAAAACACTAGAAAACCACAGTCCAGAGACAGGCCTTGGAGCATACTCTACATGACTGAATTTCCCTCTGGAAAAAATCTGTTATTTTCAGTCTTTTTTTTTTTTTCCCTTTGATTCTAACTGGGAGAGTACTTTCCCTAAAATAAAATAAATTCAAAACCCTCAGTAAACACCACCAAGATTTAAGGAGGTGTGGATCCACACCACAATGTTCTGCATAGCTTTGTAGCTTTTCTCTTCCTGATTCCCAGGCAGAGTAACCTTTCCTTTTTTATTTCTTTCCAGCAGAGCAAATCACTGATAGAAACAAAGTGCAATGTGACTTAAATCCTTGTCTTCCTCTCCACCCCCTCATCTTGGTAGTAGCTGACTAACTGGTATTATAACCACTATAATCACAACTGTCATTTGCACAGTTCTGTTGAGATAGAATATTGTTGGACTTCAAGCCAAGCATTGATTTTTATGTCTCCAGAAATTTCAAGTATTTAATACAAACTCTGCTGACATCAAGACCAGCAGTTTTTCTGTGGTTGGGAATAACAAAAGTGAAAGTTGTTTCAAGCCCTGTGTGTCCACAAGAGGCAGGGTATCCATCCACCAAAGCTAGCAGGGATGCTAGGTTCTTCAAGGAAAACTAGGTTCCCTGAAAAAAAAAAAAAAAAAGAGAAGTTTTTGGGGCACAGATGATCAAAATTACATCACTTAGCATGAAACTTTAAGGACTTCCTTTTCTCAGTCTTGTCTACCCCCATCAACTACCCAACCCACAGGAGTTTGCTTCATGACAGGACTTAGCTCAGTCACAAGCTCCAGTCTCCTAAAGCCACCAGGAGAAGATCTGTGACTTTAACATCTGCAGGGGAAATGCTATCCCCTGCCCCTTCCCAGGGATGTGATGCAAAGTCACAAAAGGCTGACTGGATCCACCTGTTTGTTCAGCACTTTACGCATTTCTCCATAATGCTGTGAACTGAAACTGGTTTACTTAAACAATTTTTCACACAAATGTGGCTTGTAAACAATTTCAAAAAAAGTAAATCATTGCATCTCTCTGCCTTGATCAGGTTGACATGTGTCACTCACATGACAATTCAAGGCAGATAGGGGAGGGTGTGTTTGTATATTTGCCCACTTAATACCTTTTAAGCTGCCATTTACTACTTAATCTAGTTCAAATATCTGGACGAATGTAAAGAAAACACTAAACCAAGTCAAAAGTACAAAATTATTAATCAAGTTGAGCAAACAAATAAACCTCAACCTGATGGCTGCTTACAGACTTTTTTCTGGGACTTGTGCAAATGAAGTCAAGGAGATATACAGGCTGTGCTCTTTATCAGCCTAGTATATCTCAGCTTCTTGTTTACTCATCATTACCTCACAGCAGAAGATGAAATTGGACTGTAAAAAGTCCACTAGTTTCATCATATGCTTCACTTTTAATGGGTCACATCATTCATTAATTAAACAAAGAGAGCTAGGCTTGGAGGTACTGATGGAGCTTCAGGCCTAACTGTCTGAGTGTGCTAGTGTTCCAATGGATTGCCTTAGTATGCCAGCCAAAATCACTTGCTCTGCCCTATGCAGTAAGCTGTTGTGCCAATCTAGTCCAAGGTCAGCACAATGCTGAAAAATATCTCCTTCACAAGATCTTCCCTGGGCAGAACATTGCTCTTCTGCTGACATGCAGTGCTACTGAAGCATGGTGCACTACCCACGCATCCCAGACCAGATTATAACGTGATTAAGGTAGCTTGGTCCTCTTTGGTTGCTGATGGGAGCCAGGGCCAGAAATTTATTGCAGTCTCACGACATGACAGCCATTAGCTTACATTAGGAATAGTGTTGAAACCCAGCATCTGCAGGCTTTTGACTGCCTTCAAATAGAACAGGAACATTTTAAACAAGTTCTGTGAACATTCCTACTCTAAAAGCTTTGCAAATATATGACTTAATGTATTTGAACATTAACTGATGAGCTGTGTGGGTTTCTGCATTCTGAGCTGCCCAGACCGCCATCTTAGAAACAGCCTCAGCCCATGAATTGCTAGGAAAGGTCATTTATTAACAATGTGTTGACACAAACAATATCAACACATCAGTTATTTGAGGAGGGGTAGGATCAGTATAAAGTTAAGAGTTGTGGAGTTGTTTTTTCTTGTTTGTTCGCTTTTTCTTTTTGTTATCACTACCTACCAGTTACCCTGGGGAAAAATAATAATAATAAAGAAGTTATTTCTTCATTTCATCAAATAGATATTTCTGAAAAACAAAGAATTAATGAAATTACTATGTATTATATTATAAAATTTGAACTCTGTTATATGATTCACAGTGGAAAAACTGCTTTTTAAAACAGGATGGAAGGAACAAAGGCTTTCCTCATTCTTTTCCGATGTAGTCTGGTATTTCAGAACACTTCTTTCCCAGAAGGAAAATGGGCTCAACCTGTATGCAAAAAAATGAGTAAAAATTACAGTTTGTCATCATCTAACACTGATATTCCTACTGTATACTCATCTATCTCTCTACTTTCATTGTAAATTAGGTTAATAAGGGAAAAGGTTCCTGAGTTTAAGTCACATTGTGTGACAAGCAAATCATTCCTTTCTCTTGTTTTTTTCTGGTGGGAGAAATTTGATGGTTGCTGCTGTTACAAGGTACTGATGTCATCAGCAAGCCATATATATTTCATCTCTTCTCCAACATACACTACTGGTATCGACCTGACAACTGAGGCAGAACCAGCACAGTTAACATAATTCTCCTTTGCTATGACACTGCTTTTCTGTCTCCAGGACTGATCTGCAAAGAGAAAAAAATTAGAAAGCAAAATCACAGTTTTATTTTTAGCACACAATTTACAGGGACAGAGTCAGACTTAGCACTTCAAAAGTTTTTCACCTGAACAATCAGAATCTTAAACTGTTTACAGAGCCTCTCATGGTCTTTCAAGGTCTAGACTCATTTCTAAATAGCAGCATTCCTATGCAATACTTGGGAGCACTGTTTTTTCAAAGGGTAGCTGGAGATCATTTATTATTATTTATATTATTTATATTATATTATAATTTATATTATATTATTTTTATTGTTAGGTAACAGAGTAATAGCTGGCCTGGAAACCTGGCTTGCCTCCTCTTCCAGGAGGTGTCTGTCACCTGTCCTATCCTGGTGCAAGCTGTATTTTCCTTTTTTCCTTCTACTGTAAGCTCTTAGCTAGGAACCTGGATTGGTAAAAGCGATCTGATCTGACCATCTGATGCCCTCACAGTATCTGAATACTCTCCTGTGTTGCAAAGTCTCACTGTGCAGGATGTCCTTCACGCCTCTGTTTCCCCAGGCTATGCATGCTGGCATTAAAGTGACAGGGGGGGCATCTCCTGAGGCCCCTAAGTCACAACCAAGTGGTGGCCAATAAAAGGAGACTCATCAAGGGTGCCCTGCATGGCCCCATAATGTACCTTAGGGATTGGGTATGCTCCAAGGAGGGAGCAGGCAGCTCTTTGCCTGGATGTACAAAGCTGGAAGCCTTCAAACTCCTGTCCTGTCACTGTGTTGGGTCTGTGTAATTTCTTTCTTGCTTTTGTCTGCCAACCTATCTCTTGCTGTCTTGGTGGTGCCTGTTGCCTTGTTACTGCTGTTGGCACTGGTGCTTTATTTCTTATCGGTGCTAGGAGCTGCCTGTTTTCTTTCTGGTTTAATACAGATCTAAATCCTGCATTTATCTTCCTTTTATCAGGAGCAAAACTTTTGGATACTTCTGCCATCAACCCACACTGCATTTGGCTCTACATTCACTTGTCCTCCATTTTTAACCTGTGTTTAACTAACACTAGTATTTTATAGCAACACCATTGAAAACATTAACTTTGGCAGATTTTCATATTTTTAAATTACAAATTTTCCACCCCTTTTCTATTTCTTTGGGAGAAACAACACCATTAGTGGAATGATAATGAAAAACTTAATTTTCCAAAGTTATATAGTAAAAGTGAAATACTATGACAATCAATACCTGCTGAAAACATTTTATTTTATAAAAAATAGCCCAGATATGGAAGAGAAAAATTGAAGAGATCATTATACAAATGTGCAATCACTTCTTTTGGAAAAATAATAATAATAAAAAAAAAAGTTTATAGCTGTAATGTTTTTCAATTTCTGTAAAAACTCTTTCTTTGTCATTTTTTTTGCTCTAAATCTTTGACATGAACAAAGAACTTGGAAGATTGTTTCTCAGTATCAGGGGAGGCTCTTTTTGCTGAACAGTTTGCAGAACAAGAAACTCACCCTTCTTGGCAGCTGCCTGAAGACAGATTGAATGTTGAGCGAAGCTTACATAAAGGGAAAGCAAGCACTGGCACAATGACTGATAAATCCACTCCTGCCTCCTAAAAACTGCTGAGGTGAGGGAAAAGCCACCATCAGAACTGCAGTCCTTGAGAAGAAAATTCCCAAATATGTTGTGTTCCCTACCTTTGGTCTCTAGGATATTTATGACAGCAGATATTATTGACTTCTGTAGCTCATTTCATTTCACTTTCCATAAGCATTTGCCAGGCCTCTCTGTCTTTTCTAGGAAAAGGAAAAAAAAAAAAACAAAAAACCTCTTACCTAACTGCTTTCTGTAGTCCCTGCCACATTGCTGTGCCTACATTAGTTTAAACCACAGGTGTGAGAACAATTACTCTTGCCCTTATTTTAGTATCAGTGCTTCATCATCGTCCATGCAAATTCATGTAGTTATTTTCTGGTTATAACCTGGTTATAAGTCAGATAAGAAAAATGTATTAAAGTGGTTGCATGGCTCAAAACTGACTTGTTTCTTACTGAGCCATTACTCACCTTCTGACTGAATATTGGATGAAGGTCTCCATCTACCATATTATAAATGGAGAAATCTCTCTCTACTGGCAGATTCTACAATGAGATGATGTCCAACTTTTTTTTTTTTTTCAAAGCCTGTTAGAAAAGCATCCCAGAACCATTCCAATCTTCCATCATGAGCCAAGGAGCTGAGTTTGATGGAGCATTCCTTGAGGATGTATACCCTCTTGTCCTGTAAGGACTGTAGAAGTGTTCTTTAAAATCCTGACTTTTGTAAAATGAACGCTTTGTTCAGTTTCCTTTCAACTATTGGCTGGCTAAAGACTTTTTATTTCTCATACATGAATTTAATCTGAATTCCAGCTTTAATCTTTCAGGCAACTTGTAGACTTTCTTTTTTAAGATGATCTGTTCTTTTCTATTTAATGCAGTCATTAGAGTATCTTTTATATTGCTTTATTTGTTTTTCTTGAACTTATCTAGAAAAGGAGTTGGGGTTTCAGCCTCCCCAGGAGATCTAAGATTAAACGATTAACTGATAACGTCAGTAATGGAACTTTAAATCCAGCCAGAGTCAATCCAGCCAGGAAAATTTTGATAGTTTTTATTTGGTTTTATATTTATTTTATCTTTGGTTTAGCTTTCTTTCTTCTTTTTAAGAAGATTATCAATGAAGTGGTAACTGGCAAGAAGAGCTTGTTCATAGCACCACTGATGTGCTTAAAGAAGTACAATACTCTCAACAAATTTTCCAAGTAAGGGAACAAGTGTCTGGAGTTCATCAGCATATGGGTGTTCAGTGTTACTGCCAAGATTAGCACCCACACACATACAGGCTATGTCTACTCTTGTCAAGATACGTCTATTCAAAGAGGCAGGGTATAGAAACTGCAGGAAAATTTCATGAGGAGGTGTCAAAACAGCTTCTGTATTGATTTACCTCTTGTTGACTTAAAGCAGAGACAGCATGAACTCATACTGCTCAGCACCTAAACAGGTAGATGTGTTTATAGCCAGCCTGGTCATCAGCAGGGAGTGAATGTAGCTCTGTCATCATGAGACATGAACTTTCAAATGGGTTTTAACACATTGTTAGTAATCTGGACAGTAACATAATGAATAGAGAGACAGAATTATAGGAGTAGTCAATAGATAGCTACTTTATCAGTATTTCCATAAAATCCATTTTACTTTGGAGGGATTTCCAATTCAGGAAAGCATCTGAATATGCTATACTTAAAGACAGTTCTGTTTTGTGATTAACTCTGTTGAAGCACTAACCTAAATGGGCTAGAGGAGCCTCAGTTTAATTTTCACAGAACATCTATTGCATTTTAAATCCATGCTTAATTTAGAGTGCTGTTCTGCTTGAAAAATGCTTGACATGGGGCAAAATAGTGACAAATCAGTCCACCACGTAGTTATTTTGCTCTATGCAGCAAAGAAATAGAATATGACGTACAGCTTTTACTTATTTTTTTTTTTTTGCAAGTTACCACATATCATCTGTCATACACTGGTAAGGAAATTTGGAAGGACCCACTTGAAATATGAACTTCCTGCTATGTTAGATTTTCTCTTTCATACCTCAGCTTTGATGAATAAAAACATGTAAAATCATGTTACACAGAATATACTGCTACATAGACACTGGTTGGAGGTGACAATTTTCTGATCAGTTTTGTACAGTCAAAAGAATCTGTTTCTAAACTAAGGCTCCAGTTTTGTTGTTGAATTAGAAACCAGATTCTATACTCAAGCTTCCCTCCTTTTCATTAGCCCAGTGCTGTAAGAAGGCTGCCTTCAGTGCACCTATGGTGCAATCTTCAGTGACATGGACAACACTTGTATGTGGAGCATAGTCTTCATTTCACCTGGGCAGAGAGAAGCCTAGAAAGAAATGGAAGGCATGATTCCAGAGTGCAAATCTACCTTCCTGAAGGACTCACTTAGTCAATAGCATATTGATGAGACCTCAAATATACAGAGGGATGTTTTATGCTAATAGTCAATTTTTTTACCAGGTGATGAAGAAATCATAAAAGAAAACAAAAATATATTAGGTAAAGTTTTTAGGATTTTTTCTTTTACAATTGAATTAACCTAATAAACTAGGCATATCTGGGAAAACGTGTCTTATTGACTATCTAATTAAAAAGGACACCTAATCTGAAGAAGTAGCACAAAGTCAAATCAGATCACCAAATGTTAGTTCTGACTCAACAAAATTCTTTCAAAGACTAAATATATCAATATTTCTACTGTTAAAGTGAACAGCAACATCTAAATCTTCAAAGCGTCTTGGGAGGCTTGGGAGGTTGATCCTGTTAAAGGTCATATGAATTGCACAGCTAGAATCTTGGACCTGACTTTGAAAATGTGGTTGCGTCAAAGGAGAATAGTCCAGATAAAGGGAGCATTTATACTGAGCAGTTCCTTCTAAATGTCAATAGAAGTCTTTTTTTACACCCCATCTCTTGTCTTCCTTCTTTGTTACACTCCCTTTCAAATAGTAAACATCTTGAAAGTCCTGGCAAGAAAACTTGAGACAGATAAAAACTATCCATTAAAATTATGTGGAATGCTTTGATTTTTGCCTGGAGGGGAGGAGAAATCAAGCTCTCTTCTGTACTGGAAAAATGGCTTACAGATACGAAAGAAGATTAAGAATGATGCCTCTGGCTACCTGTCCTGTCATTTAGTTACCTTTCTACACCCACACATTTTGGCCCTTGCTAGTGAACCAGACAGAAGCCTGAACTTTTCTAGCACAGCACTGTCTGGTTGAAGATCTGTATAGCAGCACAATTAGCCCTTCTCCTGGGCCCCAGTTCTATTTTACAGGCATACACTCAGGCTAGAAAGAGTCCAGCAGGCCCATGTGATATCAGTGCTGGTCATTATATTCCCCTTGTAAATGTGAAAACCAATTACTCATAAACAAAAATGAAATAAAATCCCAGGGCTTAGAGGGAAGAATGAAAGTAGACTTAAAAAATAGAAGTTTTCTATATTCTAGGACAGGCTCCAGTGAACATTTTTCCAGTCTCTAACTATGCTTTGCATGAGAAATGTAGTTTTCTTTACTTGGATACTGTAATGATCCTTGGTGTAGTGCATTCTCTTCACAATTAATTCAATTAATTTGTGCTATTGATCAAGAAAGTGGGTGTTACTGACATAATACAAATCATTTTACGTTATATTTTTAATTTTTTTTTATATATTTGCATGCATGTATGCATGTAAGTGAATATATAGAATCATAGAATAGTAGAATTGCTCAGGTTGGAAAAAACAAATGGACACGTTCTCCAAGCCCTTCTTTAGACCTGCTCCAGCACCTCAAATTTCTTTCTGTATTAAAGTGCCCAAAACACAGTACTCAAGGTGGGCCCTCACCAGTGTCAAGTGCAGGGGGAAAATTACTTCCATAGTCCTACTCTCCACACCATTCTTGATACAGGCTAGGATGCCATTG
>VXAB01008357.1:420355-468374 GCA_013399175.1 Odontophorus gujanensis | reverse complement strand
CCTCCCTAAAAGAACACCAAGTAAAAATAAAAGGGGGATACGGCTGAAAATACAGCGCAAAGCGGCCTCTGGCAGCGAGCTCAGCCCCGAAAGCCGCTTCGGGAGGTGCGATCCGCGCGCATTCGCTTATCGGGCAACAAATGGGGCTTCTAATCGGGCCGAATTTCCCAGCTTCGGGAAAGAATTAGTCATACCTCGGAACAATAAAATGTTTTCTCGCCGCCTTCCCCGCTCCGCCGCTGCCTTCCTAGAAGGGATTTGCGGTGAGGAGGGAAATTAGCATCCGAGTGTGTTCTTTCTCCATTAATATTTAAATGTTAAAACCCAAATAAGAACGTGCAGAAGAGGCAAATGGGAGCGGAACTGCAGAAGAAAGCGTTCGGAAGGTGGCGGGGAGATAAACGAGGAATGCTGCAGATAAGGGCAGCGATACGCGCAGAGATACCCGAAAAGTCAGCGCCTGGTGAAACGGAGCGGGGGAAAGCTGCTTAAAGACCTATTAAAGGGCACGAAAAACAAAAAGAATACAAAACAAAGGAACCCAAAATACGCCCGGAGCGGGAGGTGAACTGCCGGGACCGTCGACTGCTTTGGGGACAAAGAGCCCCGGCCCGAGCGCAGCCCCGGCCCCGCAGCCCCGGATCGGAGAGCTGCGACGGGGAAGAGGGGAACGGGGAGCGGCCGCCGTCGGATGCCGGCCCGGAGCTCGCCCCGAGAACCGGCTTTTTTTTTTTCTTCATTCAACGAAGGGCTTCGTAAAATATTCCCAATAAAATTTACGGTCGTCTTAAAACTTTCCAAACACCGCAATAAATTTTTAATAAAATTAAAAGGGAAATGAGTTCCCGGCCGGGCGTTCCGCCGCTCGCCGTTTCTCCGGCCGAGGAGCGGGGCCGGACGGCACACACCCCCGAGCCTCCCGCTGCGGGCTTCACCCCGCCGGGCACCGGAGCCGAAACGCCGCGCACCGAACCGGACCGCCTCCCCGGGACGGAGCCCGGAGCTCGGCATCACCCCGAGCCCCGCACCGCCGCGGTGCTCGGATTCGGGTCCCGCGTGGGTTTGCGCTCACGGTGCCCCGTGAGCAACACAAGTTCGTCTGCGCTCATTGCAGCGCTGGGGACGCTGCCCCTCGCTGCTCCGTGCCCGCAGCAGAGCCCTTCGGGCCGCTGTGGTATCGTCGCACCTCTCCTCGAACGAGGAACAATCCCGGGTACAACTCCGTGGTTGCATAATTAAAAAAACAAAAACAAAAACAAACAACCAAACAAACAAACAAAAAAATCCAACAACAAAACACAAAACCCTCCGCTCGCTGCTTTGCACCCGAAGCATTGAGCTGCGTTGCCGTCTACTGGGCGATGGGAAAACTGCAGCCCTCGCTGCCCGCAAAACTTTCTCGGGATGCAGCACATTTTCGGAGGGAGCCACGGGCCGGAGCCGCGGGGTTTCTCAGGAGAAGAAGGGGCAAAAAGACAGCAGAGCCATGGACGAAACGAATACTGTTGTTCAGCAGCGGCCGTGTGACGAGAAAGCGGAGAGCTGAGCCCCGCTCGGGGCTCGTTGCGGGGAGGAGCGGCGAAGGGTGCTCCCCGCGGGGCAGCGGACAGCGACGGGTGAAAGGGGGGAAAGGGTGAAGGGGGGACAAACAATAAAAATCACACTAAAAAGAAGTAATAATATTTAAAGGTAAAGATTTGCTCCCGCTTTCTAAACTCCTTCCTGAGGATTTCTGGCCCGCAGCGGAGGGGCTGCAGCCCGCTCAGGGCGAGGCACAACGAGGCGGTGTCTTAGAATTCTTTCTAAATTTGATTTTAACTTAAAAGCGGATTTGTGCGGGTGTGCGGGTGCGCGGGGACACGGCGGGCTGGGCGCTGCCACTCTCCCTCCGCTCGCGGCGCCGGTGCCAGAGCCGTCCCCGCTGCCCACCCACCTTACAGCCGACCCGCAAAGCCTGCGTGAGCCCGGGCAGCTGTAAGCAGCAGGATCTGCTCCGCACCCCGCAACCTGCAGCCCCAACCGGGCTCCACGAGGCTCCGAGCAGAGCCTTCGGCCGCTTGCAGCCCGGCTCCCTCCTTCAGCCTCAGTGGGGATGTTCGGCGGAGGGTGACGTTACCCCGAAATATGCGGTACCTCTCCCGGAGGCTCTGCCCGCTCCGCCGGCTCTGAGCTCCGATCCGAGCCCGTCCCGGCGGTAACGCGCAGCCCCGGGGCGATCCCCGAGCGCACAAAGCAGCGCTGAATGATGCCCGTGCCCCTCGGTAGGGAGAGTCGAGCGAAGCGCGTTCCTCTTTTCAAGGAGTTTCGAAGTACTCGCGAAACGCTTCGAGACGCAAAACAGCGAGGAACAAACTCAAAACCCGTTTGCAAACCTCAACTGGGGACCGGGATGTCGCGGAGCCTCGGCTGAACTGCGGGGCTCTGCCGCAGCCTCCCCCACCCGGCGTTCGCTCCTAAACTAATGCCCAGTATCGTTCCGTCCCTATGACCCACGCTCTGCCCTGCCCGGCTCACGGCAGCGCCGGGCACGGCGCGGCCGTCCTGCAGCGGCAACGGGGAAGCGAGAAACGCCACAGCCCGTGGAAAAACACGGCCCAAGTGGGAAATCGGACTCATGACGGCGATGGAGCGGAGCAGCGCTCTGCGGGATGGGGGGACGGCCCCTCCCGGAGCTGCTCCCGGTGCCGGTGCTCAGCTCCGCCGCCGCTCTCCGCATCCCCGGGTGCGTTATCACCGACTTTTGCATCACTGTATATATATTGACTTTACTAAACGGAGCCGCAGAGCCTGTTGAAGCAGCCGTCCTCCGCAGCCGCAAACAATTCTCCCGGCGAAGAATAATAGCTAAGGAAAAAAAAAAAAAATGACAATAACAATAAAAGCTTCGAAATAGCTTAAATTTGCTCTCGCTGCCCCGTTTCGGAGCGGCGCGCGTTGTTAACAGCGCGCATCGCTGAGCTCGGAGCGCTTTGCACTCCACTTCGTGCGGGGGTGCGGGCAAAAGGACGGCGTGGGACAGGCGGACCGGACCGGGCGGCTCCGGGCTGTGTTACCGGGCTGCCCGCATCGCTTTTGGCCGCCGCCGACGGCCGCGGGTGCGGGTGCCTGAACGAAGATCTTTAAACGCAACTTAGGAAACCTCTCTGCTTGTTGCTCATTTTACCCCCCGTCTTCGGAGCTCTCCCGAAACTCGGTGCTGGGGCAGAGCAGCTCCTCTCTGCTGTCCCCTCTCTGTCCCATCGTTAACTTCGCCCCCGGTACCCCCCCGGGCAGCACTTCCCGGAGGGGAAAGGAGAAAAGAAGCGAGAGACCGGAGAAGGGGGTCACTTTGGGGGTTTAATTAGAGTTTTGCAGCAGACCCACAGCCAGGGATGCCAAGGGGGAACACAGGTCAGAGGAACGTGTGTCAGCAGTGCTCGCTTCCAGCTTACCCCGCCGAACACTTTTTACATCTCAAACTGATTGTGCTTTGAAGATGACTTTCTCCTGTGCCCCACAGCTGAGTCATGGTAACAGGCAAGAACCCACCCAGACACCCGGCTTCCCGGACTCAGACAGGTTTCTTGTTCTGTTCTGTGGCATTTGTTTGTTTCTTTCACACAAAACCAAAGAAACACTTCCTAGAGCAACCAGCTCACGGCAACATTATTTCCACGCATCCCCTGAGCGCTCCATGTGTTGGCTAAGAGAGCTCTCAGCGTGCTTTGAGGGGGACTGTCCCACAATTCATCCTTTCAGTTCAAATTGCTGAAGATAAGTTAGCTTTTCTCTCGATGCTGCAGTGACCACAGTCCACTCTTACTTTATTTCACCACACTCCTGGCTGCTGCCTCCTTCCCCTTCCCTATGCTGCACGTCACCACCAGATTTCTTTCTCCCTTTCCTTACACACTACACCTCTCTGCTGTTGAGAAGACCCTCACGGATCCACCAGCGCCCACTACATCGTTGCTGCCATTAGTGTTACATTTCTAGTTATTCTTGCTTCTTCCCTCGGCCTTTGAAGTCGTGTAGAGACAATTTGATTCATTAGTACCCCCGGCTCGCAGTAACCCTAGCTTCTGCTTTACTTTCTGTATTAGAAGCACATGTTGGAGCCTGTACGTGAGGGCAAAGCTCCACCGGCCGACTTTTCTACGCAGTTCCAATCCTGCCTAAAATCCTCACCCATCTCAGAGCTCTGCCTGGGAACGTGGCATCTCCTCCCGCAGGGTGATGGACGCTTTCTCCTCCTGCTCTTCTCAGGATGGAAGCTTTATGGCACTGGCACGATCTCCACCAGAGGACCACTTGTTGCACAGGGCAAGCAGTTTATTCCATTCCCTCTTTCCGCTTTCCAACGCCTTTCCTACAGCCTCCCCTACCTGCCTGGCGTTCTGTCTGGGAGCCGGGCCTGCCTGCCTCATGTTTTCCCTTGGACAGATTCCTACTCCTCACAGAGGGTGCCCGCTGCCGTGCTTTGAAGTCGTGCTGCACGCTGGCTCTAGGAGCTCTTCCTGGCTGATGTTGTGCTGAGCCCCCCCCCCCTGGACACATCACCTCCCCTCGCTTTGATCAGACGAAACCCATTCACGAGTGCTGGCGCAAAAGGCCCGTGGGTTCCCGGCCAGAACTGGCTGACATCAAAATATCCTGGCTCTGAATTCAGCTGGGTGCTGGGGCTGGCCAGGAGCAGGCAGAGCCCGGAGAAGCAACCGTTTCATTGCAATTTACAAGCAGGTCCCCGTTTGTTTTGCTCAAATGAATCGATGGCCATTTTAAGCAGAATCAATCTAAGATTGGTTTTCTTCAAATTCACCCCGCGCAGGAAGGCGGCAGCAGGGTGCCTGCAGCCAGGTGCAGTGTGCCTTTCCTTTCACACTCCGAGCTGGCCACCAGGAGGACGGGTCCGACCTCAGACCTCCACTCGGCACCCCTGCACTGTGCTCCACCCCCCCAGCCGCACGCAGGCACCAGATGTGCACTGGTGCTCTACATCTGCCCCAGCTGTCGCTGAGCCCCTGCCGCCCTCTGTGTGCATCCTTCCTGCCCCATGCATTCGCTCCCTCTTTGCTGCTCTCATCTCCTCCAGCTGCTGACCCCCTTGGCTTCTTATCGGTTAGCCAGCAGTCCACTTCTTTCCCCCCAGCTCACCTGGGTTCAGCATGCACGTTTCCCTGTTATTCCTGCTGCCCCTCGCTGCCCTGGCCCCTCGCCAAGGATCCTTCCTCTGCCGCATTTAGCTCCTTCCCCCAGGAGAAGAGAGCTTGAATTCAATGTTTCAACATTTCCTTCTTTTTATTTGTTTTCTTCTGTTCTGCCGAGCCTGTAATTTAGTTCTGCTGACACAAATGGTGAACCCCGTAGTGAGAATCTACTTAGAAACCCACTCTGAAGATATCTGGCTGTGTCGCTGCAGCCTCTGGCTGTTTGTTCCCCTAAGGCCAACAGCAATGAGGGGTTATAAAACACCTCTGCACAGCATTGCTTTACCAAGACCTGGGTGCAGGGCTCCACCATCTGAGTGAAGGTCTGGAACAGAGAGAATTTGCATTCAGCCTCGCACGAGGCATCAGACCATCACCTGTTCCCTGTATTTCCTCAACAAATGGTGTCTCATTCCCAGCTTGTTTTATGTCTGCACGGGGACGTGAAGGCAGAATTTACGTGCGCTAGTGTGCATTAACTCCTGTCCTGACCAGTGCTAATTACCGCTAATGATGTGGGCCAGTGTTAATTCTCTTAGCCGCATTACTGCTGGCCATACGCTTCTGAAAGTGCCTTTGGGTGAGGTAGCTTACTTTGAAAAGATATTTATGTGGAGAGTAAATACAGAGCAGCTCATACACCGTAAATCCCCTGCTGCCGCGTGGCGGGCTCCGACGGCTCTGTAGCACCGAGGTCCCTGGGCATGAAGGCAAAGGAACCCTCTGATAAGAACCACTCAATAGAAAGGTGTCGGGATCACCCCGCGTGATCCCGGGAAAGTAATTTTGATCTGGCACTTCTCTGAAACTAGAAAAACAATACGTCCCTCACCATCTCAGGGGCGCCGTATTTCTTTTCCTTGCCTTGCCAATCATTCTATTCGCTTTTAAACAATATCATCCAAACCCTAATTGCTTTTATGCCTCTGCAGTGTAAAACAGAGAAGCTGTAAACCCGTCGTATTTTCCGACGCCGTAGCATTCCCGCGAGCACCGTGCTGTGCGGAGGCCTGGTGATGTGCTGGGAGGACAAATGAAGACATCCTGAGCACTTTGGTGCTTGGCTGAAACGTATCACAGAGCCATGAGCACTGGTTTCAGCAGCTCCACTCTGATTTATGGGGTTGGATGCCCCAGAACCGCTGTCTGCCCCTTCCTCCTCCCTGCTGCAGCCCCGGACGCGCTCCTCAGTTTGCTGTCATTAACAGCAGCCATCAGAGCAGCGCGTGCCGAAGCACCACGACCTTTCAGAATCATCACGGGTTTTCTGCTTTGCCTGGAAATATGCAGCAGTTTAGTTTGTATAAAGGCTGCACGAATAAAAATTTAATCTAGGGCTATCGCTGCTCTAACGGCAGTAATTTCTCTTAAAGGCTGTATACAAAGAATACTAAATAGTGTCTATAAATAAGACTGTATTTAATAGAGGAGAGAAGTGATTTAATGGCGTTACTGGCACAATTATCCCTGACACTTCTGAGCCCAAATCTGGGTCTTCTTCCTGAGCAGAACTGGTGTCCTGCAAGAACTCGGACTCAGAAAACTCTGTTTTTAGGGTAAAGTCGTTCTGCCCAAAATTTCTTCTGCAAAAGGAAAGGAAAAACATCTTAAAGGAAATATGTGTTAAGCAGAGGACATTCCCTTCACAATAGAAGCTACAAGGGGATAAAAGTACGTTCTAATTATAATAGTTCCCTAATTATCTGCTTAACCATATCTTTCTGTCTAACCCCACTTTTAATTACAGAGTACCTTTTTCTTTTTTTTTTTTGCCCATCACCAACTGAAGCACTCTATTTTCCTGACCATAAATCCTTCTAAGTTGGTAATATCAGAGAAGGAGTACTGCTACTGCCTGCCTGGATACACGCTGCATGGCAGGGAACGTCCAACCACAGCTTGGGGTACAGTATATGGATGCTCCCTTTAGGAACAGCCTCCTGTAAGCCCTGGGGGTTTTCTCAAGCAAGAAGGACCTCTCTAAACCACGCAGCTCTTTGGGCTGTACAAATTTCCCAGCCTGTTGCTCAGCTTTCCAGATTCCTGCGGCTTGGTCTGTCTTCCAACCAATGCTCAGCGGGGTCCCAGTGAGGGCTGGTGTTGGAATGGGACTTGGCCTTTGAACCACAGCGGTGTGAAGCTTGCAGAGAGGAAGCAATACAGTATCATTGAGCCACCTTATCTCTGGGCATCTGCTCATCAAGATCTCACCCCGTGATTGTGGCTGGGGAGGAAGTGCTGCTGAGGATGGGAAGGAAACACGTGAGCACAGTTCCTGCTGTTGGCCCACTGCTGGCTTCCTGCTCCAGTGAATCCCAGCCCTGTGCTTCCCCAGAGCAGGCACAGAACTGCCCCTCGGGGATGTTGTCGGGCTTAATGGATGCTTATAACTGGCTCTAACATAAGGTGTGATGTCAGTGAAAAGTACTCTTCAAGGTGATTATTCAAACGCTCATTAAAATGTATTTTGTTCCATCCTTTCCCTTGGCTCGTGTGGGAGGAAACCGAAAGATTCAGGGCTTTGTGGGACAGGGGGAGAGCTTGCTCTTCCTATCGGGTGTGGGAGTGGAGAGTACCAGGGTGGGTTTGTACCAAGGCTCCAAGCCAGGCTGCAAGCTCCAACAGCCTCATGGCTGGCATGCATCCTCCAGAGTGCCGAGCCACAGATTGATGGCACCTTCCCTGCACAGATCTGCATGTATCATTTACTTAGCCTTGCTCCTGATGGAGTTAGGTATCATCCTTTATTGAAAATTATTCCTAATGTGTATTTAAGCATTAAAAATGAATGCGAGCGTGTGATAAAACTTCGGGAATAATTTATAAACAGCTAACATAACGTGAGATATGGAGTACTTGGCTGCCCTGCAAACCTGTGAAAATGGCAGCGCGATGCCAGAGACAGCTTCTTCCTTTGTGGATGTCTGCTTGCATCTCACTGACCCTTCCGTGGCTGCTTGGTAGCACAATTGTGACGATGGAGCTGCCTGATCTGGTGGGGGGCAGCCAGCAGAGGGGTACAACTGGGTGGGCACTAAGGTCCCCTCCGACCTAAGCCATTCTATGATTCTGTGCTTCTATGATTCTATGATCTGGGGCAAAAAGCCACAGCAAGTTATAATTATCATCACTTCTTACCAAAGTGCTCTTACTTGCTCCTATCATTATTTCTAGGGGACAGGAGGGAGAGGAATGCTTTGTGGGGTGCAGTGATTGCAAGCCTCACACTGTACAGTGCATTGCACAGCTTGGGGGACCAGCATCGTTCACATGTTCTTTGCAAGGGCTGGACCTCCCTGGTCTCACACATTCCCATGTTGCCCAATCCATGCCCCATGAAGTGGCTTGGTAGTGGGGTCCATAGTGTGAGCTGCTATGGAGGTCTTCCAGCACCAGTCCATTTCTCCTCCTGAATCCAGGATTTGGATGTGACACAAACAAAGCCAAGAGAATTTGCTCAACACGACAGAAAAGAGCACCTTCTGTAGATTAGAAAGCAGTCAAAATCCAAGCTGTGGGACTGAGCGTACTCTGCAGGTCTTCTTGACAGTCCCACAGAAATATTATTCTGCAGAAAACTCTTCTTTTCTCCACAAAGTCTCTGGTTGTGCAGCCACACAAAATGCCATTTGACACCTCTGCTCTGGAGGGGAGAAAAATCCTGCCTGAGATTGGGGATGACAGTGTGACTGCTTTCTCATCACTGTTATTGAAGACCATTGGAGTTTGCCCGTGGGTGTGTCTAGCATGAAAGACCAGAGACATATTGGGCATGTGATGAGGTGCATCCCATCCTCATCCTTCTTTTCCTTGTCATCTTATTCCTCTTGATCTTTCTACTCTATGGAGCTGACTTTTGCCAAAGAGAGAGATCTAAATGCAAAAGCAGACAAGGCCTAACCTCAGGCAGCACCTAGCCAAATGCCCTGTTAGCATGCTTTTCTCTCCCTCTGCATTCACTCACATATTGACTGGCATCATCCATTACTAAATGGATTGTTTAGTTACATTTTTCAACACTTAATTTCTTACCTCATTCAAAGAGACTCTGCTGGGTGGACCAGTGGTAAGACTGGCTGCCCTTTGGATAAATTTAGCTCTGTTAGTCAATTATCCTGGCAAGGAAGCTTTTTCAGCATGATAAACTATCCTGTGCAGGCTGTTGAAGTCCAAGACAGGAGCATCATCTACTGCTGGGGCCCCAGACTCCATGCAAGTCTCAGCACGGTCCCCAGTTTCCACCTGGGTGCTCATCAAGCTCAGCTGGCATGAGGAGGTTTTGGTGGCCCAGATGTTCTTTGCAACCCATACTCCAGCCCTGGAAATTGGTTTCAAAGCTTTTAGTTTGCCTCCTCTTTTCTCTGCAAGAAGCATCTGCCAGGCTCTGCGCCTTGAACACCTCCTGACCCTCAAGTCTGACCAAGTTAAAACAAAAGATGCTTCCTTTGAACCAAAAGGTATTGCTGAAATTACTCCAGTTGATTGATAAAATGAATGCTGACATCAGCACTGGAAGGACACTGGCCTATGGATGGCCTACTGATAACTAAGCAAGAGAAACAATGAGCAAGAGATGTCTGTCTATCTTGCAAAGGTTTGTGAGAGATGACACAGGGTCTGCTCCCCAGAATAAGGCCCATACACTAGGCTTGTGTTACTCCCTCACCCAATGCAGCTCCCATTTCAGAAGAACAGGGAGGATGCAGTCCCTGGATACATCCTTTAGTCCACATCCTCTCGATCCTTCCCTGCCAAGGCTCTCAAAGCAGTGTGAAATCACTTCCCTTTCTGAAAAGCAACTGCTAGAGAACACCCCTCTAGCTTGTTTGAGGGCTTGGGAAGAGAGATGGTTTCCTTCACTGCCAAAAAGATATTCAAGCAGAAATGCTCTTGGCAGAAATGTATGGGTTTTCTGGCCCTATCTGTGCCTTTGGATGCATCCTATGCAATCCTTGTCTATCTCAATAGAAACTCAATTTAAGATAGCCCTCAGGTAATGGTGTCAAGTTGCACCAGGGAAGGTTCATGTTGGATATTAGGAAACATTTATTCTCTGAAAGAGTGGTGAGGCACTGGAATGGGCTGCCCAGGGTGCTGGTGAACTCACCAACCCTGGAAGCATGCAAGAAACGTTTAGATGTTGTACTGAAGGAAGTGGTTTAGTGGGGAAATAATGGTTGTAGGTGGGTGGATGCACTAGATGATCTCAGAGGTCTTTTCCAACCTTGGAGATTCTATGATTCTGTGATTCTGTAAGTTGCAAATTGTCAAGATTTGATAGCAGGCTTTCAAGAAGCTCTTCCAAAATTAATTGTGAAGTGAAAGTCAGTAAGCTGATCTCCACTGTCTTCATACCTACACTTCCCATTCTGCAGAAAACACTCTCTTACTTCTCAGTACAAATTGCTCATTATATTTACTCTAGTTAACAGAATTCAACTCTCCTACTGCCAGCCTTCCATATCTCTCAGACGTTGCTGAGATGGGCACTGCAGAAATACTGTATGCTGAGTCCCACCCAATTCACTAATCATTGCTGTCAGTTAATTCCTTCCTTCCCACACGAGGATCCCAAGGGACCCCTTGGAAGCTGGCAAGGCATCACCTCGTGTGCAGTGCGCGATACCTGGTGAGCTGCAGCAGTCAGAGAGATCTGTAGCATGGCTCCCAGCACACGCCAGTGACTTGCTGGAGATATTAAACCCAGCAGCCCATGCCAGGAGCAAAAGACAAACAAAGCCTGCACTGGAATCAATTTTCAGGCTTTTTTGGACGGTTACGTTTCACTTCTTTTTCAAAATAAATCAGTGTCTGCAGAGCGGTGCTGGGTGCAGTGGTTTGGGTACAGGAGGCAGAGCTCAGCCCACGGACAGCTCTCCTGCAGCTCCACACAGCTTCAATCACGCTGCATTAAAACACAACCAGGAACAAGGGCTCCCTCACCTTCCTGTTTATTGCTGGAGAAATGCTTCTGATTGAGATGGAAAATGCTCTCCGGTCACCCCAAGGGCTCGGAGCCCCTTCTTTCTCACGCTGGCCCTGGCTCCAGCCCCCCCCAATAGCTCAGCTAATGCACCTATTTCTCATAGCACATCCCGCTGCCTTACAAAAAGCCAATGAATTATTCTTGTTTTTAGTGCAGCCACTGAAGATATTTCAAAGTGAAAAGGAATTGACCCAACCTACTGTGCACATTATTTATTCAGAGGTAGTACAAAAACGAGTCCCCGATGTTACTAAAACAAATCCTAATAAGTACAGAGAGCATCAATTACAGGCTTCCCTTTATAGTCCTATATATCTCTTTCCCTTTCTAGAGATAGTATCACATGTGAGGGGGCACCATGTTGGCTTTCAAACCTATTGAGCTTTCATAATTATAACCTCTGCTTTAACCTCTTTTATAGGACACACTATACCGCCTCGCGTTATGTTCCTTGAATCTCAACCAACCCTCGGAGAACGCGTCTTTAAAGCTCGCTTCATCTAAGATGTGCAGAAAACGGGAAGCATTAAGCATTCATAACGCCGTGCACACACTACATCAGGGTGCCCAAGCAAAATACATCTTGGGAACCCGCTTGGAATCTCACTGTAAGCTCAGTAAATACTCAGCACGCACATATTCTGACATAATTAAAGCAGGAAAGTGTTAATTGCAGCGGGATAGATGGATTTCTATTTCTTTTTTCTTTTTTCTTTTTTTTTTTGTTCCAGTCTGTATGGAGTGTCCTTCTATTTAATCAAAAAGCTTGGAACGACTCCTAATCATAAAAATTTTTAAGGACGTGATTAATTCCATTGTTTAAATTCTGTTTTATTGCCATAAGAAACTCCCATAAATGATCCCGCACCTTTCTCTCTGATCATTTCCTTCTAAAGTAATACACTAATTAATTTCAATTAAATATATGTAAAGGGAGATATATTTTGAAAAATGCTTCTCCCATGCCATTTGTTAATATATTGAAAAAGTGTAAACCCTGGAACATTTAGCATAGAAAATATTCATTTTTGGTAATTTCTCAAGGGGGCAATTTATTAAATGAAAGGCTTTTAACATTAGCTAAAAGCAGCCCTGTAAATCATGGGTGTCATCAAACTGCTTCATCACTTCATTAATTTAAAAGATTATTATATGCGTAACTGACATAATTTTGAACAATGTTACATGGTTAATTTATTAATGTAGAAAAGCAGAAATGACATGCTGAATTGATTTATTATTATAATTGTATAATTTTAGGACTTTTCTCTGTGACTTTCACCAACTGAGCAAATGATTCAGGGCAAAACTGTGCCATTGATTTTTCCAAGTGTGGCTCCTCCTTGGTGTCAAGCAGGGACGGCGGCTTGGAGGAGCCAGCCCAGCCTCCTGCTCTGCCTTCCAGACAGAGATGTAAGGCCTCCTTGACAACCTCCAGTCACCTTGGCCTTGTGTTAGTTTTAAAGTGCTTTTCTTTGCCTCCCAGTGGCCAAGTACATCTACAAGTTATCGTGCTTACGCTGGAAACCACCTTAAGTGCTGTGTCCCGTGTTGGGTCCCTCACTACAAGAAAGACATTGGTGCCCTGGAGTACCTCCAGAGAAGGGCAAAAGAGCTGGGAAGGGTCTTGGAGCACAGTGTGATGGGAAGTGGCTGAGGGAGCTGAGGGTGTTCAGTCTGGAGAAGTCTAGGGGAAACCTCATCACTCTCTACAACTGCCTGAGAGGAGGTTGTGGTGAGCTGGGGGTTTCTCTCTCCTGCCAGATAACTAGTGATGAAGGTGATGGCCTCAAGCTGTGCCAGGGAAGGTTCAGGTTGGGTGTTAGGAAGCATTTCTTCTCAGAAAGAGCAGTGAGGCAGTGGCACAGGCTGCTTGGGGAGGTGGTGGGATCACCTTCCCCAGAGGCGTTCAAGAACTGTGGGGACATGGCACTGAGAGATGCAGTCAGTGTGCATGGTGGGGATGGGTTGGTATTGGACTGGATGATCTTTGTGGTCTTTTCCAACACTGATTCTACTATTCTATGATAAAAACCTGGGCCTGGGTGACTGCACTTAAACGCGCCCATACCCTAGGCTCTCCCCATGCACAGAAAGAGGTTGTTGTTAGGGGAGCTTGCTCAGCCCCACCGAGGAGCCTGGAGCCCCATGGCTTGTGCAGAGCAGCCCCCAGTGCTTTTGGCCATAATTCTATTAGCCAGCAGTTAGTGCTGGCTTCCTGCCCGAGCTGAAAATGTGATGCAGCATCACTTCTTTGCTAGGCGCTGCTTGGAAGCACGGTTAAAGTTGGATTCAATAATACCGTACCACATTTGGGATTATTTTTAGATGGAAATGATGCATGACTCCGAAACCCTGCAAAGCCAGTGGAGCATTCCTGTTCCAGCACAAGTACGGGTGGGCGAGTGCACGGACTGCACTCAAGAAACCTTGCTCCAAAACCTGCAAAGGGACACGGCTCAGATTCAACCAAACAGGGCCCCAGTTCTGCTCTGCAGCCTCCTTTTTTTCAAGTTGAATTCTCACTAAAACAGCTCAAAGAGCTGTCCATGTCTTGGCCAAGATTTCCATCCCCAGAGCATAAGCTGCATTGCTCCAGTTGTGCTGGGACGCGGTGGGGTGGATGCAGAGCCATTGCACAACACTGCTGCAGCATGTTTGAACCATATGAGGGAGCAAACTCTCCCAGCAACACGGCTGTCTCACCCCGATGTCCCCAAGCCCCTCAGCTTCGTGCATTTTGTTTATTCCGAGCTGTCTTTGGTTCACTGGACACAACGGGTTGGGACTCTAGGAGGGACATCTGAGATGCCAATAATGGCACCAAAATCAAAGGACTGCGCAGCGGGTAAAATTTAAAATGCAAATTAAAGACTATAGTGTTTCAGAGCAGTTGTTAAGGATCCTGCATCAAAAAAAATGGTGTCACAAGAGCATTCTGGGCAATTACGGACAATTTTTAAGAGAGTATTTTTCTTTCCCTGTAATCTTACATAATGCCTTTCATATGTAATACCTTGAACGCATGCAGTATGCAAAATGCTCTACCAACTGTATACATGCAGAAATCATTTCACCATTAAACGCAGCCATGCCCAGGGTGCAGAATGGTGACCAGATGGGCTGAGTGAAGCACACTGCATGGCTAAAGGGCAGGGAACGTTTTAGCCAGGGTTGTTGGGGCAAACCCAGGCTCCTAGGAAAGCACCACATGCTTGTCAATGCACTCAGAGCACAGGCAGGATGCCTGATTTTAAGATACTGCCCCCCGAGGTGGAAACAGTACAGAAAGGCATCCTTCATGCCATCTCATACATTATTCCAGCACTCCCACCCTTGATAGGATGTATTATAAATCTCCAATTACCTCTGGCATGCGTGAGGTTGACTTTTATTTTTTATGATGATCAATTTTTATTTCTTTTTCTAAGGGTGTCACTAAAGACATAGGGAAACAATTTAGGAGATTAAAACGGAGAGAGAGAAAAAAAAAAAAAAAGATTTGAGCCAAATGCTTTCTTACAGGAAACATCTATTTGCACAAGAGTGTCTCATCTAACAAAGTTCTACCATATTCTCCCACAGCAGACAGGAACTTGTCTGCATTAGCATTTTAAGAAATGAATCCTAAAGACCAGCAAGTGTCAGTAAGCTGTCACGAGCACGATTGATGGCTCTTCCCAGGTCTCTTCTCACATGAGTGCCAATGACTGTCCCTTAGTTCATCACAGGCATTTTGGTCAAAACAAACTGTTTTGATTTTCACGCGGCCTTTAAAATCCCAGCCAAAGCAAGACAGAGAGACTGATCCTGCCCACTGCTATCAATGCCAATGCTCCTCTTTGCCCAGTTTAATGCAAAATCACAATCCTAGCGTGACAACTATCACAATTTTCTGCAACCTCATCTTTCAGGTCATGTCCCAAGGCGAGAGTGAAAGAAAATAACATATCCCAAAGCAAAACACACGTCCTACGTGACCTGGAGTGTATGCATACCGGCCAGCAAGAGCTGGGCCTGATCCAACTTTTGTTTCATATTTAATGCTGCAAACATCTGCTAGCCTTATTACAAATTGCACTTTGGTAGTCATAATTAGTAACCACATGATTCTGTTCTACATGTGACATTCTCCAAATCAGAAAAACATGGCACAGTGGAAGTTCTCCATTAATGTAGTTTCTGGATGTTCTATATAACCGCTGTGTGACTCCCAGCTCCCCATTCTCTCCTGATGCAGAGAGACATCCTTCTTATAAAGGAAGATATTTTTCCCTAAGTGGCAGCACAGCCACAGGTTTCCTCCTGGTGAAGATGACCACTGATGTCTCTCAGTTTGCCCTGAGGAGCGCTGCCTTCAGAATGGAGGAAATCTGCTCAAATCTGGAGACAGTAAAGAGCAACAAAGTTCAGCTAAAGTTGAAAAGGTGAACATTTCCTCAGTGTTGTCCTGTTCACGCTTGACCCACAAAGCAGAAGTCTCCAAGATTACAATCACTGACAGCAACTTAATTCACATAATTGAGCACCCATAAACCTCCCAACATGAACCAATGTGAAGTTGAAAGGAGGGCTGAGGAGTGCTGACAGCAGGAGCCTGCCAGAGGCAGGGGGAACAGGAGGGTAAAGGAAGAAAAGTCACTTTGGGACCCACATCCCCCAATAGAGGGAGCATCTACCAGGCCAAAGCAGTGATCATGAAGCTGTGCTTTTCACCTCACAGAAATCTTTTGGCACCCAAGTGTGACCCTTTCTGGACACAGTAAAATGAGGAATGCCAGACATTATTTGCGAAAAATGACCAAACTTATCAAGGCAGAGGACTGGCAAAGGGAGAAGGGTCTTTGCCATTCAGAGCTCTCACATTCTGGCTGGCAAATGCAGTAATTCTGTATGATCAGCATTTGATTCAGCTCCCAAAAGCAACAGCTATGCTGTGGAGAGCACATCACTCATGGTGACATTGCTGTTAGCAAGCAACAGTATTTGTGCCAGTGGGGTTTGACACAAAGCCATCCTTACCCCTTGCTTTTTATGAGTCAGAAAACGAATCTGAATATCTACCAGAAAGAAACCAGCCTGGTGAGCAGGTTAGACCGATGCGATGAAACATCTCTGACTGGAAGTCATGTCCCTCAATTGCCAGATTGACTTAATTCGGGGGAAATGTCCTTCTACGCCTCTTGTGTGCTTACATTCCTTCCAGGTATTGTGTGTTCCCATGGCAGATGAGATTCCCAATGAGGTCTCTAGTTTTGAGCCACTCTGGCTGCTCATAGACTCTTTTTGAAGCCAGGAGCCAGCCACCAGGCTCACCATAGCACAAAATCTCTCCTCTAGACAGAGGTTCTCCTGAAAGACCATCCAAGACAGAGATGAATGCTATTTCCAAGAGTCACCCACGTCGTCAGCTGGAGGCAGGACCCCATTTCCTTAGGCCCAGCCCTTACAGATGTGTCTCCCACAGAGATGCTCCAGACAGTTACTGAGCAGTCTGCACTGGAGCTTAACCATTTCTGATAGAGGAAAGTTTCCTCTAGTATCTACTCTCAATCTCCTTTGCTGTGTATTAAACTGATTATTTCTATCCCATCCCTCAACAAACATGAATAAAAATCTGATTGCCCTCTACTTTCTACGTGCAGATAGTGGAAGGCCAGCAGCACTCTCTAGCTTAAAAGAATCTCATCCTATCAACCTTTTTTGCTCATTTCATCCTGATACTATAGAAAACTTAAATCCTCTCCAGAGCAAGTCATGTTTTTTCTGCTTCTGCAAGAGGCAACAGGACAGGTTGAATTGTATGCAAGAGAATGGCAGAGTCAATAAAGCAGGCAGTGCTCCCAGAGATTTACAGCTGAGGAGCTAGGAGTTGTGCTGTCAGAGTGCTTCTCCTGAAAAGCTGTCCCTGCCCTGCCAGCAGCAGGCTGTGGTGTGGTCACCACTCCTCCGCCAGGAAGGAGGGCTATGTACGGGCAATTAGCATTTTTCAAGAGTGGTGCTGGAGCCTGCTGGAGGGAGAAGTGAAAACAAACATAAAATAAAAGCCAGGCAAGAGGGTAATATTTCCATCATCAAAGCCGACATACTGCACTGTGAGTCCTTTGAGCAGCACAAATTTGATGTGCAAACCCCTTTGAAAGAGAAATCCTTGTACGAGCATTTCTCGTAGGATAATTTTAAGCTTCAACACCTCTTTTCACAGGGGCAATTTTAAATCTGGAACCATTCACGACTTCTAAGGTCATGAAGCACAGCTTCTTTTGGAACAGGGGCTGATTAATCTCTCCTGCATACTCCTATGAACATTTCTGCCGGGAAAACTGTGTTCACAAGTAGGGGTTTCCAGAGTCAAACAATAGATACGCTTGGGAGGACAGACCCAAATTCCACCAGGACCACCTGCCCCTTGAACTGTTGGGTTGGCACCAATGGAAGTGTGCTCTGAAAGCTCCCTACCTCTCTCTGTCCCATCCTCCTGGACAAAGCCACCAGCTTTGTCAGGTGACACCTGACTCAGTGACGCTGTCATGCAAACTCATTACTTGACAGCCACATTACCAAAATGAAAACAAGGGAACGGGCCAAGGCAACACAGTTGAGTATTTTTATGCTTGAAAAGTGATGCTTCCAGAGGAGTATATAAATGGTTAAGAATAACCATGCTTCATGTATGTGCTGATGAAGAAGAAGATATCACAGAACTCAAAACGAACTAGTAGGACAATAAAACCTGACAAAAACCTTAATTCTGCCTCCCTCCCTCCCCCCAAGTTTAACAAAACCTCTTCAAATCAAGAGAGACCTCACCAGCAGACAACTATAGGAGGCTTTACATTGATGTTTTCTTTCTTTGAAAAGGCTTTAAATGCCTTTCTCATGTTTTTACAAAAGCTTTTACATTTTTGAGGGGTTCTCTTTCTGTCTGAATGCCACCACTAGCAAAGGAAAGGAAATTCTTCATCTCCTTTTGTTGAAGCTACGGCAAGGGCTTCATGAGAAAATTCTGCATGCAAGGAGTCCCGCTTGGGACTACAGGGAGGGAAAAGCAACCATGGCACAGGAAACAAACAGATGTCTCATTGATGGCAGCATCAACAAATCAATATTAATCAATATCAAGATCTGTCCATTAACCCCAGAGGTGACTGCCCAGATGATTTTCTCAAGACCTGGCTAGGCTGAAATCCAAGGGGATTCTGTGATTTGTGCAAATGGGCACAAAAGCTAACTCAAAAATGGCAGCCAACCAAGCCAAGCATGCTCCCCACCAGCCTGTGCATACGGCCTTGACCTCTAACTAACTGAAGACCTACTTATTAACATGAGTGTTATGTCTAGTTTGCAGAAAGCTAGCCATTACTCTTTGTTTTGGGTGCCCATCCCCAACACCCTTTTTTAATGATTACCAAACCCCACAAGCCTTGCTGAAGACATCCCCCAGAAGTCACTCAACCCACCCAACATTCCTGTTAAGTCTGAGCTGCACTTGGTAAGAGCAGAGAAAAGGAGTGGAAAAAAAGTCAGTAGTTGGGAATGGAAAGGAAAGGGATGGTATAAATGGAAAGTTCTGCCAGGATGCAGCCTTGGAGAGCTAATTCACCGTGGGCACAGCAACTTGAAGGAGGACTGAGTTTAAAGGGTTGAAATCTAGGAGGCAGCTGGGACTCAGCTGGTGATGCTGCTGGTTTATGCTGCTCCAGCATAGCCAGTAAACAACACCGGGATGTGTTTTATATATGTATGGGTGTGTATATGTATATATGTATATGTATACACACACGCACACCGTGGACATACATACATATTTTTAAGTGACTCATACAGGAAATTTTTCCTCACGCATATGAAAGCTGTTCAAATTCCCCAAAGTAAGAGACTTGGCAAGTCAATTACAAGGAAAGTAGAAGTGCTGAAGCATATGAACAAATTTTAACAACATGCAAGCGCAACTTTTACTGCCAACAGTAGATATACGTTGGAATTTGAGGGAGGAAGAGAAACCCTGATGAAGTGGCAAAATGCAGTTGTTTTTCTTTATCTACAGAGAACACTGCGGTTTCATTTGCAGATGAATCACTTTGTTGTGATTTATTCCGTTTGTAAATGGATCTGATTTATTTTCCAAGGGGATTTGAGAGATTTTTAGCAAAGCAAGTTACTGAGCTGGCTAAAATGAGAGGAAGCATAATTGCACTGAAATGTTTGAAGAAGATCGAGTTAGGGTGTCACCTGCCAGAACGTTTTGGCAACATAACAGAACAAAATCCAAGAATATAGGAACATAAACAAAAAAATGCAAAGAAACCCAAAATAAACTGATCCAAAATGAGGGAAAACTATGATCCGAGCTAACCAAACACAGACCTGCCAGTTGGTAGAAGACAGCCTTTAAAGGAATATCCTCCTTGGGTGCACTCAGTTCTCGGGCACTGCAAAGTCAACTTTGCCAAAGCAATTCAACTGTTTAATAATCAAACCTGGATCTCATTTATACGGCATGTGAACAGAGTAAAACAGATACAGTGAGATGCGGTTTATTTCCTATCACAGCTTAGCTGGTAATTAGATGGTCCATATCACAGGAAAGACGTTAACAGCCAGCAGATTTATCAGCTTCAATAACTCTCCTGCACCCACAGTCTTTATTTCACTATTTTGTGTCCCATGAGAATGTGGAAGTCAAAGATTCAATCCAAATCTCAAGAGTGCGTGGAGAGAATCTTTGGTTAACTCAACGAAAGCATGTCAGAAACTTTCCACAGATGACACTGTTGTACTGAAACGTGCACGTAGAATCGATCCTTCTGGCAATATTTTTAAGCCGATTGTGGTGAGCCTGCTCCAGAAGCAAGCAGCTTCTCTCAGTTTCTAAAAAACCCATGTAACCAAACAAGGGGATCACCTCAGCTCCATTGCTTGAAACACTGTCACTGCAAAGAAGTCTGGGTGAGCAGTGCAAAGGACTGGACTGATGCTTGACTTTCTGCCACTGCAGAATGTATTTGGGTAACTGGGCCACCTCCCCTGGCAGGAGGGGACTCTAAGTCTATTTCACCCAACAGTGAAACACCAACTGCTCCCAAAGTTTGGGTTCCTGAGGCAGGTTGGGAAGAGCTGACAATAGGCTTTGGTGCCTTTGCTCAGCCACATTTCCTCTTTTGGGATTTGTTGGGAAGAGGGGGAGGGAGGAAAGGGAAGAGGTCTCAAACCCTTTACTATCTCTTCTGAGCTTGTTGTCTTTTGTAAGCCACAAAGAACAGATTTTCTTTTGTAAATCCTTAGTAATTAAATGAGTACTTCAGTGGCTATATTCTTCAAAGGTCTTGTTTCCTAGGTTTTGCCTTTGACAGTCATATTTTGCAAAGGCTGCTAAGATGACTAGGCACCTTACCCTACTTAACACTAAACCAATTGATGCCCGTGCACGCTGCATGAAGGAAGAAAAGTTTCATTAATGGCACTTCATTAAAGAACTGCACTGGAAAGCCCTAAATATGACCGAACCAACTGAAATCCAGAGCAAGCTGTCTATTAGGAGAGCAACAAAGACAGTTTCGGAAACTGAACTCTGGCTCCACTGCAGCGGATTAGGAAGAGTGATGGGATTAGTGTTTAATGACTTGGGGCAAGAGACAAAGGGAATTTCGACAAAGAGGCTTAGATATGGAAGAATTAACACTCTCTATCCCAGCCATGCCTCTGACGACTTCCAGCATTCTTTCCTGGCTCTGCTGATGGTTAAGGAGGGGTTGGGGGGGGGAGGGAGGAACAAAACAAAAAAAGACTAGCAGGGCTTTAATACCTCCTTAGCCTTTTCTTATCACAACTCTTTCACTTTGTAAAGAAAGAAAAGATCTTTTAATTTTTCCTAATGCAATAAGCAAAGTTGCTAAGGGCTCGTGCTTCAGCACACTGCAGACAATCACATTCCCAGCCATGCATGCGTGGGCGATGCTCCACCATGCTGCAGAACTTCCTATATGTGTGTATATGGATTCATACAGATAAAGCACATACTTTTAAAATTACTTCAAAGGGAGTGGAATTTTCTTGCTATTGCATGGACTGGAGAAAGCTCCTTGATTAGGAGTTGTCATTCATACAGCAGGGATCAGTGTGACACAGAATATGATCCATGTACTTGAAGCTTACACTTAAGCATGGATTTTCCCCAAGTGACTCTGCTGAGGGCAGACTGTGCCCCAGTGGTGGCCAGGTTTTGGGGTGCAGAATGTAGAACTCTCTGGGAGTAGCATATGATTTCCTTCAGCGTACGAGACAAAGAGAAGAGAGATTAAGCAGTAGATGTATAGCAATCTCCGTTAATTAGTAGTAATTAATAAAAGAAAGACCTCAACAGGAGTATAGAGACACTAACCTATCTGAGCTCTAAGCAGCACCTTGGCCCTTTGGGCACAAATGCCAAGGAGACACTGCTTGAACAAACAAAAAGCAAGCCCCAGCCACCTGTGGGAGATCTTAGGGGAACCTCTGCTGGGAGGTGCTCCAGGACAGCCCTTGCACTGGAGCCACTGGGGGCTCCTGTCACCCTGCAAAACCTGCTTGCCCCTTAAACCAACCCAACGTGTATTTAGTTTTTATTTTTATTTGTATTTTTTCAAAAGCAACCCAAAACGATCCCAGAAAAGCTAGGTATTCATTTCACATGTTAGCCAATACGAAATGCTCCCAGAGCAGCTTTAGACTCCAAAGTATTATTTAACCAGTGTGGTTTAGTAGGACAATGGCAGCCCCCTGCCGTAATCCATTCAGGGGCAATACCATCAGTCAGTGTGAAATTAAATACATTACAGGGTAAGAGCTTAATGCGTTTTATAGGCAGTTGTTCATCCACATCAAACTTTAGCTTTTAAAATCCTAACATTTGATCCCACAACAGGAACCATGCCTTGAGAATGAGATTGGCACATTTGCGCTGCCAGCAGGGCAGAAAAAGCGGAGCACAGCCTTTAGTGGGAAATGCAATTGCCTGAGAGAGAGAAATGCTCACATCAAGGGAGCTCTGCAGAGCCACAGCCACTTGTAATACACGAAGCAGGGCTGGCAGCATGGGAAATGCAGACCCAGGGCTGGTGGCAGTGCTTCCTACCATGGTGTGTACAGATCCCCCTCACCTATACACACAATTATAATTTAGTTCTGTATATTCATCCATACGAGTGGTGGCTCTGCTCCTCCCAACCCTGCTGTTGGGTCTTGCCCAGAGGAAATGCCTGCACGGGCTGCAGAACCCAACTGCTCCAGCCTCCCCCTACCCCAGCAGCAGTCTGGGCTCTGCGAACAGCTCTGTCCATAAAAGAGATGTAGGGTTGTGCTGAGCGGAGGAGGCTGTTAAATTCTGCTCTTGGTTACACTTGCTCAATGCAGGAGTAAATTCCATTTGCTTCAGCTGAGTTACTCCGGATATAAATAGGTGTAAGTGAGATCAGAACTTGGTCCTTGGAGAGCCTTCTGCCTTCTGTGATGCTGCTTCTTGAAATGAAGTGCTGATAAGCCCCAGTGGTAAAAAATTATTATTTAAAATATCTTCAGAGCTATCTGTTGCCCAAAATGGCTTTTAACTGTTGAAAGAGCATCAAACATTAAAAAATGCATAATCTGCTCTCAGCACCGGCACACGGTGCCAGGAATATTCGTCAGCCTTATGTTTGTGGATCGTATGTCACAGTGGATTATCTGACATCCATGAACATTGACTGCTTCCTCCAGTTGTGGCCACAAAACTTGTTCCCAGGCATGTTGCTGGGTGCTGCTACACCATGCAGCGGTCCCTGCGTTCACAGCCAGGGCACTGCATCTCTCCCTCTGAGCAACATCCTGATAACGCCTTCCCCTTTGAGCAGCAAGAGTCAGAAGTGATGAGTTTTCTTTAGTGACCAACATTTGGATAACTCTTTAAAGTATTTCAGGGCTTCAGATGCTATTTATCCAGCAGCATGTTTGGAGAGCCGTAAGCCCCACGCCTAGAGAAAGGCTTTATTGCCTGGGGTGAGTGGGTGGGAAACTCTTTAGGCTCAAATGGGGTCAGTGAAACCATAGGCGAGCGCCGCAGCTGACTCCAAACACAATGGGCGAAGGACACAAAAAGAGGATGCAGTGAAGTCAAAGGAAGAATTGAATTTATTTGTGGGCTCGTATTGTCTAGCTAAATGGGAACAAGAAAGGAGCCTCCTTTGCAAAACATTTTGACTAGCCAGAAATACCTTAATTCAGAAAAAAAGTCTTTTTTTTTTTTTTAAATTTTTACTTCCCCCTCCTGCTGCCCAAACCAGTCCTTTGAAAGACGCTCCTTCAGCCTCTTTTCTTCCTTCCACTTGACTGTGCATTATGTGTTTTTCTGGGACAAGAGGCAATCTGCCTGAAGAGAGGAGTAAAACCTCTCTTCCCTGAAGCCTCCTGCCCTGCTCCCCTCTGTCTCTGTCTCCTGCCCACTCGCAGAACCCCTCAGGCACGCTCCCTTCCCCATGCTGCATCTCTGGAGAAGGGTAAACCACTCCAGACAGCCCAGTCCCAAGCCCAGTCCATGTTGAAAGTGAGTGCCAGGGCCAGGATGTTCTCCCAGACATGCAGTGATGGCATTTACATTCAGTCTGGCTTCCTTCATCAGTCCTGTAGGGCTGTCCTGAAGTGCAAAGCGAGCTTGGAGACATGTACTGTGGCCATGCTGCCTGCTCACAATGCTTAGCATGAGCCTCAAGATATTGGATATTTTCATGAGCGCTTCAGGTCCGACCTCACCCCATCCTTCGTCCCCAGTGAGTTTCAATCTCTTCTGGCTGTAAGTCTGAAAAAAGAAGCCGGAGAGGCAGAAACAGGCTGGCACACTAACCCAACGTTTTTACCAGGCCATTGCAGCACGATGCTGGGCACTGGTTTTAGGCTCTGACTCACTATCATAACTTGTGTACACTATAGCCTGGAACTGCGTCAGCAGCAGTAAGTTGCTGCCTGACTTGGCGCAGAGGGAACTCGTGTCTGTCAAGTACAGAAAATACAAATTCAGGCTGGTGTTCCACTGGTGAAACTGAGAATGTGATGGAGCCCTGTGAAAATCCCCAAAGCTCAGTTAAGTTTTCTTTGCTGTTTTCATCCTTAGATGTGCAACAAAATGAAAACAGAGGAAGCAATGTGCCCCCATAGCCAAGCGCTTCTCCTCCTCAAAATGGTACTAAAAGGAGACCTATTTTCAAGATGCTTTTGGTCAATTTTTGGTATCTTCTTGTTCTGAGATATCTCATCTATGTGTTTCAACTACTGTTTCTTATACAAAAAATAAATAAATAAAAAATAGAAACTTGGAAATTTCAGGCCTCCAGATGCTATTTATCCAGTGGTGTGGTTGGACAGAAAACAGCTTCTTCTGCTCTTCACTTCTCCCAGATCAGTGAGCTTCTTGATTTCACCGAACCATCAAGAACCATCCACGGCCATCATATCTTTGTATCTGCTTTTGGCCATTGGGTAGCATACCAGAAAGCTGACATATCAGCACGCAGAAGTAAATAACTACCCTAAAAATACAGAATTGTCAACAGCTTCCTTTAGGAGAGTTTGCAAAGCCAGAGGTTGGGTTAATTCCCTTTTAAATCTCTCTCCACCTCCCTGGTTCCCCAGCTGACAGAAATGCTAAGGCAAGCCCATCTTCACAGACTCCCAGCCAGAAAACAAAGCAGCCTCTCGCAGAGCACCATTGTCAATGCATCCCAAGAAAGGTGGTCTCCCAAGCAAGAACTCACCCAGAGATGGAGCTCTCCTGGTGCTGGGCATTCCTCTCTATCATCACATTTGTCTTGCCTCATGGTGGAATACTTGTGCACAGCTGCTGCTTTTCGTGCAGGACAGCCCGGTAGACCATGAGGAAAAGGATTTGTTTTTTTTTTCTTTATGAATTGCTATCTTTGATCCATTTTTCATCCGTTTCCCTGTGCAGGCGCGCTAAGACAAATATTCATGGTAATATTTATGAACACAGCCTGATAGTTACTATGGTTTCAAAGAAAACAGGAAAAATGGATAGAAGACTGGATGCGCTGCCCATTGGGCGGCCATAGGTACAGCACGTGTTGTAAATTTGGCTCAATCTGACTCACTTCTTTCGATGAGGTAAGTGTTGACATTAGACAATTTGGTGGGGAGCATTTATTTCTGCATTTATTAAAATGTCAGTAACAGCAGGGGTAACACCTCCTAAAAGGCTTGCAGGTGCTTGTCTTCAAAAAAAAGTCCAACGTTTGAAGAGGATAAAACGCACAAATTACATTTACAATGATTCACCATTGGCTGAAAGAGAATAGATGCGTTTGGTGCTTAATTAATACGTGTAATACATAATTAACACCACTCAAATCCAGGGGACTGGCCAAACTGCTGAATTTCAGCATGTTCAGAACTCCCTGCAGAATCAAAGCAGGAAAGCAGCGTTTGTGCCGATTTGGACACGTTGATGAAACAACGTGCTTAATTTATTCAAGGGCAGTGCTTTATACGTTCCCAAATGCAGGTGAACGCTACCTCTGAAATGCAAAGTGCTCAAGTGAAAGGGAAGGGAATGAAAAATATATTGGGGAAAAAGCATTCAATATGTAAAAATAGCTCTGCAGAGGACAAGGCATGAAGCAAAGAGTGACGCCTACCAAGCTAGTAGGACAGCATCAAGTTCTCCCATCCTCTCTGTTCCAAAAGCTTGCTCGTGTCCCCCTCTCTTTGGCTCACTGGAGCCATTGGTAGGGCCGGAATGAGACGCCGGCTTGTTCACATCACAAGGAAATACAAACCGAGGTCAAGGAAACCACAACATCTGGAACGTGAGAAAAGGATTTACTGTTAAGGGCTTAATGAACTCTTAAAATAAAGTTCTCAACATTGCTAATTTGTTCGGGCTTCAAAGGGGAATAAAATGAGATGCTGGAAGAAGGTTTTATTGCTCTCCCGAAGAAATAAAAAGTGCATCAGAGCTAAAATTAGCAAAGCACAATGACAGTACAGATAGCATCACTTATTTAGCTGATGCTAGGAGAAAATGCTAACTTGTGACTTCTAGGCATTTATCTGCAAATTACTGTGGGAAAAGAGCAACACCAGATTCTTGGGTTTGTGGCATCCCTGAGCTGATGGGGATGGCACTGGGCAGAACGTGCCAATGCCTGCAGGAAGCAACAACCTGCCTGATTCCCCAGGGCCAGATGGGTGGAAGGATACCTCTATCCCCTTGTTTTACTTCAAATGGGAAACATCAGCAGCTGCAGTAGTTTGGTTCACACTGGGAACTATTTCTGCAGTGTCCAAAGGGAGACCACTTATATGCAAGGAAAAAATGGAAGACACATGTTTATGCACTCAGATCATGGAGCCAGATGAAGGGTAAACCCAAAGAGACCCCTTCACAGTGCACACAGAGGCTGGGATAGGTCTCCAGCACTGACTGCTTTGCCCCTGTGTGTTAAAGCAATCCACAGCACAGCTCAGCCACTTGGGCAAGTCACTGCTAATGTTCCCTCAGGCTATTTCTGAGCAGCCTCCTACAGGCACTGACCCTCTCCTTCACTGTTCTCTCACAAAAGCTTAATCTGCTGCCAGGCTGGGGACAAGAAGTGGGGTACAGGTACGGGTTGTTCCTTGGGCAGCTTCACTCCAGCCACATGCCCAGCAAATGAGCAGTAAAAAATCCACCTGAGAACTTACACCTCCTTCCTGCAGGATGCTGAGCACAATGGTCTTGCTCCCATAGAACAGGAGAGCAAATGCTTCTCTGCAAAAGCACCACTAGCTCAATCCCTAGTTTCCTCACAATGCACGTCAGGCACAATTCCACTTAAATCACAGGAGTTTCTGCTGTGCAGGGACTGGAAAAGAGAGACTCGGGTCCCCAGAATCAGGATCTAATTAGGATTGCCATTCCCTTTCCTGCTATCAGCAAGAGGCCATCTATCACCTGATAATTGAAGCTGCAATAATTTCCAAGGCTCAGGACAGGAGGTTAGTGGAACAGGAGCACGTGGAGCAGCAACTGGGACATTTCCCCAACACAACTCTTTGTCAGGATTTCAGTAGCATTGATGACCTTCTTCTACCTTCAGCCATCAATATAGCTGCCTACAGATTCCGAGACAGCACAGAACTGCATATCAGCTCTACTGGATGTGAAAAGGAGCACTGGTACCCAACACAACACTTTGCCCTGCTCCAGTCTAAGCAGCAGGTGGGAGACTGGCCTTGTGAGATCCTGATTGCAGCATGTCTCTTGGATGCAGCACCCCAAGACAGCCACTCTCAAATCCCCAGCACAGTCCTTCTCTGAACCAGAAAAGCAAACATTTCCCCTGCATTCATTGTGTTTTGGGCTTCTTGGTAGTATGGAAAATACATGAAATTAACACACTAAACAACAGCATCACGGTGCACATTGGAAGTGTTGGTTTGGGGTGCAGGTGCCCATGCTGACACTGTACCACCACAACTGGTAGTAAATAACCTCCACCTCCACGCTCCTGCCCTAGAGGTGAATACCTCACTGGTACTGATTTACTCTTTCCCAAACCTCAGATCTTGTTACAGCATCCTCTGGGCAAGAATCTCTAAGGACATCACCACCATCATCACCACCAAACTCGGGCTCGGCTGCAGCAGGAACCATCAAAGTCAAACCTCACCCAAGCACACTGGAGGCTGCCTATATAGTACCAGGCATGCAGTCCAGCTTCCTCCCATTTCACAATTATTAATTGTAAAATAATGATTTCCCCGAGAATGAAATTTAATTCATGAAGTGTACTCACATCTGTTTGCAGTAAATATTTCAAGGTGACTTCGGGGAGGAAGGAAGAAAAAAAAAATCTTTCATGAGTTTAATATAACTATTTCCAAGCGTATGCTCATAAAATATTATTTGGGGAAGATTAATTGAGGTGCTGATTAACACACAGTATTTGTTCACAACGGCAAGAACATTACTGATGCTCTGTCTGGGTCCCTTTTGTCCCTGCTCTGAGGATGGCTGTGGCCATGGGCTCACAGCTGAACGGGAGCAGGGTTCTCGCCCTCCACTCCCTCCTCCTCCCCAAGCAGAAAAATGGCAAAAATTGACCATTAGCTGGGGATTAGCTCATACATTAAATAACGCTGTAAAATATTTTTATGGCGCTACTTCTAGCGGCTTTAAAGATGGCTATTCAGGACATCTGAAGCTCAGTGTAAAACAGATATATGCACTTTTTTAAACAGTAACATTATCTTTAAACAACGAAGATTACGACTGATTGCAGAGCGGTAAAGCACTGGCATGTACAGTGAAATCACTCAGTACCAAATACAAAATATCCTAAGTATGATCACGTCATAATAATTACCTAATCCCTATTATTTTGCTTTTAGAATATTTACTTAGGCTTGGGTTACTGAAATTTGAAATAATACGGGCCCTGCTGTCATGGCTCCTTATCCATCTGAATCGTGGTCTCTTGTAAACAGTTCTGTGATCTGATTTCCATCGGGACAAGAGTTGTAAAAGGCTGGGGATTTGCGATGGATTTACACGTATACTGTTTCAGTTAAGTTACCAAGCTCAACTTAACAGCCCTTTTCCTCCGAGTCTTAAATATATTTGCCACCCAGCCTCCTTCTGCAACATTCAAGGAAATGGGCGATGTGATTGCAAAGAGTGCTTGAACTCCCCTCCTAACTCCCATTGACACTCTTTCAACCAGAGATGAGATTTTGTTTTGCTGAGTTGCTAGAAAGCCACTCTTGCTCATAGGCACGTGGGCAAGACGCAGGTCTCTTTGAGTTTTGAAAAGGTCAGCCTGCTTCCCAGCGTTCAGAAAGCAACAGTGTGCCGTGCTGGCTGCTCGGCTGTGCTGCAGATATTAGCACGACCTTCTGAAGCCCACGGTTTGTTCTCAGGAGGAACATATCAGGTTACTGACCCGGTAATAGGCAGGTCTTGCTAAGAGCAGGGCTCCTCCAGACTAAACACAAAACAAACAAACATCGACGCCCCTCCATTACCTGGGACGTTCTTGGTAATGTTCCACCAGTTGGGCTTGCTGTGATTGTGCAGAAATGTACTGATAATAAAGGTAAATGAAACCCACAGCTAGTTCTCAGCTCTCAATGACTGGTTTGATTGTCTCATTCGCTTGGCAAACAATTTCTTTTCTAAATGTTATTTCAGCCACAGATATAATTTCTCTAACACTGTAGAAAGAATCAGATTAAAATATGATACAGAAGCAGCACTTACCTTGGGCTGATTAATATGCTTAAGCTGTTATCATGCCACCATGCTTAAAAGCATAAAGATACGCTTTTCTACACCAGTCTATATATATTGATACCTCCTGCGTGCCAGGAAAACCTCTTTGATTAGTCACACTAAACCACTGCTTAAGTGGTATGAATTTCTCAGGCCTGCACTTTCCATAATCAAGTAATAAATTCTGGGACTAATCATACGCGGCGCTGTCTCATCCCTGCGACACGCAAAGAAATTCATCAGGAGTTTCTTTAACCACAGGAAAGCTGCAACACCTAAGGAACTGAAGGTGCAGATGACAGCTCAGAGTAAAAGCCGTTGTAATGTAAACTGTGCACCAACACGTGTGTTTTGGGAGGGATTTTGTTTTGGGCACCAGTTCTCTCTGGTCCTAGTTCCATCAGCCTGTGTTGCTACTTTATGGGTGAAAAACCCTTTGGTAGGTAAAAACCAAAGTGTTTTTGAAATAAAGGTAGCGGGGAGTCCCTTCCTCCCCTCCCAGTCTGTCTCCCCAAGAGGCATGGACACTGTGGTTTTGTACAACGCAAATTTCCTTTCTCTATGGACCATCTTTCAGAGCTCCCAGTGGCAGCTTTGAACAAGTGTGACGTCCAAGTTGGGGGCTTGGGAGCCTGTGGTGAATATCTGAAACCAGAGGGTCTGCAGAGTGCTCTTCAGCCCTCAATGACAACATTCTTTAAAACTGCGCGTGAAATTTAATCTAATTCTTTTGTACTCATGTTACCATACACTTGGCTTAAACATTGAGTTTTTTAAGCCAAAATGCAAAGTTAATCTATCATAATGCCCCTCCAGGTGAGATTTATTATAGACCACTTTCTAGAACCAGTGTGCTCTATGTGCATGTGCATACCATATTCATCTTATTATTATCCAGTTGAAAAATTCCCAGTGTGCGCAACGCCTCAGATATAATAGCAGGCATGCCAACAGAATATGACACTTATGCTAATCTGCACCCCGCTGTGGAAAAACATACACAAGGATTCCATTACCACATTCATTAGGCTGCAGTGCACTTCATCTTGAATAGGGATTATGAACTATAATAGAGTGAAAACAGTTGATTGAATCCACTTAGCCAAATCTCTATGACATCAGCCAAATATTTCAGCGCGAGGAAGAGGAGGAGCCGAACCTTTGCTTGTCCCATCTCTCCCTGATGCTTTTTGGTCTGGGAGAGAGGGTCTGGGGACCGCCAAGGTCCCGATGGCACTTGGTGCTAACAAACATTGAGAGCTGCCCAGCAGTTAGGCGAGAACAACGTGACATGGCCATGGGGACTCTGAATACACGTGCACTGGGATTGGTTTTGCATGGATTCTACCAAATTCTGCATGCACCTGTCATAAGTTTTCTTGGCACCAACGGAAAGGATTTCCAAGCCAACTGTACATGCAGCAAAAAATGCCAGTGACATCATTACATCGCTTAGATGGTAATCACAGTCAGATGAAAGAAGATGTTGTCCAGTTCTGCGTTCAGGTTTCCCAAGTATGCTTTGAGTGGATATTCAATTTTCGCTCCTACACAATGCAGCGCTGCCTGACAGCCTGCCTTTCTTGGCAGAAAGTTGGACTCAAACTATTTAAAATATTGTCAGAAATAATAAAGGATGGAATACAAGTTACCGCTGGAGAAATGTTTTGGAACTTGGTCGGGTCCAGAACTTAAAAAGAAAAAAGAAAAGGAATGAAGCCTTCCCCATGCACAAGATTCTGAATGCGATAATAAAAACCTTCTGTGCTCAGTGTTTAGTCATTTCTGGGACTCTCTTGTTTATATACTTCCTTTTCATGTAGCAACTAAACAGGAAGTTCCTGTTAGCAGCAGCATAATGTAACCAAAGGGAGAATCTCTGGGTCTTGTGACAGACACTATTTGCTCCACTCCTTTTTTGTTTTCTTTTTTTCTTTTCCTTTCGGTTTTAAAAGAAAAAAAGAATAGAAAAACACAGAAAGCATCAGCAAGCATCTAAATACATCCTGTATACCTTAACTTTGTTCTGCCTGCATGCACCTGACCTGAGTTGCATGGCACTTACTGGGGGCCCTTACTGAGCACACATCCCCCTAGCAGCCCCTCAATTTCTTTTTCTACCCAAATTTTGGCAATGCTGGAGGTGGTCCTGGTGGGACTGATGAGCCCAGCACCATCCAGCAGCAGTCTCAGAAGGAGACCAGCCCAGTGGGGCGGAGCTGCAGGAGATGGCAGGTACAGCTCTAAGCCCTTCCCTGCCAAAAATGCATGGAAGGGATAAAGGGTGCTTGAAGGTGCCAAGGAGGGGCACAGATAATGGTCTGAGACACCAAAGTAGTGGGGCAGCTGCCAGTGGTGGTGTGGGATGAAGGACAGACCTGGTTTCAGAGTTTGGGAAAAAAAAATGAGCTCCTGGGCAAAAAGCAGCTTACAGAAAGGCAAGGCATCAAGAGCCAAACCCAGCTTACATTGCTCTGTGGTAGCTAACTGTTCCTGGGCAGCAGTACGGGCTGCAGGGCTCCAGAAACACGCAGCAGGCCTGGGCTTAGTGCTGCTGCTATCACACTGCTGAGTTCTGTTCTGTAAGTTTTTAAAAGATACCCCATGTATGGAATTGCTGAGCCTGTGGAGTTAGTAATGCTGTCAGTGCAGATGGCCTTCGGTCCAGCCCACCATGTCACAAACCCCTGCTGGGCACAGGATTTGCCATTAACCTGTGCAAGCTAAACCTTTGCGTGGCATTTCTTCCTATGACATCACAGTCCTGCTCAAAGATAAAGCATTGGGTTTCTGCACACATACAGGTACATACTGAGGAAAAGATGCTGAGCACTACGTGAAGGTGTGATTTCACGGATGGTCAGTGTTTTATGGCACCAAAATCTTCACCTATGGGTCTGGTCTTCCTGGAGGAAGGTTTCCCAGTGGCTTCAGAGGGAAGAGGTTTGTGGACAGCAGCAAGTAGCCCCCAGAAGAATGAGCTCTGTGTGAGCTCCTGAAGGAAGCATGGCTCCCTGGGATGGCACGAGGGAAGAAAAAGAAGCATCACAAAATACCTAAAACACTTAATTTAGCAGAGAGAGGGAACAAACTCCGGGGAGGATTTTTTTCTTTTCCTTTAGTTGAGGTCCAGCTTCTATTTTTCAACTTTGAAAGATAAGTGGAAGCATCAAACAGGTTGAACGAGGCACTGTTTTCTTGCTACAGGAACATGGCCCTTTGCACCGAGATTGTAATACAATCCATCCTCTCTGGGACTGCAAATGCTACAGTGCAAAACTGTGTTTGAAAACCTCTTTTATCATTCATCGTCTCCAGACTGAAATCATTTTTGACAACCTCTGCAGAAAACAAGCAGCTTTCTGGCTACTGGCGAGCCGATTAAAGGGAGGAAACACATGTTCACTGTCAGACAGAGCCCCTGGAGAAAGCATTGACAACCTTTTAACCTCCTTTCCCAGTGAAAGTGCCCAAATGTTTCTCTGGAACAAAACCCCAGCATTGTTTTAAGCATCTTTTCATTTAATGCACTGTATTTTTCAAGATACGTTAAAAGTGAGAGGAATTCCATTTTAATGGGGAGGTTTCAAAATCTGTTCAATTCCCATGCAAATGGTAATGCAAACAGTTATTAATGGGAAGTAGCTTTCCATGAGCCATTTTTTTTTCCTCCTCTTTCTTCTTCCTTTTATTTCATTTTCTTTTTTTACCATTCTTTTTTTTTTTTTTTCCCCTTACTGTCTGACCACAGGTTAAATGCCAACACATTGAAAAGTTCACTAACCTCTGCGGTGATTTCTCAAAACAAGCCAAAAAGCCGCAGGAGTGAAATTTTCTGAACAGTAGGAAGGCTGACTAGCAGACATTATTAGTACTTTGAGCATTCAAATCTGGCTGTGGAAACTTCTGTGAGTTACAAGATGCTGGGGCAGGAAGCACCGCACATTACTGATGTATTTGTTATCGAGGGAGCCGGTTTCCACTGTATTTAATCACCAGCAAGAGGGGAAAATAAATTTGCTTTTCAGAAGTAGAACAAGGATTTTTATTATTATTATTTTCTTTTTTTCCTAAGAGAAAAAAAAAAAAGAAAAAAAAAGAAAAAAAGAAAGGCCTTCGGAGCAATTGCTCTGGCTCTTTGTAGTTACAAACGTCCACTCGGAGGTTGTTTAACATTTAACCTTGCTATTTTTACCTTAATATCAGCAGCTGGAATAGTTCTGTCTGTTTTGATAAAAATGAGACTTTTTTCCATGTTGCATATTTGCTTTTACAGCTGAAAGGAACTGTTCCAGTTGAAGTAGGTAACTATAAAACTGCAGTGGTCTGAGCCGCCTGGGAGAGGAGGAGATTATTTGATTAAATGTTCCTGTAAGTAACTGCACACGGCACTGCCCAATATTTGCTAATGAAAGATAAAAGGCTGCAAGCTCTGCAGGTATGATGTCCCATGGGTTTTTGCTGCTCCTTTCCAAAGGCCCCTGCCCTAACTGTGCTCCATAGCACCGCTGCAATTCCACTCGCCGGGGCTTCGAGGGGATCCTGACTTGTCCAATGATGGGGGCAGTTTGCAATTTCCAGCATCAGCCCCAAAAGGACGTATTCTGTTCTGGCTTCTGGTTTCACTTTGATTTCTTCTAAATTAGCCTCATGCCAATAACCAAGCTCAAGGCTGTCCAAATTGAATCTCCCTCTACTCTTGGCACCGGTCCCATTGGCACACAGCTCTCCATCACGTGCAGTACATGGAGGTGGCTCTCAGGGACACGCACCACAGATGTCCCTTGTTGTGCCCTCTGTTGGGTCAAACCTGCTCAAAGTGATCCAAGGAGCCTAGCCTTGCAGGGTGTTCAGCACAAGACCAAGTCATTCAAACACCATCAGAAAAGGCCACCCATGGAGGCAAGGCACGCTGCGGCTGAGCACCTTGCACTGGGCAGAAGGCAAACAATCCCTGCTTTCTTTTGGCCCGCTCGTGTCTTGCCCCAGCAAACATTCCTACCTAATGCATCTCCCACAGTTACAGGAGGCAATCTCACTCTTACTTTAAGTAACACAACAGCTTTAAAGGAGGAAATTTCCCCGAGAACAGTTGCAAGTCGAACGAAGCAAGAGTTCCCCCCTTCCTAGAGACACTCGTTGCGCAGCTAGGACTATCCTGCCATAACCCAGAGAGCCACAGCAAGACCCAACTATTACAAAAACACCTTATTCACCTTCTTGTTGGATCTGAAAGGGGCTTTCCCTTCTTCTGAACTGGGGTACAAGCAGTTGTTGGCAGGGCTGGGAAGGGGAGCCAGATCCCATCCCTCAGCCCCATGCCTCCCACAGCACCTAACAGCTCCCCTGCAGGTCAGGTCTGGAGGAAGCACTGATTCACAGAGCCTGGGAGTTCATTGCAGTCCATGAAATGACACGGATGGAGTTAGGCATATAGGAAACTGCAAATTCTGTTCAGTCACTTCTGTGGCTACAAAAATGCAGAAATCCAGAGTTTACTCTCGTCTGATTTAGGCAAACATGGTTGACCCTCCTCTCTGTGGATAACTGCAAGCAGGTGGGTGTAACCTCTATTCTATATAGCCACTGTCCAAAGCTTATTTTCTGAAAAATGGCCGTTAGTCTTGATTTGGAGACGCCAAAACCTCCTTCCTCTCATATTGACAGTTTGTCTGAGCAGTTATTTATTCCAGGCATGCTTACATTTGTCTCATTTCATCTTCCTGTCAGACTTTGTTGCATGATTTATCCACCAGATTCAACAAGTATGCATGAAGCCTCCTTCCCTTGGTTCATCCCAACAAGCCACTTCCACAAAGCTAAGCAGGGGGTTCCTCACCCCTACCCCTGCAGGGATTTCCTACTCTGCTTGTTGCACTCTCACTTAGGTCTTATCACCACCCATTGCTCTCTGGGGTGAGCAAGAACTCCACAAGGCAGCTTCTTCCTGTTGGCATGAAAATACATTTGCAAATATCTTTTAATTGCTGTAGGCTAGCAAGAGGCTGAGCTCGACTCTTCCTCATCATTATTTACTGGTGTAAATACAGAAGTAATTCATTGTTATTACCTCATCATTATTTGCCAACATAAGTGCATAAATAATTCAGTGATATTCACATTACTATTATGTATAATACCATGAATTATAGGAACAAAAAAATTCATAGTGGTTACCATTAAAAAGTCAACATTCATCAATGTTGGCCTCCAAGTTCTGTACGAGATAGCATAGCCTGCTCAGCCCTCAGAATAGGAAATAGATGTGGTGCCTCAGATACCACAGCATGGGAACAGTTGGCAGATGCCGCTTCTAAAACGGTAACCACTGTAACTAGAAATTTAACTGGAAAGTGCATTGTATCATGTTTGCTAAATAACTGTGGCTTTCCACTTTTCTAAACGCTCACCTAAATTATCCAGCCGCAACATCTTCAGGGAAATGTCCACAGAAATTCCTCAAAGAGCAACCACATCCCACTGCTTGCATGGGATTCTGCAGGATCCATCTGTCCCCAGGGGACTGTACCAACCCCATCAGTCAGGACCTGCCTTGCTGCTGTGTTCATTTGGTTCCCTACTGACTCTTCTTACTACTAAGCCCTACTTGAGGGCTCACACATATCTGATGCAGCTTACGGCCACTCCTGACCAAAATGATACGGCTGTAGGTGCGTCACCTTGGATCTTACTGCCATCACACCAAAAAATAATGCTTATGCATATTTATATGCAGATTTATATAAGCTCTTTACACAGTGCTTGGGTAGAAGAGGAGAAACACAAAATATCTGGAAGTCACAGAGACACTCTGATGGTTAACAGAATAGTAAATACTCAGCAAGGTCTCGATCATTTTATCCTGCTCAGCTGTATTTTGATTCAGAATTCAAATTGTATCAGCAAGAATATCACCTTGGAAATAACTTTCTGACATGAAGGAAGGCAAACAATGACAAGTGATTGTTCCCTAAATATTGCAAGGCTTGCTAGGTTCCTCTGCCCCTTTTCTCTGTTATTTTATAGAAAGAAAATAAAAAAGTGAAGGAAGATTTTAAACCTGCAGTGTCACAAGATGGTCTGAGTTAAAAAGGGAAAAGCCATTAAAATTTTCAGCAGCAAGTCAGCTAGGGATGATCAAATTCTTGATTTAAATTTCCATAAAGGGAGGAAAAAAATCCACAATTCCTCATTGGAAAAACCAACAAAACCCATCAGAAGTCATCAGCGGATAAAGGAGAAGATTGCAAGAAGAGTGTAGATGATTAGTAAACTCAGAAATAACTGAAAAGTTGGTTTCACAAGTTGTAGAAATGCATAGGACTTTTCTTCCACCAAATGGTTGAATAGGAAGAAACAGTTAGAAAAAAAATATACATTAAACTCATGGAATGTTCTATTCCTTCAGACAAAAACAAACAAAAAAAAAGTGATATCCCTCTACTCAGCTACTCCTTTTCCACAGCCCATCCCTGCTTTTCTCATCATAGAGCATATGCATACAAACTCCTCTTCGGCTCTCGAAGCTGTCGTGAAATTATTCTTTCTACGACCATGGTAAAGTCTACAGGGATCAAGATCCAGAGAGAAGGGGTGATGATAGAACCCTTCCTTTTCTTGAAGGCTTCCTGAATTCATGAGACATTATGAAGCCTTTCATCGACATCTGGTCAAACGACATTTTGTGCCATGAAAACAGTGCTGCAACAGAAGCCACCCCTTGCTTCAGTGCCCCTTCAAAATTTCTGTATGGTTCTGCAGTGAGTATTGGAAACAACAGTCCTCAGTTCCTTTGATGCACTTCATCAAGTAAGATACAACAGCTACACGTGGTATATTATTTACCAGATAAATCAAATATGTTTCCATATGCAAAGCTCATACTCACATATTTAGAGGGAGAGAGATTTCAGGTCTAAGCAGCACAATTCAGGGCAGGAATGAACCAAAGTGCTGAAAAACACAAGTAATTGGGTTTGTTTCTCTGGGTTGGGATCATGCCTTTTGTATACAAACACACATACACGTGTTATTTCCATTTCATGCTACTCAGCTCTCACATTCACTTTTTGAAATAGCTGAAGTCAGTAAAGAAGACGACATCCTGCAGGGACTGTCAGTTACAGAGTTCCAGGGTCCCTGTGGATACATCAAGCCACCTTACAGTTCTTCCTTTCATATGAATTAATATAAGGGGGTTGTCCAGTACCAAAAAATGCAAACTCAATTACTTCAGGGTTGTTTCTCACAGCCGATACATACGGCCTTCTTGTTCTTCCCTAACCTGAAACTTGCAGAACAAGATGCAGAGCTCGGATTCTTCCTCAGGCTCTTACTGAGCTTTGATTACAGTCACATCTCCCACACCCAAGTAAAACGTGTTTTTTAAATATAAAGTTTCATACAAATATGCATCTTAAACCGAACGCTGACTGAAGTTTGCCTGATGAAATTGTCTGTCACAAGTCCTGATAACATTGACAATAGCAAGGAATTTGTTTATTGCACTTTGGCTAATTATACTGTCCTATTTAGGAAAGCACAAAAGAAAAAAGCAAATTAAGCAAGAACCATCTCTAAGCTCAATAAACCATATAGTGGCTTGGAAAAAAAAAATCAGCTAGCGCCTTTCCATATTTACATAGCTCCAGCATTTCCTGGCTTTCACTGTCTTCTCTCCCACAAGATTCCATACACCACATACCCCAGAAGTATCTAACTCACACACGGGTGGGGAGCATCAAAAACCCCACAAGGAAGCCTGTCTGCAGGATGTCCAGACTTATCCTGCAGGCAGTGGAAATTCAGATATTTGGGAGGATCCCCAGACATGAACTACCACATTTCTGGAGGTAAACAAGACCAAACCCAACACAAAACTCTGTCATCACGCCTGAGCTGTGCCTGGGTGATCTATAAGAGTGGTGATGCGTGGGTTGCTGCATGGACAGGCTCCCATTGGGCTTGAGGTCAACTGGATCCCATTAGACGTGCTACCACACCTTGGCACAGGGGGTGAGTGAAATACAGACTGCTGGTCCCGGGCTGGAATTCACCTCGTTATAGAACGAGCCTTACCTGAAACTCAGTGCTTTATGCGTTAATAATATATTTGTTACTGCTATGCTGTGCACTGCTTAATTAAAGTGATATTTTCTTTCAGTTGAATAATCTCCGACTGTTTTATTGTCATTTGACATTAAATTGCAATTTGCCATGCCACGTACATTTCTGCACACGTTGTCAATATGATCATAAAGGCACCATTATTGACCAAGAACATAATACTTACTGAGTGCCTTGAGAAAACACTGGTTTTTAAAGTTCTGCTTTCTCTTTTCTGTTGTTAAACCTCAATCGCTTTGGTTTCTTTAAAGCTCTTTGCTGCCCAATAACTCCGAGTGCGAACAGAATTTAATATTCAGTTGTCATGCACAGCTCAGCTCTCACCCCGGCACCTCGTGAACTGTGTGCAAGCCCAGGTCAGCCTCTCCCTGGTGTGCACCTTGTCACCATGTGTGTCTGTGATACCGGTGTCCCCTCCATGCCACCTCTGCCCCTTCTGCAAGAGCCGGCAGAGGGAGAGCCAGCACCGGGGCACCAGCTTTGGGCCCCCGCTCCCCTCTTGGTCTCACAGATTGAGTTCAGGCTCCCTCCTTCAGGCTACATGAATCACTTCTGCTGTGAACTTGTGACCCTGCGACGCAGCACGCTGCTCTAGCAGGACCATACGGCAGCTAATGCGCAGTGACTTTGCCCCGTACAAGCCCCGACGGCCAGCAAGCTGCACCAAATTACCGTGAGGCAGCACGTATCGCAGCAAGCTCAGCATGCACTGGGAATAAAACGCTTGGGTAGTGTTTCCTAAAGTCAGAGGAAAGAGCTAAATCCATGCGCTCTCCTATTTCACTCTGATTGAAGAGGTAAATAAAATAAAATGGGCTTACATGAAAATGTTGTCTGTATTAGTGCCATGTTATTTCTGCTTTACCAGCAAGTTGAAAAAAGTTGTTGTATATTTTCTTTGTATTTCCTGCCTTGATCTTGAATATCTAGGACTGAGCTGGCGTTTTTTCTTTGGGAAAAAAAAAAAAAAAAGTTTGAGCACTACACTCAGTTTGGGTTAAGTTCCATTTCAGCTGGATTTTTCCAAGGTTATCAGTCTTAAATATGGTGTTGCACAAGAAGAGTTCCTGAAAAAAAAATTAAAATCTTAACTAATTCGGAATCAGCGGGTTACCATTGTCCAATGGCAAAGCCAGCTGCCATGGCAAACGAGCATCCCAACAATGCACAGGAAAACTTCAGCAGCCTCATGGCCTGGTGTATCAGTTACAGTAGGGTCACTGTGAGTCACTCTTTTAATGGCTCATCTCATTAAATACTAAGATATTGCCTTGCTATTAGGTATCGTAAGCGGAAAAAATACTTAAGTTCAATTAGGGATGCATCTTTTACTGCAAAAGGTTTAACGAAGTCGCAGCGTTACCACAAGTAACTAATCATGAATATATCTTTTTATTTATTTATTTTATGACAAAATCAGGATTCTCATAGAAGTGGCTGGCATGTGTAATTCAATGAGCTCGCCTAAATAGTTCGTCTGCGGATCAAAAAAGCAAATTATACTCACTCGAACAGTTCGACTGCGGATCAAAAACGTAAATTATATAAGTGGATACTGCAAGGCAGAAACATGTGGACACAGCTGTAGTGTCATGTGTCACAGCTCTGCTCCCTGCCAGCTGGCATCGGCACAAAGGCAGGCCAAGCCAAACAATTCCTGTTATTCATAACAGCAAACGCGCATTCAAAACGCACAGTGCAGGCTCTATAAAATAACTTGGTATTCAAATGGATCCACACTGCTGGGACTGTTTCTTAATCGCAGACTGCTGCCCTATGCCCGTACACCAAAGTGTCCTTGTGGCCCACAGGTTCCTGTCTGTCCCCAGAGCAGTGCAGATTGGGTCTGCCCATCTATGTTTGGATCTGCAGCTCCTCCTGCACTTGGTACGTAGATGCACACCATTGGTGCATCCAGCATGCAGTTTTCAATTAACAAGAGTGCCCAACATGCACATCTATGCTGTATCAGAATCAGAACTTCCCCAGCACAGAAAATTACATTGTTAAGAAGTGTGGTTATTGAGAAAGCAAGCAGTCAGCACAGTTCCACAGACACACTCTTCCAAGGCTGCATTTATATTTAGAACTTAAGTACGAAATGCCAGAGGTATTCATGCACTCCTCTACACGGGGACCTCTTCCAAGTATGCAAATGTGCTCCGTGGATCTAACCTCAATGGGGACTTCATGAAATGTAGTTAGATGCCCCTACTGATGGAGAGGAGAAGAAAAAAAAATGGAAGAGGGAGTTTCATTCAGCTCTTTTCATTGCTGTTGAGAAAAGGTTTACATGGAAATCTTACTCCCAAATCAAGTCAGAAAAGGAATGATGAGCTTTCCCAGCAAACAGAGTTGATGTGAAGGCTCACCCCTATACAATGCAGCTCCTGGGACAGGTGACAGGCATAGAAACCAAGGGCTGTAGGCAGCCTGCAGGGTTGCCCCTCTTGCACCTGGCCCAGGACCAGCCTGTGGCTTCTTCACATAGAATCACAGAATGGGTTGGGTTGGAAGGGGCCTTAAAGCCCACCCAGTTCCAGCTCCTCTGCCATGGGCTGGCAGCCCCCCACCAGCTCAGGTTGCTCAAGGTCCCATCCAACCTGGCCTTGGGCACCTCCAGCAATGAGTCACCCTCAGCTCTCTGGGCAGCAGTGCCAGGGCCTCACCACTCTAATCATGGAGAATTTCCTCCTAACGTCCTCCTAAAATCCAGGTTTTTATCTGCGCCAAGAGCAAGACTTCTTTTTCCTAGGAAACATAAATAAAAGGCTGTGGATGGAGGCGACGGGAGGGGTGACACAGCTTCTATCACCTTGTTTACAGTAGTCACTCTTTAATGTCTGGTGCCTCGCATTTGCCAAGCAGCATTCCATTTTTTTCACTCTGGAAACATAGACAAGGAAAATTACACTAATACTACCCTTTTTATTTTTTTTTAATGTGTGTGTGTGTGTGCATCATTTATAGTCTGTGTTCTCAAAAAGCAGCCTCTTTCCCATCTCCAGGATAATTGGCACACGGGTAATAGGTACCAGACATCCCCTATCAGGCACTGTGGTTTCAATAGGCACATCATTAAGGTGGCTTACTTAGGCCATGTCTCCTGTTGAATTAGTGGTCTACAGGCCAGTGCCAGGGAAGGGTTTGGGGCCTGTAGGCTGGCTATTGAAACATCTAAACCTTGGCCCCAACCTCAAAAGGAAGTGTGAAATGCCTTGGAAGAAGTCCCAGTGTTCAGGCTTTCCCTGAGGTTGAAAACAAAGCTCCTGCAGGCTCCACAGAGCTGTTCCACCCCGAGCTGGAGCAGCATTCAAGGGGAGCTTTCAAGAGGACACCAGTATTTCAGTTTAACCCTTCTCATAACATCCCTCTTAAACTTGTGTTATGCTCAGTAATAAAATTGAGTTCCATGTAAACCAGCAGATGTTTCAGCAAAAAGGGTTCGGGTTTTTTTCAGGCCAGATACAACTGCTCACAGATGTTACCTGCCACATCCGAGTGATTCTGTCAGGATTGCTGTTTCATACTAAACTTGGTGATGAGCGCATTGGGAAGCAGACTGCGAGGCAGGAACACGTAGCTGCCCATCACAGCTGACCCATCAGATCCACCAAGCTGGACCTTCATCCCACGTAAGGAAACCAGAAGCAGACTTTTCAGACATACACTGCACATAAAGCCCTGCCTGAAACTCCTGCTGAGCCTGTTTATGACAGCATAATCCTTACCAAAAAAAAAGGTAATAGAAAATGCTGTTCTTTATTTGACCATGATATAGTTATCCGACAGCAAAATTGGATTGACTGCACCGATAACAATATCTGCTTAACGGGGTCGGGGGGGGTCACACATTAAAAAAGGCAATGAAATCTTGAAAACTCCCTGTGACTCCTTTTTTCTCCATATTCAACGGCAATAGATTTACTGAGCTGTGAAAAAAGCATCTCTGGAACAGAGACATATTATTACAGCCTCTGACCTGGCAAACAAATGCTTATGCAGTGTGCCTAACGTGATGTAAAGAGCTGGCAGGGCTGGAGCCACAGCCCCAGGCTGGCCATGTGCCGGGATGTGGCTCGCTCGGTGTCACAGCCCATGGACCTGGCTGTGCCAAGCAGCCCCAAACCCACTCATACTGCAGAGTGTGGAACCCTGGGGAGGAGATAGGAGAGAGGAGAGAAACCTTGGTTCCATTTCTCGTATAGGGGGCTTTTGTTTTCCTCCCTTGCTACATGAACAAGATGACTTGAGTGAAGGACAACATGAATTTAGAGTGGCACCCATCATGACACCACCTCTGTGTCTCCTCTAAGAAAACAAGATACCTTATTCCCTATTACTTCTTATTTTTATTTTTTTTTCTGCCTATTTCCTTCTGCTTGTTAATTTTCTGATTATATTAATAATAGCCTATTCACTTTCTGATCCTTCACTCATACTCACACAGAAAAAACTAACCCAGGAATGGGAAATGTGGCTCATTACCAGATGTCCAACTTACACAGGTAAGACAAAGCAGAAAGACAAGTGAGGTACCAAGTGAGGGGGGTGGGATGGGAGTAGGTTCCTCCTCCAGAATTGATGCCTTGAAGAAGCCAGTTGGAAGCTGCAGCTCCAACTTTCAAGTACCTTGGCAGCTCACATCCCTTATCCTGACATCACCTGCCTCCCTCTTTAGCTCCTATCACCCTAGATGATGAGTCTAAAGAGCACCAAATGAGGAAAACAAACAAGAAAAAGAAAAGAAAAAGAAACAACAACAACAAAGATAGAAATCCGAACAATTAGTATGAAAACAAATCAATACCACACACACACACAAAATTAAATGTATTGCTTGCAGCCATGGTCTTTGCACCTTCAACACCCTTCTCATTTGTCAGCCATAGATAGAGCCTGGAGATGGTTGATGAGGCTGCACACAGCTTCAGATCACAAAAATTGGTCTGTTGTTTTCTCCTAAGCAGTAATACAAGATAAATCGAGGCTATATCCATATAAAGCTATCTTTCACTGCAGTTCATTCTATCTTCCTTAGTTACAAAGTATTCCCTTTTCTGCTCAGAATACTTATAGGAAGAGGCTGAGCTCTTTTTCATAACTCAAAAATATGTTTTAATAAGACTGAAAAACAAAACAAAACAAAAAAAACAAAAACTTGGTCAGCATTTTCTGAAGCTGCTAATGATCTGGAGGCATCCAATACAATACTTGTGTTGATTTTGATGAGGACTGATGCCCTGACAATTTAGGAACAAGTTTAGCTGATGCTGAGTACCTAAAAACACTAGCTAACAGTGAGCAGGATTTTGTTTTGCAGGTGAAATTGTGAAAGCCCTTAACTCAAGTTGAGATGCCAATGGAAGCATCATCAGTGAGAATTTCTCAGTAAGCAAAAGAAAGAAACTGCAGGAAAATTAAGTTTGGAAGCAGAACACCACTAGAACTCCCCAGTCCTCGTTGCCAGGTGTACAACTTCAACCCAGCAGCCTCCTGCTTCTACCAACGTCAAGGACAGACAGCCTGTGGAGTCCTCTGTGTCATCCAAGTTTGCTCATTCCTGTTCCCTATCAAAGTGATACACAGTGGACTTTCCACCTCCATCCCCATCCCCATCCCCATTCCCATCCCCATTTCCATTTCCATTCCCATTTCCATTTCCATTTCCATCTCCATCTCCATCATCTCCATCTCCATCCCATTCCATCCCCATCCCACCTCACACGCTGTTTCCCTGGGAGAAACTCAGGGTCTGACAGCCAGTGAGGTCACCCCCAGTCTCGCCAAGGCCTGTGTGCCATTACAATGAAGTAATAATGTATTTATAACACACCTAACCACTGATGGCTTCTATTCCAGTTGGGGCTTTTTTTTTTCTCCTTCCCCTGCATTTGCACAGATGTTTTTTGAGAACTGGCCTCCAGAAAGAGCCTTGCAGAAAACAAGCTATGTCTGTTGATTCTGGCTGGCTTTTATAACGATAGTTGTTAGCACGCAGGATTTATGTTTCAAATATCATTTTAATTTCTCGGGCTGCATTTTTAACCACAAAATGTTAATTCAATGGTGTACTATAAATGCTGCAGCTCCTTTATAAAAATGTAGGACAAGCTGTTTCTAAGGAAATATTCTGAGAGTCTGATTCATAGAAATACGACTCACATACATTTTCCATGGAATTTGCTCTGAAATATGTGTGGAATACATTCTACAATAAATTATGTACTTTTGTGATTCATTAAATCCCCTCTCCCCGCTCACAAGTAGCACGCTCTTCATTATACACAAAAAAGTGCAATCAGACAAAACCAGAGACGTTCCCTTTCTTACAGTCAGTGGATGCTCTTGTTTCTGATCTTACAAAAAAAAAAAAAATTAAAAGAAAAAGATCTATAAAAGCATTTAGAAAAGACAGCACATAACTTAAGCTGGCATCCAGCTCTAATTTACACGAAGGCGAATTAAGGATATCTACACATGTAATTACTTCCGTGTTCAATTTAAGGCATAACACTCAGAATGACTCTCATAAAAATCACTGTGATTATTAGGAATGGATGACTACTGAAAAAGACATTTCTAGGGATGTTCACTCGAGTGTTATTTTTCCTTCTATCACTTTGTTCCAGCAATACTAATGCTGCTCTTGTGCTGCCTTACCTGTGATATGGTGCTAACAGCATGAGTCTTCATGAAAAGAAAGTTTTAAGGCACTGTTTGTGATGTCCATGTTCCACTTCAGCTCGCAGGTGCTCACATCAACAGCGCTCACCAATTAGGCAGCAGAAAATATAGCATGTGGCTTACTGGGCTGATGACATTTCAGTAACTGGAGCCAACTGGCTGGGTTAGCAGCAAGCCACTCACCAACCTTGCAGTCCCCTTCAACAGTATAACCTATCCTCTTTGCCCTTGGTAGCATTAAAGTTGTGATGAAAGCACAGATATTGCCGTAATCATACAGACTTCAGCTTTCACCTGCCCTGTGTCACCTGCCCAATAAAATAATTCCTCAAGAATCATCAGCATTTGGTTTAACCGATGTTTCCTCTCGCTGGAGGTAACACTTCCCAAACACATCCCACCCATCCTCCCCATGTGCACCATGGACAGCAGTCCCACAGCGAGTGGGGCCAGATGGGTTGGGATCCAGCACCGGTGTGCTATGTGCATGTCCTCAGCAAGGAACAGAGGAAGAGGAACAGCCTGACTTCTACTTTGAAGCCGGACCCCAACTAGAGATCCCATACGAGCACACACTTTGCAGTGAGAGCCAAGACGCGTTCGCTCCACACAAAGGAGAATAAGAAATACAGTTTCCCCATTCTCTTTAAATGCCCTGTCCCAGCATATCAAACTCATCAAATCTTCAGACCATCCCACCATGCACCATTAGCTACCAGAAGATGCGAGCCTGTGTTAGCACAACAAACTCCCAGTACAACCATATCATTTCAATTCTTCACACATTTTCTTCCCGCGCACACAATGCATTCCCTAGCTCCGTACAAGTCCCACTGCCACGGGCTACCAGGCTGAAACAAAGCTCGGTTTCAAAACCCCAGCATAATGGCAAGGCAGGAGGGGACACATGAAAGACCTGGTCGTGGTCGTGCTGTGCCTCCAGTTCTCCAGGCCGAGCATGTGGGCTCAGACCCGCTGCTGGGCAAGTGGCATTGAAGTGCCACCTCTTGAAGAGTAGCATGGTGAAGTGGGGCAGGCTGCCAGCCCGAAAAATGTCACCGTATGAAAACCCCAAGGCCCCCACAGCCAAGTTTGCTTTTGTCCAATGTTCACTTCTTCTAAGGCAAGTTGGGAAATGGGCCAGAAAGGGACCAGTATCCAGGGCAGGGAGAATCTCTGGGTGTGGTTGGGATCCCAGGTCATCTCTGCCATGATATGAAGCTTTGGGGCAATGCTAACAGGAGTAATATCATTAGCGAGCAGCACAAAACATAACAGTTGTGACAGGAAAAGAGGAAAGGGGCTAGCAACATCCTTGCCAAATGACCCTTAGCAGGCCATATGAAGTCGGCTTCCTGGATGGGCAGGACTAGGGAGGTGGTGGCTGGAGAAGTGGTTCAGAAGTCAGACCGTAAAAGTATCCACAGAGAGCTCTCCAACAGAAAGAGAAGTGCAGGAGAAAGAAGGTAGCAGGAGGAACATTTTTCCCCGCTTGAGTGAACTTGAGTCCAAGTTGTGTTTCAGCCAGCACCACTTTCCCTGGTGAGTCTGGATCTGACTTCTCACTCCCTGCACCTTGCCTAGTCATTTGCAATTGCATAGAGCCGAGCCAGAAATAAATACAATCTCCTTCAAATTTGGCAGCATTTTGTACCTCTTCAGTTAATGCAAAACAGAGCTACGAGGTTGGCCAGTTTTTTTCCCCTGGTGAGAAAAAACACGTATGGCACCAGTGTAACCATCTGTTGCATATTCCACTTGGAAAAAAAAAAAAAAAAAGGATGGCTACTGAGGAATGGTGCTATCCCAAAATGCCCTTTAGAGGAGAACGCAGTCCCAAAGCACAGGGATGAAGACAAGAGGATGCTGTAGTGTGGCTGCAGGACTGCTCCGCTTCTCCTGCCGCTCTCAGCATTCTGCATAATGAAACAAATTACACAACTGAAACACAACAAAAGCCAAAACTTTTTTTTTACAATGCTAAACTGAACAGACTGGTTTGAGTTCTTACATCTCCCAAGCACTTACAGGCACCTGCAGAGGAGCATAAGGACTGGCAGAACATGGAACAAACTATCCCAAAGTAAATGCATCACAATAGAACAGATTTCAGCGGAGCAGCTTTCAAAAGCAATAACACAAAGTCCCTACAAGGAGAAGTAAGCGACCAGAAGTCTAACAGGCAAAGAAGGTTTGAGGACAAAGTTTTAAGAGAATCACAGACTCAGCAGCAGACTCCTGGAACACAAAAATCTGGGGGGAAAGGAAGGGAAAATCTTTCTCGGATCAGCCTGACCCAGATTTAAGTGTTTATTTCTTGCAAAACCAAAGCAAACACAAATTTGTTTGGCTTGTGAAGGAAATGTTCCATTAGACCTGAAACAAAACATTTTGTTACAGACACTTGTAAGCAAAGGACCTGGAGGCTTTTTCACACCACCTCTGCTGCTTTATTCTCTAGTTCTGCGTGCAGTGATGCTGCTTAACCTTTCTCAGATACAAGGCCCATGTAACCTTTCACTTAAAATCAGGTAAAAGGAGAAGCAAGTTTTCTCACTCTTAGATTTTTCATTTGACTTTTGTTCATTTGTTGTCTCTTTGCAGATCTGGATGCCTTTTCTGTCATTACAGTCAACGCTATTGAAAATACAGAGCTTTCAGAAAGGCCTGGAGCTGAGATGCCTTATCACCTGATCTAGTTCTAAGTCCCAGGGAGGGAAAAGCAATGTGCTTTTCTCATTCCTTCCTTCCTTCCTTTCT
>VXAB01008357.1:395493-419903 GCA_013399175.1 Odontophorus gujanensis | reverse complement strand
AAAAAAAAAAAAAAACAACGGGTGGAATAGGTAGCTTTTGAATGGATACAAAGAGAAATGAGATGATGGAGAGCCCTACAGCAAGTCAATTGGGTGGGGAATTTGGGAAGAGCAGGGCAAGAGTCAGTGCGGGTTTATCAAAGGGCCACAGAGCCAGCAGTGATAAGAACTGAGGTTTCATTGAGAGGAGAAGCCAGAATCACGTGGTGCCCATGGGAGCCATGGTCTACCAGCTCTGTCATTAACTCTCCTGTGGGATGAAGTGACACAGGCTGAGTATGACATAAAAACTCCATTTGCTGGATGTGCCACTAAGTGTATTTCATCACAGCCATGGGATGCTTAGGCAGAGCTGCTGTATTCTCTCCTGATATGAAGTTCTACCTAACGCTGAAGAATTCCCTTCAAAATGTCAAAGAAAAAGAAAGTCAGTGGGAAAGTTGTGGAAGATGACATGCTACATTTTAGGCAAGCCAACTGGGGAGATGGTAAGCACAGAGCAATACTACAGCCTACCTAGGCACAGAGGTCTTTATGTGGGTACAAACTTCACAGAACTCACCATCTGAATAATAGGGTTAAAGATGCATTTAAATTAAAAATACAGATGAAAAGGACAGATTCCTTTGCCTTTTGACTGCAGGCACTGGGCAAGAATGCTCAAGACACTTGGATTTCAGCTGACAGACATGGGCAGGATGGAAACTTCACAAAGGCACTCAAATGACAGATTACCACGAAACACTGACGTGACCTGAAACCTATTGCTAGCTTGATTTTAAAAAGGAAGGAAAGCTGTTGTGCGTGAGAAAACGAAGGGAAAAAAGCTATTCTGTGAGATGCAATGAGAAATCATTTTGACTTCAGCAAGCATTTTTTTTTCCTAATGCAAACAGGGAACTGTGCAGTACTGCGCTGATCTTGCGGATGTACAATATGTCCAACATCCCTGGAAGGAGAGTTTTCTTGTGTGATGTTGTGCTGGGCTTTGGTGAACATGAATTTAGTGGGAAAAGGATGTCGTACTGTCAAAGGATTTTGCAGGCTAGACCTTCCTGGGTAATTAACTGAGCAGCTCGGGCTCATATGCTTTCACTGGAACATAATCCTTCCCAGTTCTGTGGCTTTTCCTTGTTTCAGCTGATTTCTTCTCCCTATACCGAAGACTTGAGAGCAACCAAATAAATGCAGAGGAATAAAAAGGTACTTTCCACTGAATCTCTAGGTTGCACATCATCTCTTGCATTAAACAGAGTGGGAAAGAATAATGCACTGCGTGTGAAAAGAAGGGAACACTGCCTTTTGTGAAACAGTGAAAACTGCATGGTTACGAGTTGCAAAATGCAAAGATGGGACCCTTCAGGGTGTATGGCTCTATTGTTCCTCTTCTAAGCATATAGTCAGTAATATTCACTGCAAAATTCCACATGTTTTACTCCATCAAGTTCTTCACCTAAACCACAGACTGTACATGCTTTGAATTGTATGGAATTAAATTTTAATTTTTCAGCTTAATTAATTTATGCAACTGTCCCAATGGTAGTACTTTGCACAAGTTGACTGTTAAGAGATGTATGATATCAGCCCAAGTAACACAAGTATCTTACCACGAGGACAGCCACCCTTAAATAAAATCTAAATGTTAGAAATAAAACAGAATCCTACTTTGGTCAGAAAATCAGTCATTAAAGTAAAAAGTTAGTAATAAAGAATGTGTCAACATCTTCTCAAAAGCTGAGCTCAAATGGTTGTCCAATAGTTCAGAATGAAGTTTATCAAAGTTTTCTTTAGTCCTCCTGCTGGTTTGCTTCACAATTTCTGCAAAAGACTTTGAGTAAGCATAGGGGATGGCTGCTCCTGCGGCATCTCTTACTTTGCCAAGCTCTTAAATCACAGAATCACTGAATTGTAGGGGTTGGAAGGGACCTCTAAAGATCATTGAGTCCAACCCCCTGACAAAGCAGCTCCTAGACCGTAGATAATGGGATATCACCAAACTCTTTTTATTTTTTAATCCAAGCTGGTTTATGGGGCTGGGACCTGCTGACATGCTAGGCAATGGGCAGAAGGCACTTTGTTTTTGGACAACCCAATGCCCACAGAAAAACTGCAGGCATTAGCTTGCATGGGCTGAAACTGGGTGAAGATACACTTATGCCACGTGCCTCAGAGACCCTGAATTTCAGTGAAGTCACACACTGCTGCCTGGCGCTCCATGAGACTGCAGCTGCAAATCCAAGCCGGCAGGTGCCTTGGGAATCCCTCCACCCAACATACCAAATCATCATGGGGATACTTCTGGCAGATGCTCAGTGAAAGCACAGAGAGCCCGGGGAACTGCACAGCCCTGCCTGCACGTAGGTATTTTTAACATTCCTTCTTTTCCAAAGGATACTTTTTCATGAGAGCATTCACTCGATGAATCTATCCTGATCTGGCCATCATACTCATTGCATTATAATAGCAGCAGCAACAATCTAGAAAGTGATTTTGCAGCATCCTTTCACACCACACGAATGCAGAGTAAACAGCAAACACCGAAGTGCTGATTCTTCACCTGGAACAAATCCCTGCGATGTCATAAAGCTGCAGCAATTGCTTCCGATCAGGTCCCTAGGTTTCAAAGCAAGAATTTTTTGAAGGCTAAATACTAATCTAGAAAAACGTTATCGTAAAGAAGACAGCCTTTGTGGTGGTTTTTAGGCTTTACATTTACTGCATGAAATTCCGTTGGTACTTTGCAGCTTGAAGCAACCCAGCAGCACTGACATGCACTGTGCCATTGGCCTTACTGAGGGTGAGGGAGACAACGCAGCCTGCAGCTCACTGCCTGCTGAATGCTCTTCCTATGTCTATAGATTTTGCTTAACTGCCGTTACTTTATCTCAAGTAGTTATAAGTAACACTTATTAATTAATGGGATATTTGCCGAAGTTCGTTTCCTTTCTTCTTTTCTTTTACTGAAAAAAAGGCACAAGGGGACAAGTGGGGAAGAGCTGAAGACACGCGTATTCCATTTGAAATCCATGATTAAAAAGCTTAAAAATTCAAATCAACGTAAAAAACTGTTTTATTTTAATACCGTGGAAGGTTTCAGTGAACTCCATTATTTTCACTCACTATTTGCTTGAATAATTTAGGCAAGAAAGCTAAATTATACATAAAGTGTACAGTTAGAAGAAAAAGTTCATGCACAGCCTCGGGCTATAGCCATCCCCTAATGATGTCTGTAGTCAGTGGAAAAGAACTCGTTAGACTGAGAGTAATTTCTCGGGGTTTAAATTTTTTTCTTAAAGCAATAATGTTCTTATAAAAATCTGACAAATAATACGCTAAACCCAAAGCCACAAAACCAAGGCCGTTCCTAAAACCACAGCCTCAACTTTTCATTTCGTTTAACTGCAAAGCTGGCTTCTCTCGTTCTGTATATCCCACAGCTCAGTGATCCAATGGAGCCGATTACATGGAGGGAATGCATGTCACGGTACCACACAGCTCTTACTTTGCCTTACCAGAGACCAAAAGTTTGCAAGGAGTTAAAATAGATGCCACGCAGCTCTCTGAGCGAAACTGGAGCCTGCTGTGAAAAAAAAGAAGTTACTTTAACACTCGGCACACAGTCATTTTGCGAGTGGCTGCGGCTTGCTCCGTGATTGTGTTTAAGGAGCAACTCATACCATTAAACATTTACGGTCTGATTCACTGAAGCTTCGCATGCCTTTTCAACTTGACTAGAGAAAGTGTGCATGCCAGAATGGAGCAGGTTGCCAAAACTCAGTGAATTCACCTCTGATGTTGTGTCTGTCCCCACAGCCAGGGCTCAGACACGGCAGAGGAGAGCTGCTGAGTGTGAGAAGTGCAGGGAGCAGGGGATCCTTGCGTGGAAATCAGTTGATACTAAGTTTGTTCATCAGACTTATCATCTTTTGATCAGCATAGCTCAACCAGATCAGAGAAAGAGGCAAGGCGTTTTATTCAAAGTGTTCCTTGGAATCTTTTGCATGAAATGAATAACTTTCTATAGTATTAATGATTTCCCATCACTTTATCTTTGTATTATTCTGTCACATTAGTTTAACATTACTACCATGTACAGCGGTTTAGAATTAATGTGATCAGAAGAGAAATTACATGTGCACTTTCATATTGTTATATTGAAATCAAGGTCTTCTCTGACACTAATACGCAGCACACCTCAATAAAATGTATAATTTCTAACAGAAAGACACTTTTATATTGCGTTGGGGCAAGCACATGCATTACTTCTTCTCAAAGGTGATGGTGGCACAGCATCACAGCATGCCGGGGAACACCCCAAGCAGCCCCATGGGGTGGAGGGTCACTGACCCCCCCACTGACACCCGCTCCCCATGGCCCTGTTCTGTGGGGGTTGTGAGATGTCTTGTGCTACAAGTGGGACATTGCCACTTGGAGCAACCCTCTGAGTTTATTGTATTCACCCTCCTATAGGCTGAAGGTGATACAGATGGACACAACACAGAGCAGATGTACACATAAAACAAGATAACCAACACGGGTGACTTCCAAGTCCTGAATCTTTTCCATCAGGCACACCAGGATGCCCTTGTCAGCTCTGCTCCTGGAGCACACAGAGGTGGAGGGCTCTCTCTGATGACACATTGCCAAAGATTCGCTTAACCTCATGCCATAAAAACATAAAACCCACCAAGAGTACCCACTGACTGCCAGAGAGCTTCTACTGGCTCTGTACATCTGGTGATCTGGAACCTGCTTTGGCAGGGAGGTGGGACTCGATGATCTCTAGAAGTCCCTTCCAACCCCTATGATTCTGTGATTCTGTGATTCTGTGGTATTGGAGGGCACGGTCAGTGCTGTCTCTCCAGCACTCTTCCTCCCCAGAAACTGCCCTACTGTGGAGCTGCTGGCCTGAACTTCACTGCAGAGCTGAGACAAGAACCAGCCTTAATCCCACAGTGCTATCCTAATACAATACTGTTGGTCTTATGTTTCATCCTCGTAGGCAAAAAAGAAAAAATCCTCGTTCCAGTTACAGTTGTATTTAATTTCATGTTTTCCCTAGCCCTAATAAAGATGACACCAGCCTATTGCCAAAGCAGCTTCTCTGTTTGGGCTGATGTGATGCTCTTCCTTTTGCCTGCAGCTGTTTCATTTCTCCCAAGTGATTTGGGGGTCAAGCTCTTTGTCAGCATTGTTGTTACAGAGCCTACGCAGACTCGAGTCCCTAACCATGTCCATCACTATTGTTTCCCATCATTCAGGAGCACTTCTGTGCAACAGCACAAACACTTGTTCCTCAAAGCCAGCTTTCCCTCTCACTAATGCAAGAATTCAACTAAAGATATGGATTTTTTTATTTTATTTTTTCATGGAAATGGTGTTTGTTCCAAGTACCACTTTGGTTATGTTCACAGGAAGGGGATTTTATTCAAAGTGCAATGCGAATTTATTAAGTTTTTAAACCTCCAAGGCTCCATTTCAGTATTCAAAAGCGTGACCAGATTTTCAGAGTGAGGGGAACTCTTGCTCCTGAGGATGCTTTGGAAAACTGGTTGCTGCTACACAGAAACCATTACACTTTTCTCCCAAACTATGGCTGCTGAACACAACAAGACCAAACCCAACCCCAATCTCTCCAGCTGAGGATTGCTCATGACAGAGGCTGTGTCCCCTTCCCTTAGGACCCTGCTACATTTTGGGTCTGAACAGATCTGGCTCCACCAAGCATGGCTCAGCCACCATTTGGGGACGGAGCTGTCCTGCAGTGAGGCGCAAGGACAATGCCTCAATTCAGCTCTCTCATCTTTCTTTTTCTTTTTTTTTTTTCCCCTCCTCTGTTGGATTTTTTTTTTTTTTAAATTCCACTCGGTCCTGTGGGAAGGCTGCTCCAGTCTCACCCTTCAGATGGTCAGGCATTTTTTTCTCATCCCCAGTGTAATGTATTCATGGCCAACGTCTAGCCATTTGTCCCCATCTCCAGCCATTTGTCCCTGTCCTGCTGCAGTGCTGCAGGCAGCATTTGCCAGCCCCGAGGGATGCTGAGGATGGGGATTCTCACCATCGACTCCAGGGCTTCACAATAAGGCACTGCAGCAAGGGGCTGAGGGGAAGGGAAGGGATAATCTTCATGTAGAATGCAGAAATATGAGAATAATCATATTCAAGAAGCTACTTTAGCCTGATTTGTTTATACATTATCGGAGCATTTTATTTTATTATGCATTTTAATAATGCAAGGGCTTAAGAGCTGGAAATGAGCATGTTCCACGAGTTCAATATATTTTGGTTTGTACACCATCAATTGTTTTTCCTTGAGATTATGCAGTTTTATTTTATCATCCCTTTGATAACAATTTCTGCATAAAATCTGACTTTATATTTCATTTTTCCCCGTCTGTTATCTTAGCAAAATATATCCAAAACATCCTTTGTACTGCTGCACTAATATAACAGATCAGGAGAAGCTGCGGCATAAGAAATCAAAACCATAATAATGTCTTTGGGTTTTGCATTTTAAATACTGCATTCATTGTTGCACTGAGGTTTGAGATCCCTTTTCAGACATTACCGAGATTACCTTTGGTAATGCCTATTTCATTGTACTTTGATATAAAATAATGTATGTCATAAATCATCGAAGTGACTGCCATCAGAGTGAAAAGCACCTACTTAGGATACGCAACAATTTGCTTTTCTAATTTGAAGAGGATTGAGGTGTTTTAATTATAAAAGGTCTAAAGCCCTTGCGGATGAAATTAGAATTCAATGTGAAATCGCTTCCTCCGCAGAACTGTAAGTTGGGAAATGATAGCAGCTGTACTCATCGATCTGAAGGTTTGGGGTGGACTCAACACAGGAACAAACAGAAACATTTCTAATAGCTGAAGTTTCATTCCATCAGGAAAAAAAGGAACAGCAAAAACTCTTCTTGTTATCAACTGGAGTGGTTCTTAAAGAGATCTTCTGATGTAGGAGATGAAAAAAGGAAGAAAATGTCACCTTTCAGGCGATCAGAAATTATTTTAATGTAAAGGAACGCTGAAATTTTGAGTTGTAGGAAAGTCACGGGAGTACAGACAGGGTTGGGCAGAGAGCTACTTAAAGTTATTGGTGTGCTTCACATTGTCAAGACCGTTCCCATTCGGGAGTGAAGTGGGGGTGCGGAGCCTTCCCTGCGCAGAACCACTTAAAATTATTGGAGCGCTTCGCTTCGGAGGTGATCGGGGCTCTGAACGTGTACATTGTAGAGAGATTTAAAATTATGAGAGCTCTTCAAATTGCTTAAAACATTGATTCTTTATAAAATTGATTTTTTCCCCCCATTTTATTTCTTCGGTGGCTGAGTAATTACAGCAGAGCAGAAGCCGAGGTGTTCCTCTCCCTCCCTCTCTCCTCTCCCACTCTTTCTTAATAACTTTTCTGGTTTCCCTCACCGCTGGGACAGACACATCCCGCTTTGTTCTTGCTCGTAAATCTCTCTCTGGCCAAGGAACCAGGAAGCTCATAGGGGTGAGGAGAAGGTCAGGTTGAAAACTCATTTGGATCAGCCCCGCTGTGGCCAAGGAGCGCCGTGCCCGTCTTTTGGAAAGCGAAACCGCAGCTTGCCAGCCACATGGATCTGGCCTTTAATCAGCACCGTGTCCGAAGGAGCCCTCCAGTGCATCTCCCAGCACAGGGTACAGGGGCTCAGAGGGATTAAGGAGCGACCATTAGTTGGGATTTAGCTGTGTGCGTTTATGGGTGCACACACGTGGCTTTTTCCAAAAGCCTTTTTTCTCTTGCTGAACACGAACAACAGCACAGAAAGCCCCACAGGTTCATTAGGCAGATTTAGGTGTGTGGTGTTTAAGAGAAGACTGTCTTTTTTCCCCGGAGGTTTGAACTCAGGCATGGAGGGGATAAATACAGTGTTTTCAACCACTCTCATATTTATGGATTGACTTATTTTTTGTTTTACATAGAAATACAAATACTAAGCCTCCAGATTAAAGAGGGCTTCTCCTACAGACTGCGTATAGGATGACATGGATGCGATGGGGCAGAACAGGTTTATATCAGCTATATCTTAGGTCACATAAATCAGCACAGCTCCGTGGGGATCAGTGCAACCAGCAAGTTCTGCTCTGACACAGATTGCTTTGCACAGGTCAGTTTAAGTCCAATGGTTTGACTTGCAATAATAAGTAATTCCTCACACTAGCAATCCTGAGGTGTCCATGTAACTCTGGAGTTCGCAATTTGTCATAATTCTACCATTCTTGGAGAAAGCAAACGGAAAAACCCCACTTCACTGATGCTCCAGGAAGTGCATCGTTGTGTACTGACAGAGAGAGGCTGAAGCATTAATTTAGGGGAATAATAAATAGACATCCTTCTAGGGAACCATTTCACAGATACATTTTAATCTAAATACAGAGAGAAGCACACATCTATGGTGATTGGTAATTTCTCCTAGTCCAGAGCATCCTCTGCTTGCCTGTGTTTAAAATAAAATTGTTTTGCCAAGAGTCAAAGTAGAGCTTTATGTATTTTGTAAGAGGCCATATCAAAGCAAAATGAACATATTACTGAATTTTTGTCAGCTTGAAATAACACCTGCCACACACAAGGTCTTTAGCCTTTCATGCACATCATAACTTCAGTCTAAATTTAAAGGAACAGGGAAAGCAATAGAGCAAAGCTACCCAGATGTTGTACGGTCTGTGCAATTGTAAATTTAAAAGTACCAGCTTTCCATCCAGATTTTAATGCACCAGAAACAATATGAAAATTCCAAGCCACACCAGATTATTGAAATGTCTGGCCATTTTGAAATGAATTTTGGAACAGATGTACAGAGGTAGGCAATAAAGCTGTGATAATAAGGAACATTTCTACATCATCTCACAGAACTACTAATCTATAATGAGGACCAAAACTATTCATGGGAGAGGGTGTTTTTCATTATTTTTTTCTCAGCTTTAGTTTGAGTATTCCAGTTCCTTCACTTGGTTGTTGGGTTTTGCTATTATTGTAAAGCATTTGGTAGCTATCTGACATTATCACTTCTAAACCACAACGCAGGCAAGCGACTACATAACTTCATTTCTTCCTCTCCTTTATTGAAAGGAAATGGCAGAGAAGGAAAGTAGCCCAGCTAATTTATCGTGCTTTGTCTTACTGTAATTAAACTACCAAACCTGCTCTTTTCAAGAGTGGCTACTGACTTCGTATATCTCTTTTTCCAGACGTCGTCACAAGAGGGTTTAATTTAAAGACGATGCTGAATAAGTGCACCATAAAACAAATGGCCAGCCAAGGTCTGCATCCCAAACCTCAGATGTCTGGGGATTTTGGGTGTTAACACAGAAAAATGCCCCATAGGAAATAAACAATCATAGTTATGTTTGGATAAGAAAGCCATAACGTAGACGCAGGTGGAAAGGTTGGAAAGAGCAGGCAAGCCCTAAGCTCCAAACCATTTCAGCAGGTCAGCTGAGAGCAGAGGCACTGCCTGCATTCTGTTCAGCTCCCAGGTGACCTGCAAAAGGGCTAATGTGCCTCAACACTTGTCTAACGTTCCTAATAGAGCCCGATAAATTACTTTGTCTAGTAAAAGATATCATCACTTCCAACAGCCCTCATCACGGTGACACAAAGCAGATTAGTCAGGCAAGTTGGGTGCTGTGCCGGATTAGGCTGCATACCAAAGGCCTGAGTTTAGACATATTACTCAACTACATTTTTCAGGCTATCTGTTCAGATCATCCGGTTGTGGAGAAAAAATACAAAAAAAATTAAAAAAAAAAGGTACAGACTCATTAAATCAGGTCACTTTTAATTTCAAGGTTGCTAAATTCAAGTCCTTTTTTCTTGCCATGGACAAGAAATTTCAGCCTGGATCTCAGTGTCCCTGAGCTGCACAGTGGTTCAGAATCACCTCCCTTTCCCATAGCCTCTGAGGCTGCCAAACCCTGACAGCTTGAGAGCAATTCCCAAACTGTTTAGGCAAAGCCGACAGCTCCCGAATCATTGCTTCCCACCCTCCTTTGCTTTTCCTTGGAAGTTTCCCATCCTCACGCTGACCAGGCCCAAACCTACAAACACTCATGAGGTAGGACAGGAACATAACCCAAGGTAATTTTGCTTTGGTATGCACCTGCTCATTTACTCCAACCCCACCCAACAACTGGGGTTTTAGGTGTATTCTTGGCTTTGTTTTTGCTTCAGGTGTGTGTGTAACACACCCTGTGTGGGTCACAGAGGGTGGGAGAATGTCACAGAACGAGTTTACTGGTTTTTTAACCCAAAGAAAGGCTTCACTTTGCATGCTCTTTCACACCCATGTACGTCTCCAAGATAGCACACATTTCTACTCGGACAAGTATTTTAGTCATACTGAGAGGATTAAAAAATGAAGTCAAATAAAGATTGCCAAACAGAAATTTTCAACTGAATTGTGCAGTTTAATGAGCAGAGAAAGAGGAGAGGATATGTCCAAGGAAGTCTGCTGCAATCTCAGCCACCTTGGCTGGAACTGCATAGCATTTCTTAGTGGCAGGACAGCCAGAGGTCCAAATGCTGTGATTAAGTATAGCACAATAATTTGGAAAGGTAGCAGCTATTTCTACTTGAATTTGTAACTGGAAAGCTGGACAACACATCACGAGGTTCAGACTTGAATCCATGTTTTGCCACTGTTTGCATTTCTTTCTTTTTTTTTTTTGGACAGGCTCTGTTCCCTGTGATTCAGCTCTCCCTCTGTAAAAGAAATGCTCCTCTCCTTTGTTTTGCTTCTTGAATTCACTGAATCAAAATCCAGAGAGCTCAAACTTATCCAGAACTTTGAAGAATTATGTGAAAGAAACCACTACCATTACTTAGGCACACAGAGACATGAGAGCAAGCACAACAAACCACTCAGTGACTGCTCCAAACTCAGTCACTGTTTCCAAAACACAGAAGAATGCTCCCATCTAAAGGGTCATCCCAACCACTATAATGTTTGCTCAGCCATTAGACACAAAAATCTAGACAATTTTTGAATAGGTAAATGAGGTTTTTCCAAGGATGGTGAAAGTTTGGGCCCTTTACTAGTTTTTAAGACATTTTCATGCGTCAAATGGAGGAAAATAAACTGCAATTTTATTTGCAACAGCTGTGAACTGTATACTTTTCCCAACTTTTTCTTTCCAAACACTACATTGTGCTTCCTGGGTGTGCACCAATGGAGAGATCTGAGTGCAATGGTGCTTGGTGTCAGAGGGGAACAACCCAGCTGTGGAGTCCTGGGGCCCCTCTGCCTAGCCTAGGCAGTCTTTGGGTTTTATGTGGAGACAGCAGCAGTAGAAGGGAAGCAATGAGGGAAGAAGAGAAATAGGGCTGTTAAGTGGGTTTGACACAGAAGTCATCATATCTTTGGTCATTACCTTTTTTCCACAAAGTGAAGTAAATAATAATAAGACTGCGAGCATGGCACAAACAACAAACCCTGGATCTCCTGGAACATCAAGCTGAATGCACAGCATGCAAATTCACATTTCCAGCTCCTTGATCATATTATCTAAGGCTGTATATCTGTCAGGAGAGAACCTATCCCACCCAGCACGAGGAGCATGCGCTCATACATAGGGGTTGCTTTTTTCAGTCAGTCCATTATGAAGTATGAGAATACTTTGCTCAGAAGATACTAAAATAAAGCTTTTTGACTGAAACTGTTTACCAATTCAATGTAGATTTGAAACAAATTAAAGAACAAAAAACAAAAAAACCCACAAGGTTTTGACAGGAGAAAATACTGCCAAGTTCTAGTCCAAAGTCCTCTTTCAGCTTAATAATATAATTGGCAACAAAGCTTCACAGAAAACAGTGCTGTGTCTGGAAATCAGGTTTTGTCAAAAGAGCTAGTTATACAAGAATACTATTATTGTTTGTTCCAAGCATAATTTACAACAGGAACCAGAGTCCACTCAGCTTGTGGTTTTTACTAGCTTCTAGAATGAAATGAGCGTAGCGGCTACCAACTGGGCTGATGTCCCTGGATGTGTCCCTAGATGTACTCCCACTCTTCTGCAGTGGCTGAAGGATCTGGCTGCACACCAGCAATGCCATTCATGCTTACCTGGAGGGATGAAGGATTCAGGTGCCAAAGTAGAAGGTTTCTGGAGCTATCTGAGGCACCGCAGGGGTATCCCACAGGGCTATCTGCTGCTCTTCTAGAAGGGCTCAGGTCTCCTGCAAGGGGCTGTGTCACATCTGCAAAACTTGTCTGGTTTTCTCACATGCCAGTAGGACTCAAAATGAGACTCAGCATTTCTGTGTGCACACCCAAGCTGCTCCCAAAGTGCCCTGATCCTCACTACTCAACAGGAGCTTGGAAACATCAGAACTGAAGCAATTCAAGGCAAAGTCTGTAGCAGTAGCACAAGCATCTTCTGGGGCAACTGCTGCCTCTGGGTATTACTCCAAGCATTGCACTGATTGCTCTCAAATCATGAAACTGAAAAACTCCCCTAACCAGCCCGCAAGACAGTAGTGACTACATTCATTTTACTATGACCAACATTCCTTGAACCTGTTCCTACTGATTGCCAATAATGGAAATCTCACAGCTTCACCAAGCAATCTATTCTAGTTCATTGCTATCAGGACATATGGAGACCTTTTCCTAGCATCTGATCTGGAGCTCCCCTGCTGTGACTGTGGCCCCTGATGCAAACTAGTAACACAGGCCATTAATTTTCTCAGAAGTTCCCAGTGTACTGGAAGATACCTAGGTGTGACAGCAGATAGCATCTCCTCAAAGATAACTTTATTTTGTCAGATTCCTCCCCGCGAGCAATGCTTTGCAGACTTGGTTATTCTCAGTGTTATCCTCTGAACCTTTTCCAGTCGACCCACATTATTCAAAGAACAAGAGTAAAACTAACAGAGAGCTTATCACTGCCGAGTAGCATATACATGGTGTCTCAAGAAGCAGATCCATAACAAACTCCTTGTTCAAGGACTGCCACTCCTTACAATACTATCACTTTAAAGTGTTTTATCTGCATTCAGCTTGAGATCAGTTGTAATTCACCAAAATTTGGTGAAGCACTATTTCTGAAGCACTATTACCTGCCCATCAGTTACACGTCCCATGCTCATGAAGTTGACTACTTCCAAGGCTAGCCCCGTCTTTTTCCCAGTTTTATTTTCTTGGGGCTTTTGTGTTTGGGCTGTGTTTTTGTTGCTTTTTTTTTTACCCATTCCTCAACTTGCATATGCCCTTCTAAATTCCTGATCCTGTCCTCAAGTATATTTGCAGTCCCTTCCAGCTTTGCGTTGCCTGCAAATTTAATAAGCATGCTCTCTACTGCACTGTGCAAGTCATTAATGAGAGCACTGAACAGAGCTGGAAGCAGGACAGATAGCTGTGGAATATTACACATCACATCCTTCCAATTGGATAGGGGAATGCTGATAACAACACTCTGGATACAATTAACCATCTAGTTTTGCACTCATAGGAGGCTCATCCAGTTTAATCTCTTTTCCTTTCCCCAATTAAAGAACACACATTCCATTTACTCTTTTCTACCCCATTCTCAGTGGATTCTCAAAAAAGTTAATGGCTCAGGAATGGTTTCAAGAGCTACAGTTCAGACTCTACAAGGGAATGCCTATTTTACCTAGGACTTTTTCTGTCCCTACTGCAGGTTGAGATCTAACATATTCACGGATGCAACATCCCATTTATTCATCAAAGTTTACTTTGAACATGTGTGAATTTTTAGAAACATCAGAGAATTTAGCTGTGCATCCAGCACTTAAGCCTGGCAATTTAAGATGAAACTTGAGACCCTCATGGCCCGACTTGAAACTAAAACAAAAGGTCAGATGTACCCCAAATCCAAGTCCTGACTCCAATAACAACCTCAAGAATGCATTTTCATGGACAGAATGGGCGAAGTCCAGGCTAGGTATACTCACAAGTTCTCTGTCCCCAGTCCTGATGTCTAAGCTCAAAATATAGGGTGTTACAGAAGTACCGCATTTTTTTCACATGCAGCAGCTTCCCAGAAACCTCTAGTGTGAGTTACCATGAGAGCTAAGCACTTCTGTCTCTCTGGAGACAGCCAAGAAAGGTAATCCAAATTAATTTTAAAGCTGGATTAGTTAAGTCAGCTAATTAGCTAATCACATCTCCGTGAGGAAACATTTACCAAGAGCTAGGGTGGATTGAATCAAAGCCCAGCAAAATTCAGACAAGTTTCATTCCACACAAGGGTGTCTACACAGCTTGTACTCTGTAAATTTGCACCTAATTCAGATGAACTTCCTGAGTGTCCCTTTGGGGGCAAACTAGCAGAGAAAGGAGTGAGCATCACAGATTTTATTTTATTTTATTTTTTTAAATGAATAGCTCGATGATTCAGACTTGGACTGAAACCTATTTCCTATGTCTTACTTAATCAGATAGTTTCATTTGGGCAAGCAGGGAGCCAAAAATAGAGCTGAGCAAAGAGCCGGAACAGCAGATAGAGTGGAACTCCAGCTCTCCTTCCAGGCCTGGGAGGACTGCATAACTCCACGAGGTTTCAGGACAACATGATGATGCCTGAAACATGGCTTTGCACTGAAATCTGGCAGCAAAAAAGGCAAGAAAGAAGGAGCCAAGCAACTTCTACAGCACTTGCATTGCACAGCAAAAAGAGTGGTTGGGTTTGAATATATTTGCTATGGGAAAGACAAAGGACGACTCACTACTGATTCTTCCCTCATCCCTGCAGCATTCTGCACAAGTGGTGAAGAGGAGCTGACCTTTTGGAAGTAGTTAGACAAAGATATTTTTGAACTTATACCTAAAAACAGATTCAGTAAAAACAGGCAAAGATGGAACTGCCTTACCCACCAAGCTAGGCAGACAGTTTCTTCACAACCAAAAAAGGAATTTTTGATGTTTTTATGGCCCTCAGCGCACTGCAAAAGTTTGTACCAAATTCTCTGGCATCTAGTTGCACGTCAAGGAAAGGATCATTTACAAATGACAATGGAAAAATGCCATCTCATACAGGACACGTAGGGAGTGGAAAGTCTGCATTTCCCCATAGATTTTTCACACCCTTTTCTCAAACAAAACCCAGTTTTATGGGGAACCTCTGAACAGAAACAGAAGACTCTCTGCCAACCTCTCTGGATGACCACAAATCCTAGCACATTCTGTAGGCAGTGTTCTGCATTGCCATGGCTTATTCTCAGGCAGGCACAGACAAGCTTCGCTCTGGAGAAACTCTAAGATCTGCACACCTCAAGGTGAGATGGTCCGAGGCCCATTGACAGGTTGCTTTGGCACCTTCTCACCTTCCTGCAGGGGCAGGTGCTCTGGCAATCTCCTCAGATGGATATACCCACTGCTCCTTGGTACTGAGTGATAATCATCCCAGCCAACCTGTTCCACCTGATCAAGGAAGGCAAGCAGGCAGACCTGCTCTCTTCTCCTCCAACCCAGCCTGTTCAACAGTGGACATCAGTGTCCACTATATACATGGATATGGGCTGTCACAAAGCAGCTTCAGCCTTGCTGCATTCCTGCTTGATGAACAGAACCAGAAGTCACATCCTGACCTTGTAGAGATTAAAGTCCACCAAACAATATTGACAATCAAGTAAAAAACATTTTGTAAGGCTGTGAGTGTCCTCCTCGCTCTCTGATATTCTGCAATTTGGGGATGTACAGACCACTTCCAGTATTTTGCAGAACTGACTACTGCATGAACTTGAACTAAAAGAGTGTCCCAACCTAACACCAGATAGGAAAGCTGCTGTGCAGAAGGCCCACTGGAAAGGAGATGTCAAGGAAGCATTTTTAGGGTCTTGAAGTGCCTGGACTTATGGAATGGGGACCTAGGGGATCTGACTTCATTTTTCTTTATTAGCTCCAAAAGTGAAAATGATCTGCCAAGCACGCAAAACTTTTTTTTTATTTTTGAAATTCCTTAAACGAATGTGCATGTCCTTTGTAAGAGTTATTTTTCCCAGGCATTTAGAAATATTCTTTTTTTTTTTTTTTAATTGATTTCTTCTTGGGAAGACATTAGAGCAATGTGTGAAAAGTTACACGTGGATATACAAGAAGATGGTTCTAGAGGAATCATCTGATGGAAATGCTGGCACTTCGCTCTGCTCGTCTGGGTGTTTATCTTTTGATCAAACCACAGGGACATCAATAACTGCACCTTCCTGATGGAGGCACTTCTGCGAAGCAGAGCTGTGATTATCTTGAGACACAGCTCTATTCTACAGCCCTCACACTGAATCAGCTTTCTTAGCACTACTGAAGCACTTGGATGGTTTTGCTTTTTGCTTTCTCGTGTCTCGGTACAGCAGAACAGCTCTGTGAATAACCTGAGAATGAGGAGTGCTGTTTATCCAAACGAGTCCTCCGGTGCCTTCTTACACCTTGTATCTATTATTTCACTTCATTTAATTCATAAAAATCCAGAATTTATTCCTTGGCCAGCAATTCAAGGAACCGGTTGCAAATAAAATATACCTTCATTTGAGAGGTTCTTTCATGCAGGAACTCTTTAGAAGTGCACATACATGCAGAACTCCTGGGGAAATCCCTTCCCTTTCTGCTGAGGACTCTCCCTGCAGCCATCACTTCAGCAAATCCAGCCAAAATAAGAAGGCACACTCAGATGAGGTGCCTGCTTTGCCAGGGGGTAAATCTCAAAGTGCTCTCAAATGTGGCTCCAGGAACACAAATTCTGTGTTATTCTGGGGCATCAGACCTCTCCAGCCCACAAGCAGCATGTAACCATGCTCACCAGCCTGTCTCAGGTCACACACTGCTGTGTTGAGACACAAGCACCAAGCACAATGTCCAGAAGAAGCACTTCCAGAAGGTCAGCAGCAAGAGTGGGGAGGAGGTATCTGGAATGGTGATGGTGTGGTGCACAGTGGGACTTTCCAACCTCACTGATAGGGAATGCAACTCCCTCTGACTCCGAGCCTGTGCTTCTTGTAGTAGACGTTGGCCACCACAGGGCTTTCTAACACATTCCCAGGAGTAACAGCACAACCGCACCAACTTCACAAATTGAAGTAAAAATTGTAGAAAGTGGGGTAGGTTTCACCAAACTTGAAATTCACTCAACAGCATGGAACCATAGAATGGTTTGGGTTGGAAGGGACCTTTAAGATGATATATTTCCAACCCTGCTGTAGGCAAGGACACCTCCCTCTAGGACAGGTTGCTCGCAGCCCCATCTAGCCTGGCCTTGAATGCTTCCAGGGAGGAGGCATCCACAACCTCACTGGGCAACCTGTTCCAGTGTCTCATCACCCTCACATTAAAGAATTCCTTCCTAATATCTCATCTCAATCTACTCTCTTCCAGCATGAGCCTGGCTGTTTTGCCATTAAGCCAGCACACCAGATACTAAATGGAATAGCAAGAAGATGCCTGAACTTAGAGAAAACCAGCTGAAAACTAACAAACAAGGTGGACTTAGGAACCAGCAGCTTCAGGGAGCTGATGTGGGTACGGTCTCCCATCACTGAGTGCACGTGTCAGAGCGCTGGCTGCTATTCTGTCCTCAGTAGTGCTCATTTATCCAGGAATGAATATGAGATTTCTAAGCTGGATTTGTGAATTCCTGCAGAGGCTTTGATTCAGCCCCTGACATGCTGCGGGGCGGCATAACTGGAGTCAAGGGCTGCATGCCATGCTCAGAGCTTAATCTGCTCTGAAAAATGCTACAAAAAGGAGTGCCCTTTCACAAGAAAAAAAAAAGCATGCAAAAGGGCGAGAGCAGCAGAAGACACCAAAGTGCACCTTTCTGGGTGTGTGGGAGACTTTCCTGTGTCAGAGGCAGGGCTGGTGGGAGCCCTCGTTTATGCACACAGCTAATTACCCAGGGTCCTCTTATCAAGCAAATGGACTGGGATGATACGCCAATAATGGGAGGAAGGATCTAATTGAGGCATACCAGGGGGTAACACCGATCTTCTTGTTAAACTAAATTTGTTAATCTAGTGTATATGAGAAAAGGGCAAATGGGAGGGAGAATTCCTCCTTGTTAAACATTTACCAAATGTTGGGTTATTTGAGCCCTGGGGAGAAGTAAATGTATTCACTACTTAAAGGCTGGAGCATTTGGTCTTCTCAGTTGGAATTTATCCCCGATTTGAAAGGAACATTTTTTCCCACTTGGAAAGGTTAGCAGCCTTTGTCTGTGCGAGTGATTTAATATAATGGACCATGATTATTGTTGGATTATTATAATGGCACATTGGCACAGTTATAGTTAAAGTTTTGGCAGAGTTTGTCTCATAAACTGCTATTTTACAGCTCGGCTGTAAAAGTTTACTTCAGTCTGAAACTTGAGATACAAGATCTCAGTCCAGAAGGAGTCTTTTTTACTTTTTCAAGCCAAATTAAAAGAAAAAAAAAATGCTTAAAATTTCTCCTGGCTAATGTTTAAGTTATGCAAGCATTAAATAAAAATTTAAATCTACTGGCTGAAGACACTTGACAGCATTCGCTTGCTCCTGAATGTCTTCGAGTTAGATCAAAATATTTCAGCCTCTTACAGAGGAACATGGCTTTCTCACATTTTGGAAAAATGTAGAATAGTAAAACAGCTGGGGTATTAAACACTGAAAAATGAAGAGAGGGAATGCCACAAGTGCTTTCTTCAATAGGGTTACTAGTGTATATTTGTTATTAAGTTTATAATTGACTTTTTTTTTTTTTATTTTGTGTATGTAAATACATTTGTTTTAAATCAATATCACAATGAATTTTGCAATATAGTAGTATATTGAGCAAAAATTCATCTCGTTTTAAAAGCCCCTCTGGCCATTATAGAGTACGATTACAGGACGAATCAAGTCCAACACATTATCATCTGCACAAAGCCACCAAGTTCTGTCCAGATCCCTTGATTCTTAAAGGCACAGTAGCCAAGTGACCACATCGTTTCTCATTTCTGCTTCCCTGAAGAGCACTAAAGGAACTCAAATAGCAGACTACCAAACAACCACTCACTGGTACAGTAATCCAGCCACCTGGTGCCAAAGTCATTGCAGATGGTAAATACAGCACGGATCCTAGGAAAAAAAAAGGGCTGCTGGAAATACAGGACAGGAAGTAATTTCTGGACCAAAGCTATAGAAACTATAATAAAGAAGAGAATTATTCAGGATGAGGATAAATGCAATAAGCTGGGGAAGGGCCATCACAAGTTTTAAAGAGGAATGACATGGCTCCCAGATCTGTGAGAGTGCTCTGTAGGAGTCCATGTAGATAAGGGTGATACAAAGAATATAGAGTACCTGGATTCACCAGAAGTTCATAGAATCATAGTATCATTTGAATGGGAAGGGACCCTTAAAGCCCATCTGGTCCAACTCCTCTGCAGTGAACAGGGACACATGCAGTTCCGCCAGGTGCTCAGAGCCCTGTCCAGCCTGACCCTGAGTGTCCCTGAGGATGGGGCATTCACCACCTCTCTGGGCAACTTGTGTCAGTGCTTCACTGCCCTTGTCATAAAAAACCTCTTTACATCCAGACTAAACCTACCCCTCTTCTAGTCTCAGAGTCTCTCAGCAAAAGCTCTTACAGAAGCAAGGCTGGTGTACAAGAAGTTTTAATGTAGTTGTAAAGGTAGAAACAAAACAGTGATAAATGGTTGTTTCTCACATGGGGAGGAAGTTTTGAAGGCAATCTCCAATAATCATTGCTGCTAAATATATTCATTAGCGGACCAGGAAAGGGGATAAATAGTTTCACAACTTCAATAATTTCACATCAGCAAGCAATCAGAAGTTAACAGCAAAGAGCAGCAGAAGGACTCTCTGCAATGAGCAACTCAATGATAAAATGACAAATGAAATTCAGTGTCAATAAACAAAGTAATGCACTGGGGAAAAAATAACTGGAGCCATAATTACCCAAGGATAGGCTTTAAGTTTGCTATAACTACATAAGAAAGAGGGTTGGGGGTCTAAGCAGACAGTTTTGGAGAGGAAAGCTCAGTGGTGCTTAGAAGGGAAAATGAGAGTTAGGCATTTTTAGGGAAGGAACTATGGCTGAGGGGAAGACCTGGTCATTTCCCATACCCTACCTCCTGTAGGATGTAATTCTCTATTTCAAAAAAGCACACACAAAAAACCAAGAAGGGAATAGGGTCAAGAAGGACACATGCTATTTGAAACAAACCATATGGGTAAGGACCTTTGGTTTTAGGGTAGAGAGATCCTGTGAGCACTACTGGCAGAGCTCTGCTAAGCCAGAAGCAGCACAGAGAAAGGATGTAAAGATTAACTCTTCATCACTGCTCACTGTGCAAGAATTGGGGCAGGTCTAAAACAAGAGGAAGCCCCTATGTCACCCTTCAGAGTAAAGGAACAGTACCACAGGAGCCAGATGCACAAATGTTTGCTAAAAGGGATAGGGAACTTCACAGAGAAAAGTTTGCTGCTGGGTCAGACAACTCAGCTGTTGCCCTTAGCTCTGCCCAGATTGCTACCTTACAGGTAGGACAGGTCTTCTCCCACTTCACCTCTGCCTCCCCAGAATTTCTGGTTATCCATCCCCCTCCCTCCTGCCCACTGCTTGCTCCCTGCCTCACTTCTTTACCACAAGCAGACAACGCTGCCTACTGGAGCATCCCTGCCTGCATTGCTTCTGCTGTCAGCCCCTGCCCATAGCAGAAATACCAGCTCCGAGCACACATCTACTAGAACACTTTCCTAGAGCATCCACCACTGCAGAGTGTTACTGTTCTGGTGCAGGTTGAAGTTTCCAGACTCGTAACATGTAAGCTCTTCCTGCCTGATGCTCTGAGCTTAACCTCCTTGTTTTGCTTGAAGCCACTTTGCAATATTGAGACATCTATATGGCGTGGAGCTGATGCAAACAGATGTGGCTTGGGTGACCCAGAATCAGGGACCTGTGGACACCATCTGTGAGTGCTTGGAGCTGAGGGGTTATTTCCCCTGTTGCTGTACAGTGGGGAAAATGCTGGCTGCTCACCGATGAGAACTCACACACCCAGCGAGGCAGGCAGCAACGTGTTCCCCTAAGAAGGAACCTTTACAGAGAAGTCTGAGCAGCTGAACCCCACAGTTCTTGTTGCATGGAAGAGTGGGTGAATTTTCTCCTCTCTCCTCCTTTTTTCTGCAATGCATTTGATCAGAGCATGCATAAGAGGAGCAGCACACTGCACACACTACTGCTGTCCTTCAGAAGCAACCAAGGAGGCAATGGCCAAACGTGTGCTGGCCAATGGGACATGCCCCTCTGTGAACACACAGAAGGTCAGGACAAACTCCAAATGAAAGCAAATCACAGCATTTTTCACAGGATAAAAAGCACTAACGGCAGCCTGTAACTTCTAATATTGAGTTAAATTAATTTTTCATTTTTTAATCCTGCTCGCAGCGCAGTTTGTAACATTCCAAGTCATATTTATCTTTTGTGTATTAAAATACTATGCCCTTCTATAAATAGCTACAGGTTTCTTGGCAATGGTGCTGCGACGGTGGATTAATTAAACTGGAAAGCAGAGTGTATGAGGACTAGATTTATATAATGAAAACAATATATCTGCTAACATGGGAGAAATGCTGACACTGTAATAATGCTGATATTAATATTTAGTGTAGAAATCTCAGAGCGCATTACCAAGAAAATCTGGTGGGCTGAGAAATTATCAGAAAGCAGAAGTCACCAGGACAAAATAAAACTGTTGCCTCACTGTTAAAGCCATGAGTGTCACTCCCACTCAGGGAGATTCATGGGTATCTTGCACATAGGATACTCTGAAAGTAATGCCTCCTATTTATTTCCAAGGAAACTACAATAGATATTAAAGCAAGAATGCTGTTTGATAGAGTAAGTTCTCAGCTACAAAACACTGTTTTTCAACAGTCACCACCATGAGCTGTGCATTTTCACCAGCAATGAACCAGAGCCTCCATGCTGTGCTCATAAAAGCATGCATCAGCAGAACTGACCCACTGTCTCCACTGCTGAAATGTATCACTCAGTGCCTCACAGGCACTGTTTGGTCTCCATAAACATTCAGCAAGCACTGATGAATGTCAGTGGGTGACATTGTTTCCACACAAAATAATTCATTTCCACACCTTTGCTTCACACATGCTTCTGTGTCAGACCCCATTCTGTCAGACTGCCCCTCCACTGCCATCTGTCACACAGCAGCAGGTGTAACAGAATACAGGGGGGAAGGTTCAGCCTTTACTGTCACATCACCATCATCTGCCTCTGACATCGCTGGTCAACACAGCAAAATAGGAGGCATTATTTTCGGAGCAGCCCACATATTTTTAGGCTCAGCACCTGCAAAGAACCGTTCACTGATCTCCATGTACAGCCTACAGCAGCTGCAGGAATACTTGGATGTTTTCTGGATTGCATCCCTAGACAACGCCACGCCATGCTGCAGTCAAATGTGGGCTAGACAAATTAAGGAAAAAAAAATTAAAAGAAATGCTCCTCGATTCTGGCAGACCAGGTAACTCACATGGACAATGTGTTATGTGGTTGCACAGTAGCATAATCCTACTGACTGCAAAAATACAGTTACAGTGTGGAGAATGAACAGCCAAACACTACATCACACAACCTGGTTTGACCTTATGGACCTCTTCCAGGATCTTGTAGAAAGTCTCAGGTAGAAAATTGTCTTCAGAGCTCATATTAAAACCAACCAAGCAAAAACCAGGGAAAGCAGCAAAAAGGCAAAGAAATTAACTGCAGGAAAATCCCTCACAATACCAAGATGTCCCAGGACACTTAAAGACAAGAATGTTAGAACTCATTAAAACTTAACCATATGCAAAATAAGAAAGGCACCAAATAACTTCCACTTAATACCTTTTGCACATCAAGTTCTACCTCATCCCACGGTATTGCACATGATGGAAACAAACAGAAAAAAAAAAAGTTATTTATTAAAATGATAGAATAAAGAGTAAGAGCAAAGATATATACACATGTCAGTGGTCCAAATAAATTAGGGTCATTTACATCAGTAGATGATGACAATTTTTACATTTATTATAATATTTTCCACATAACTATTCTATCCAGTGACATTTGTGCACATATATTAAATATATGTGACAGTATGCAATATATTGCTAAATATTTGACCATTGCTAAATGCTGCAGTGGTTTGAATACATTTACAAACTGTCAAATATTTTAGACTTCCAAGTGATGTATTTTAGAAATGAATATAATGAAGATAACTTACAGAGGAAGAGAAAGATTCTCTTCCTGGCTGCTAATAAGCAAGCCCAGTCTCCCTGCAGGTCGGGGAATAGCAGAGTACATCTTTAATCCCCTTGGAGTTAGGTCTAACAGAGGTGGGATGATGCGTATAGGATCTGCTCTGTCTGTTAAAATCAGTACAGAGCTTTTGAGAGCATTACAACAGTTCTCCTCAGCAGAGAGCCCAGCCAAATATCTTAAATCCCAGCTCACGTAGCACACGTGTTGACATGGGAAGAAGGACATGATATAAGGCAGTGATATTTGAGCTTTTAAGGCAATCTTTCTTCTGGCACTTGGCGTTTTTATTTGTTTTTCTTTTAAATAAACAGGTTTAGCCTGGAATTAGCAGAGATTAAATTTATAGCAAGAACAGCAGAAGAAAGTACTCAAAAGACAGACTCTCTCCGGTTCCACCTACTTCAACCCAAGTCTTGTCCATTTTCTCCTCCCCAGCCCTCACATTTCCAGACTGGCATCCCTTACACCATGATCACTACACCCACCAGGCTCCAGCCTCATTCCTTCATTCCCAGAATTTCTGCCCAGAGCACAGGATCCTCACCAAGCCCTCTCCAGTGCTTGCTGCCTCTCTGCTCCATCTCTTCCACCTTTGAGCTCAGGTTTGGAAAGTGCCCAGTTGTTCTCCTCCTCTACCATCCAAATCTGACAATGGGGCATTTTATTTTTCCACCCAGCAGCTTTGAGGGCTACAGTGAGGTGCAGGCTTCTTAGCATGAGACTACACCCCTACAAGCCCCGAGGAAAGGAGCAGCACGAAGCACAGCTTCCACACCTTCCAGCCCACAGCTCTTTCTCCAGGGAAGATGCAGAGGCTCTTTTGGGCAGGCAGCCTCGTGCGCTGCTAAAACCCAACTCCCTCCTGCTGAATATGCATGAACTAAGTTTGTTAAAAGCCTGACAGCTTTGCAAATGTGGGTGGATTCTGACAGAAACTGCAAAAGGCATAGCCATGAAACAAAAGGCCAGTTCTCTGCCAGCTTTTATGCCTCTGCTGCAAAGCAAGGGAGTGCCATGCAGTTATAAAGAAAAGATCACCAGAATGGTTTTTTTTTTTTTAATGTAATTGGTTTTTTTTTGCTTTTATTTCATTATTAGTTTTACTTTGCTATTGCAAAAC
>VXAB01008357.1:266904-395457 GCA_013399175.1 Odontophorus gujanensis | reverse complement strand
GACTGATTTTGTGGGGTTGCTTTGGCTGAGATCTCACAGCCTGAAGCAGCTAACCTGGTGCAAAAAGCACATCACCCAAATGGTTAAACTTCAGCAAAGAAGCACGCACCTGTAAACAAGGGCCTCCTGAAGGTGCCCTGCATACAAAACACACATCCAGCCCTGATTCCTCAGAGCTCAGATCACACAGTATATGCTGTTTTTCATCCCAGTTTGGGCTACTGCCGTTTGCAAAGTCAATTCCAGCAATGGAATGGAGACATTTAGGGGAGGTGCAGGCTTGTGCCAGCGTGGCAAGGTGCTTTGCTGTTCTGCGGGGAGAGGCTCTTAATTAAAAACCAAATCCAGAGAAAGGGATGAACTGAAACACGAAACCGTTGCATCTAGTGCTAGTTAATAGCTTATTTTAAACATTTGTCAGGTGCTTTGAGTCCAGGCTAACTTCCAGGAACACTGAATAAACATAAATAAATAGAGTATTCTCCCCTCCCTGCCCTGAACAGGCTATAAGCAAAGCCCTACAAGCTGCCTGCGGAGTTTAAGGAAGGAAACAGATGTAGGAAATTTTACAGGCATTCCCTCAGATTCACTGTGAACACCGAATAAGCACTGAAAAAGAAAAGTGAGCCATCAGGTGTGCAAAGCTTCTGTTCAGCACCAAGATCAGGCCCAGCCTCCACACTGCTGGAGATCCCATCCTGGTCCTTACTTCCTCCCGGGACAGACAGCACCTGTCTGAGGGCAGTGTGTCCCAGAAGCCAGCACAGCTCATCCATTTGTCACGAGCACCAGGAGCTCCAGCTCCTGTCAAATCCAGCAGCGGCTGCAGCTGACAGGCCCTCGTGCTGCTCCATGCCATCCTTTCCTCTACCTCTGCATGCACAGAAGTTGGTCACTGAAGCCCGGTGGGCTCTCATCACACTGCTGAACGTACCCAGAGGACATGTGAGCACTCCCCCTGTTCAGCTTTCTGCTTGTGTGCTGGAATTCTCAGCTTGTCCCAGGCAGCCACTGCTGCTTCTCAGTCAGCACCAGGCTTTGTCGGGTGGATCCAGATGAGAGAAACATGGTTCAGGCATTACAAAGTAGTTCAAATGACGCAAACAATTCCTGTTACAGTATATCACAAAGCTCTGCATATGGAAACACAGCCAGCCTGGAAGGTCTCTGCCCATTTACACCAAGGCAGAAGTGGGTGCTGCTGGCAACACTCCGCTCCAGTTCTGGAGATTTTGGGCTCTGTGCTAAGCTCCCCAGTAAGTGCTCATCTCCACTGTGCCAAAAGATGGCACCCATATTCCTAAAAGACCTGAGGAACGCTTTGGTGTCCAGACTCCACACTGAGGCTCGGGCCATTGGGACACACGTCTGTTCCAGCATCCCACCCAGATTCTTCCCTGGGAAGTCAACGCAGCCCCAGGCTGGGCATTTGCTCTGCCACTTACTTCCCTCTGACAAAGCCCTTGCAGGGTATGTACATTAATGAAATTCCTTCTTTCAGGGAATGGTTTATGTTAGGACACCCAGAATCAAGGCTTTTGCTACAGGCTCAGCCCTGCTGGATGTTAAACACCTCTTTCTCACCCAATGAACAGCCCCAGCTGAAAGCTCCCGAAGTCAAAACCTCATTGCTACCTTGCAGTAAGATGATTTCATCCACAAACCATTACAGGTCAAACTAGTCTCACTACCAGGAAAGCAGCACCAGCATGGCATTTCCTGTCAATAAGAAACAATCCTGTTATTTAAGAATCAATAGATAAGCATCCCTTTCTTTTTTTGGATATCGACTCAGTGTTACAGAAAGAAAGGTTTCTTTTAAACTCATCTGGTTCAATTCCCCTTCTAACAAACATATGCGAGCACACACCCCATCCTAGCAAGAGGAATGGTAATTATTTCCCCAGAGAACAATAATTTTGCAATAAATTTCAGAAGCAGCGTGATTTGGCAAATTAAGCTGAGAGCCAAGGATACTAAATACAGTCGATTTCTTTGAAGCCTGTGGTATCAAAATCATTTCCCAAATCCCCTTAAACACTTTCACTTTGGACGGATGAACGCAGAGATCGTCACACAGCTCCTGGCTTGTGCTTGCCAAAGAGCAAGGGACTGAAGTTGACTTGAGAGCAGCATCCTCCCAGCTGGCAAGTCACACATGCTCTGCTCCTCCTGCCACATGCTGGAATTCCATTTCATCCCGATGAGCCACTGCTCATCAATAGGCTGATAATAGGAGTATTGATAGCGGGCTCAAAGCAGCAGGATTTTCACTGTCATTGTTCACATTGGGCCTTTCCACAAGTCAAACAGCCTATTTCAACTCTTTCTATTACTTAGCTGAAAGCCAGTGGCTAAAAAAAAAAAAAAAAAATGTCTAAAAGCACAGTTTTCCTTACAAAAACAGTGGTGTCCTGCCAGCACACAGCCTGTTGGGAAGTTATAACTCCTGGAGCATTTCTGTGTGGCTGGGGGGTTCTGCTCAAATGCCTTTATTTCTGCATTTTCCCTATGACATGGGAAGGAACATATTAAGCTCCTAAAAAGATCCATCCCTCTGTAAGTTGTTTCTTCTCTCTTCACTAGGATAAATGCCATCTCAAAGACATCAATACCCATAAACGTGGAGGATTTATAGTGCATTTCCAACAATAATATTAAACATATCCTTTAAACTTCTTTTTGGAAGGCTTTAGATTTCCCCCTCCCCCCTTTCAGAATCACTTAAGAGATGTTAAGTCACCTTCAAAGAATTTGAAACTCCTTTGAAGTACAGTACAAAAAAAAAAAAAAAAAAAGAGACTTCAACATCTTCCGAACAGTTGCAGGTAACGTGTAATAATTTTTGAAAGCAGACATGGAAAGAGCTGTTTAATGCCAAGTTGCTACCTCTTACCCTGAAAACGTACTCTTGCTGAAGTCGTTTTTACAAGCATGTTTTTGTTAAGCTCTCTCCTTACACTCCAATGGCATTGAATGTGAACGACAAGGATTCCCCCCCCCGCCTCCCCCTTCCTTTTTGGATAACTTCTACTTCATTTTTAAGAGAGATGCTTCTACCATCAGCCAATCTCTCTGCAGCAGCACTTTGGTTTGCAGCAATGCCTTGCTTTCCCTCCCCAGAGCCAACACATATCTCCACTGCCTAATTTCTTACTTACAGATCCAATTTAGTGTTGTTAAATGGGAAGGCATCTTCATACTTGTCAAAGATTTTCCATTTTGTGACGATGTTGCCAGGGATTGTCAGTAGTAAGTCTCTAGGAACAAAATGTTCCTGAGCAGAATATATCACTCATTCTTGGTCAATTAATAAAGTCTTTAAAAACGTCTCTTAAAAGATTTAAACTTTTAGCTCACTCCCAACTCCCTCAACACACACGCTGCAGACTGACACTACTGCCCAACCACCTGAAAAAAAATTATTTCTAGCAAATGAAAAAATGTTTCTGTTCTTTAAAGTTCAGAGTGCAGAAGTTTTGCATAATTAAAATGTTTTCCAATTCTTACTAGCAGTCCAAAGGTTAAATACTTCTTTTGCTAGTATACACCACAATAATTGAGAGGAAGCAAGTGAGTTTATTCTTTGAAAGGCCATGAAAAATAAAAAAGAAGGAGAAGAAGAAAAAGAAACAAAACAGAAGTTCATTTGTGCTCGCAAATCCTTTCAGGTCTAAAGAACCAGTGAGATAATAAATTGTTTTTGTTGAAAACAGGAAGTTTGGCAAAGATGCAAAAGGACAGCTAAACTTTGGCTAGACAACCCAAAACACTGTGTTCCACTTTGAAAGCATTTCCAACAACAAAAAAGAGTGAAGTGCCTTGAATCCATAGAAAGCTAAAGGAACAGCAAAGGCATCTGGCAGCAGGAATTTGTTGCCAAACTTGCGGTTGCGTTGTGCTGGCTTATGGGCTGGTTTGCCAGTTTTCAGTAACTTGCATCAAGCACAGCTGAAACCCACATTTCTAAAGCCTCAGATGGTGTCAGAGCTAGAGAAGCCTCAAGGAGTCTCCCTTCCTCTTCTCATCTGGTCAATACCAAAGGGATAAATAAATAAGCATCACCACAGCAGTCTGACCTTGAGAGGGAGATGAGCAACCCCTGACAGTGCAGCCACAGTGCAGCATCCTTCCTGCCCAGCCATCAGGACACCAGGACCCTCTCCTGGGAGAAGGCATCACAATTTACAGGACACCTGTCTTACATGCAGAATTGTCCAACTTCAAAAAGAACGCATGCTCAAAATACAAGCTCTTTGGTCACCACTGGAAAAGTTAAGATGATTCAGCCTTTCCAAGGGATTTCAGATGGGTTATAGGATTAGAGTGGCTGCTACAGTCTGGGAAGAAGCCAGTGATCATGATTACGGAAGGCGCCAGCACCATGCCTTTCTCACTCTGTGGCACAATTTTGGCCTGGGTGAATGAGCTGCCTCCCAGCACACACACAGGGCTCAGGTGCTGGCACAGCCCAGGACCCACCCCAGGAAGCTGAACCCCAAACCAACTATTTTTTAACCTCCATCTCCACCTTATGATTATTATGAAAATGCATATCTCCAAACCACTTATTGCAGAAGTCCACAGGACTCCTCGGGATAACTAAAGCATAAACACATCTTTGCCTTACAGTGCCCACCATGGAACAGCTGATAAACATCAAGCTTCTAGAAAGCTGGAACCCTGATGTTCCCAGTCCCTTGAAATCCTAAGTGAGGTATTTCATATTTAGCACCCAGATCCTCAACATTTGCTCTGGAGGAGCAACAGTGATGATGACAACAGTATCCACACCTTGCAATGTAACAATTATCCATTGAAAGCAAAGCACTTCACAAGGGAGGCAAAACATCAGCGTTCCTGTTTTAGGAACTGTGCAACCAGAGGATGAGAAATGGAGTCACCTACCAGGCCCATTCAGCTGAAGCAGCAGCAGAGCCAGAGTCCCTGTGCAGATCCCCAATGCAATGCTTTACGTGCTGGGCCACACCTTGAGCTTCAGTAGAGCAGGTAATGTTATGCCCAACTCTCTCACTGAGCTGGATTGAGCTGTACTGAGTATCAGGAAGCACTTCAAAAGCTGTGGGATAAAAAAAAAAGCACCGTATAAATGCAAAGCGTAATTATTATTCAACAGATATTGGAAAAATTACTGCAGTTTGTATTTGTTTTTCTGTATTTGTGGGATTTATGTTGTTTCAACACTCGAGCAGATTTTGATAATGACACCATCTGTTAATTCTCACCCCTCGCTAAATTAGAACAAGCGGTAGAATTGTTTGATTGTAGCTTTGCAGATCCCAGCTTAACAAACAAATCCAAGCCCAGGGTCAGCTCAAGGGATTACTAGCAGTGGGACGCAGCATCCAGCCAGGCACTGCTCCCAACCCCAGCTCAGGGAAGAGCATGGGATCAGTAGGAGCAACACAACTCCCACAGAAGCCTCTGGAAGAGATTTTTGGTAGGTTATGTCCCCTGTCCCATCCCCACCACATGAAGTTGACTACCTTAGGAGCTGCTGGTGGTCAGCAGCAGGTGGGTAGTTCAGATCTGATTTATCAACAAGATGGGGATGGCTTGCTGGGTACAAGGTAAAGGCTTGCTGGGTACAAACAGCTTCAGGTGTGTGTCTGCATGAGGCAGCTGATCCCCTAGCTAGATGACTCCTTAAATCAACATTGCTAGATTAAGATCCAAGATGGTATAAATTATGATAAATTCATACCCAGAACACATGAATTGCCTGAAAAAAAAAAAAAGAAGCCTGTTGATCAAGAGGACCACAAGCATGTATTAGTAATACATATTTAAGTAAAATATAAGCTCACAATTAATCTGTAGGTTTTTCTCTCCCATTTGCCTTCAATATTGATAACTCTCCTCAGCTCTTAAGATATGTTCTTCCTTACTCTCTGTCAAGGTTATACGAGTTTATATTTGTTTAAAACAACATGTGCAAAAGGGTGATTTTGACACATGCAGGTCACACACTGGAAACAGATGGCTCCTGGTCTCTGGACAACGTTCTGTATAGGCTGTTGGACATCCCTTAGTTTTTCTTAGAGCCTTTTAACTCTCTCTTCCTGAATTTGTCTTGAACATATCATTCTTTTCTTGAGCAGTGAATCAAATTTGATTCAGTCAAAATCTATTTCATGTAGCCATTTTATTATAAGAATGGATTTCTACCACAAGCTCTAATACAAGAATACCTCACTACACAAGGCAACAGGGAGACTGTATGTGTTATTTATGAATGTTTGGGACATATCCACAAAAAACTCAGCCCTCCATGCTGCTGATTATGCAAGTCAGGCACAATACTGCTACTTAAACACTTGTCTAGCAATACCCTTGGTGGAGCTCGCCATATTAAACTTGTCTGATATTCATCATCACTGTAACACCTAATTACCTTATGTCCAGGAATAAAATAGGTTTCCTAACTGTCATTAACACAATTTCTCATTGTCTTATAAGGGCTGATAAGAAAGTGGATGTAATGCAGGGATCTGGGCTTAAGCAAAAGTCTTTAGATTTTCCATATTCTACTTCCGTGTCTGATGCGGAAAAAACCCTTCCAACCAGAATTTCCTCCAGCAGCAAAAGTGTGGGATCTCACAAAATCACAGAACTTCAGGCACTGGAAAGGACCTCTGGAGTCCAACCTCCCTGCTAAAGTAGTACAGTAGGTTACAGAATCATGGAATTGTTTGAGTTGGAAGAGAACCTTAAAGGTCATCTGGTCCAACCTCCCTGCAAAGAACAGGGGCACCTACAGCTCTATCAGGTGCTTACAGTTGGTCCAGCCTGACTCTGAATGTCACCATGGACAGAGCATCCACCCCCTCTCTGGGCAACCTGTGCCAGTGCCTCACCACTCTTTTCATAAAAACTTTCTTTATATCCAACCTAAATCTCCCCTGGGCCTACTGCTCAGCCTGTTTAGGTCTCCCTGAACGGCATCCTGTCCCTTGGGTGTGTCGACCACACCACATAGCTTCATGTAATCCACAGACTTGTTGAGGATGCACTTGATCTCACTGTCCATGTCATTGAAGGAGATGTTAAAGAGCACTGGTCCCAGCACGGACCCTGAGGGACACCACTCTTACCACTGATCTCTACCCAGACATTGAACCACTGACCACCACATTCTGGGTATGATTTCACAATGAGTTCCTCATCCATCAAACAGTCCAAACATCTCTTTCCAAGTTGGAGAGAAGGATGTTACAGGGGGCAGTGTCAAAGATCTTTCTGAAGTCCAAATAGATGACACCAGTGGCTCTTCCCTTGTCCACTGACACACTTACACCATCACAGAAATCCACTAGGTTGGTCAGGCAGGACCTGCTCTCCCTGTAGCTGTGCTGGTTCTCTCACATCTCCTTCCTCTCTTCCATGTGCCTCAGCATAGCATCCAGAAAGATCTGCTTCATGATCTTCCCTGGCACTGAGGTGAGGTTGATGGGTTGGTTGTTCCCTGTATCATCCTTTCTACCTTTTAAAAGGGGTGTGACACTGCCTTTTTATCCAGTCATCAGGGACTTCCCCCGACTTCCGTGACTTTTCAAATAGCATTGAGAATGGCTTAGCAATTATGTCAGCCAATTCCCTTGGGATTCTGGGATGTATCTTATTGGGACCCATAGACTGATGGGTTTTCAAAACTCCAATCTTTGCTTACTGTGGGAGGGGCACTGTTCCCCCAGTTCTCCAGAACCATCTGCTCTAGGTATGTGTGAAGATCAGTTGCCAGTCAAGACTGAGGCAAAAAAGTAGCTCAGCTTTCTTCTTGTCCGTTGTCACCAACATGCCTGTATTGCTCACACTGACTGTGACTATTTGAAGCATATTGCAGATAGCTCAGTGTGCACCCTAAGTGACATCAAGTCACTTGCTGCTGTTATTGAGGGGCAATTATTCCTAAAAAGGAAGAAAAACGAGGCATTTACTGGGCATTATGGGCACATGGTTGACATCACTGGGAGCCAATCAGGATCCCTGAACTCAGGCCAGCTTTCTAAAGCCCTTTATGTCATTGTTTTACAAAAGGTATTTGATACCATTGCTGCATTCTCAGATATGATCTCATCCCTGACCCTGTTTGGCACTCTTAGGAATAGCTCCCTCAGGTTTACTTTTATCAGGTCATAAAGGACATTGTATTCTCTTGCCTATGAGATGTGCTAAAACTTGTATCTTTTGTAACTGGAAATCCTGTAAAGATGCCTGACATTTTTGGTTGACAAAAATCTGAAGTCAAAGTTGGAATGGACAAGGAGAAAGCTTCTAGGATTACAAAAGGGTGTGTTTGGTAGAGGAAACTGAAATCTGGAGCGCTATTCCCTAAATACTGTAAGGGCCAAGATTTTTTGTAGTAACAGCAGGGCTGTGTCTCTTCTTGGAGAAATAAACACATGGTCCCTCACTGACATGTCTCAATAAAATTACAAATACATGTTATGTACGGTATTAAATATTTTCAGCCTTTCCCAGATCTACCCTAACTGAGTGTATTTTTCAACAATTGCTGCATTTTTTGACTAAGCTTTCCATGAGGAACCAGAGCACCTCGCAGTGACCTGGGGACTCGTGGAATTACCCTTTATTTCGCAGAGATGCAGACTAAGTATGTGGAATTAAATGGTTTGCCTGGCATCACAGAGTGGTCAGGTTTTTGGGGCACAGTATAAGTAATGCACTAACCAGCAGTATGAATCTCAACAAGCTGGCAGGTTGGGAGGCAGCACCAAGGGGCCGGGAAGGCTCAAGTCACAGCTGGCACAGGCCAGCATACAAGATGAGGGGCAGAGAATAAGCTGAGGCTAAATATACTCCAAATCCTTGTAGACTCCATGCTGGCAGTGGGCCAGCCTGCTGCAGCAATAGCCAGGGTAGATTTGAAGCGTGCTCCCCTGCCAGTTAGTCAGCTCTGCTTTAAAGTAACCCAGCTGATTTTATACCAAAACAGATGACGGGTCCCCGTAAAGCCAATTACACAAGCAGTCATGAGCGGGGAAGGCTCTAGATGGAGTGTGGTGCTTTACAAATATCTTGAACCTTCACCATCTTCCCAGCAGTGACTGTTGACCGTGACCTAAATTCTTAAATCCATCAGAAAGACAAAGTTTCTGGTTAACCTAAGCTACATCACTTTCAGGGAGCTTTGTCTAAGAGCGCTATACTGATGATGAAAAGAGGCTTTCTGAGACCATTCCTCCGTTTGATGTCAACACGTAGCAATGAATTCACTCAAGAAGTTCCTGTGGATTGCTTTCCTGTTAGAGCCATCCATTCCTCTGGACTCCTTTTATTACAGCCTCTGATCTTTCCAACTAAAAGAAACCACAATACTGCTTTACTGGAGACTTGTTTAAGTCCTGATATAAAATGATGCTCACGTATACCACTAACAATTCTACTACAATCCAACCACTTAGTATTAAATCAGTTTAGATAAAATAAAACCCCAGTGCCTGTAAAAGTATGTGTATTTGCATGGATATAAACATATTTCAACTGCTGAATTTACATGCTGAGCCTACATTTTCTGTAATAAAATATTTAAGTGGTTTCAACTCTACAGTAAGATTTAGAAAGAAAAAAAAAACACACACACACAAAAACCCATAAGGTAGAACAAGACATCAGCATAGGACAGTATTGACTGGACACAATTAATCACCTGTATGAATACAAAATATTCACCATGGTCTGGCAAGGGCTAATACAGTGAGAAATGGCTTCAATAATACCACCTAATGCATCAGTAAACTAGGATTAAGTTTTCATTTTAATTCCTAACACTTAAATATCTGGAAAGTCTGATAAAGAATTGCCCAAGGCTGAGCCAAAACAGAGTGAAATGTGGGCTGGAAGCTGGTGGAGGCCTGTGAGAGCAGCTAGCTGCTACCATGGAGTCCAATAAGAGCTAAATACTTTGTTTCCCTTCCCAGTTCCTTTTTTTCCTATGCTTTGGAAACTGGCCTTTCCTGAAAAGCCACCTTCGGGGTTACTCGGTCATCACTGAGGCTGGGCTGGTGGCAGGACTTGCTTGAGCTGAGTCCTGGTAGTTCAAGTGGAAGCTCTCCCACTTGTCATCACAGAATATATGACCTTATTACTCCTCCCTCGGTTCTGGCACTGACTGCTAACACTGTTTGCAGCCAGTGAAGTTTCCTCAGCGCTCTCTGCTGTCGTCTCTCCCAGCTCCTTCTGCTTTTGTTTTCCAATTGCAGCAAAAATATGTGAATCCCATTTTCTGCCAACGCTGAGATGAACAAACTCCAGAAAACAACATGAAAGATAGCAAAGCAGGAAGAAACGTGACAGTGTTATGCTTCTGGCTAAGGACACGTTCAAAGCTGCAAGACTGTATTGGTGTATGGACAAGATGATGCCACATGCTGCTGCAGTGTGTGGACGGATTAATGAACCGTGGGCCCTCAGCAGCTCAGATTTATCTTGGATTTTGCTAGCTGGGAGCACAGAGTTGGAGAAGCCACAGGACAAGCCCATGATCATGGAGAAAACAGGAGACTGAGACCTGCTGGCTCACTGCCCTAGGCCCCGAGCTTCCTGCAAGCTTCCTGCTAGCAAGGGGCACTGCAGAGAGCTGAGGACCCAGGTGGTCTGGGGCAAGGGAGCCCCTTTTCCACCGGCTGTGAGAAGGTGTCTGGGTGGGACAGGGAGATGGCAGCCCAGCAGATTCTCGCTGGCTCAGAGCAGTCCCTCTCTCTGAGCGAGCTCCCCTTGCACAGCCCTATCCAACAGGCATTGTCTGGAAGCAATTAGAGAGATTTTTATTTTTTTTTCCATCGTTGCCTGACAACTTCAGCAGACGCACATGTAGTCATCCCCCTCTGCTTCTAAAGAACTTTGCTTACTATTAACTATTTAAATGTTGAAAGTATTAAAGCTAATTGAACTCATTGCTTGGAGAACTGAGTCTGAGGTCAACTGTCGTCTACAGTAACACTGTTTGGGTAAAAGGACTTGGGGGTAGTCTAGAAATCTTTAGAAAAGCGCTCATGCCTGTCCATATACTTGTCAGTCCTACTTGTCGTCACTGGTGGGAGTTTTGGTCAGGCAAACACATGGTGCTGCTTTCAGAACTCCATGAACAGCTGAAAGAAGCAGACAGAGTCAGCCCTGAAAGTGGTGACACGAGATGCTCCTAGGCCAAACGTACATCTTGCTTCGGGTGCTTCACTTGGGACGGTCATTCTCTTGTCCCTGGTGAGGCAAGGGAGGAGGGAAGATAATTTCTCTCATAGGGCAATTCTGATTCATATTTAGATGCCTTCTGGAGAGACTTTTGTGACACTGTTTTTTTTGTCAGCTTTATGGGAAACCTAGAGAAATCATCCTCCAGCTGTAGATACTGAGAATATCCTCTTGGAGGGTCATACGGAGAAAGGCTCCCAGAAGGCAAATGAGAAAAGCTGTCTTGACTTCAAAGGTGTTATTGTTGACTTACATCCTGCTGAGGATTCAGCCCAGTGTTTTTAAAATGCTAATGCTTTTCAGCCTGCAGTGAACAAATTTATTCTGATTGCCATATATTCTTGGAGAAAAAAGGAAAGGAGGGAGGAGAACTTGGTGGGTGTTAATGGAGCAGCAGAGGGTTCATCCCTAGAGGTGGCAGATCATTGGCTGCTGTAAAACCAGAGTGACACCAGGACCAGATCTTAGAGCAAAACTCTTCCCCCAGTGCTGTGCGAGCATCTCACAGACTCATGGAATCAGAATTGCTCAGGTGGGAGAGGACCTTAAAGATCACCTAGTTTCAACCCCACCATCTCAGCACCCTCCAAGTAAAAAAAATTCCTCCTAAATCTAACCTAAATCACCACTCTTTTAATTTAAAGCCATTCATCCTTGTCCTATCACTATAAGACCATGTATAAAGTGAGTCCCCCTTCCGCTTGTAAGCTCCCTTCAAGTACTGGAAGGCTTCAGTGAGGTCTCCCCAGAGTACTCTCTCCCTCAACCCAGCTCTCTCAACTGTAGGAGAGGTGCTCCAGCCCTCTGAGCAACTTCATGGCCCTCCTCTAGACTCACTCAAACAGTTCCACATCCTTCCTTTATGGGGGGCCCCAGGCCTGGATGCAGTACTCCAGCTGGGGCCTCACAAAGGCAGAGATCATCTAAACTGGTAACTTTGGGCATATGAGATCTGTTGTTGTTGCCTGGAAAAAGTAGCCTGTTAGAAATAAATAGCAGGTGTTGTTGGCTTTTTAGAAGTGTGAGTTGTCTTTAAGGTATGCTGAGGAATGTGGGCATCCCACATGTCCAGAAACTTTATGCAGTCAAAGACTGAAAAATAAAAGAGAATGAGAAAAGAGACGCTAGCAAGGAAGGTTGATGCTTTCCCATATCTTGCAACTGGCCTGGTCTAAGGTGGGGAGCCTGGAGCTCCTGTTCTGTAGAAGGATGTGAAGTCTGCTGAGAGCATGATCCCAAAAGGTTACAAGGAGATGTCCTGCTGTTGGAGTGGGTATCAAAGGATCAGATACAGCCATGTTTAAAAGAAGATTGGAGTTACGTAAGTCCATGCTGTCTCCTCATTAATCACCTAGTCTATCTTCTGGGATATGACAGGAAACCTCCCATATCCCTTCACATCTTTAAGTGCGGCCTTGCACAAACTTTGCAAAGAACAACATCTGAGCTTCCACCAGGTTTGAACTAGGGTGAGAGGCTTAGATCGCCAGCAGCACAGGAAATGGTCATGAATGACTCGCTCTTCACTTACTGGGTCATCAGCCAACATTTGTAATGTGCAGAGAAATAGTGAATTTCTGCCAAAGGGATATGAACTCTACATAGCAACTGCAGGAGTCTCCTCAATGAAAGTGAAAGTCTTGCATTTGTCCTCCACATATCAGAATGGGAATAACCTGATGACCTAAGAAGTGGAGTCATTTTTAATACCAGCTCCTTTCTCCCAGTACCTGGAGGGGTAGTCTTGCATGCCTCATCTCACTGGTTATCATTATTATGTCATCCAGATCAATCATTTCAATCTCATTGGGTTGTAAATACAACTTTGATCATTCGTTACACTTTGTTAGTATTTATCAGAGCCAGGGCTCTGCTAATTTGAAACAGCAGTACTCAAAAAGCAAGGAAACCTGGGCTCCACAAGTGCTTGTTTGGAGGGGTCGTGTTTTGTTTGTTTTCTAAATTATCCACTTCTAAAATTTTGCAGACTGCTGCAGGATACAGCTGTGAAGGGCAAGAGGAAGTTTTCCCTTTTTCAAGATGGACTCAGTGAGATCTAAGCACCTGATGGTTGCTAGAAGCCCATAGCTGCATGAGTGTATTGGAAATTGGCACAGGAGAGGGAGTCCTCCACTGGCAAAGTCTCTCTTTGCTCAAAGTATGTCTACGGCTCCTGGGGCTGATCTAAATTGTGCTGAAGTCATTGAAATCAATAGGTCAACTCCTAAAGTGCTCAGGAGCAGGTCTTTTGCCTGTTTTAATTCCTTGTATGCATTGCCTACAGTTTACATTTCATTAAGGACAAAACAAAAGCACTGAATTTTAATCCCAAGCCCAGGAAGCGAAAGGAGAACTGCACTCCACATGCTCTCCTTAGCGGCGACAAGCAAAAATTCTTTAGCACCATCTAGCTAACGTCGAAGGTAACCCACACTGACACTTGCTACAAATCTCTGCCACCGACAGCACTCCCTGGCTTTAGCATGGAGACTTCAAAAGCCGAGAGAAAGTCGCTGCATGCTGATGAGCACTGAGGAGCAGGGCGTGCATTTCACATGGAGCCAGATGGGGCACTTAGTACTGGGCACGTGAAGTAGGAGAGCAAGGTCCTTAAGTTCCTTAAAATGGTTTGCATCGTATCTTGCTCACCAACCTGGGGAAACCCAACAGCAAGGGCACGGGGAAAGATAAGAATACCTTTGTTTCCCAGAATGTCATCGAGAATGACAAATGCTGTGCAAGCAAAACTTAATGCAGGTAAAACCTTTGAGGGAACAGATGGAGGAAATGACAATCAAAATTCTTCATAAAATCAATATATATCTGCTAAAATGCTCTTGTAGGAAAAAAAAAAATAAAAATGACCATAACTGGGACAGTTCAAAACAGCCAAATACTTTGAAATTAAAGAGAAAAAAAAATATTAAAAAAGACTTCTTTTTTGTCTTTAAGTTCTGACAACAAATCAGCAACACTGCTACTGGCACTGCCTGATGGATAAAGCACAATCCTCTACAAGAGTGTGAGACCTGGGAGCTCCCTTTTCTGCCAAATTACTCACAAGCAGTGAAGTATGAGTTTACCAAACCTCCTGTTTCATACAGGACTGAATCTTCATCCGAGAAGAGTACATTTCACCTCTTATGGTTTTATCAAGGTTTTATTCTTGCAACACAAAAGAATTGGAAGCATTCCGATGGAGCACTGGCCCCATTACCTGTTTACATGGGGACCTTCAGAAAAATCAAGTGAATTTTAATTTCTCCCCCTGCTAAAACACTGCATTCCATTCTGATACTGATCTTTCAGCCTAGGTTATTCAGAAACATTTGCCAGACACTCTTATGCCCCCTCCACCTATTAATTTCTTTAATTTAATGACCCCAAACAATAACATGCCACATTTACACAGACAAGGACTTGGGCTTGTACAAAATTCCCTGTCAAAATGCAAGTGTTGGAATTGCCTCCGAAACTTTGTGTGTATGCTGTTCCCACACTCTCTCACTCCCAATGTCAGGCTTTTTATTCTATTGCAATTCAGACTCAGGAATCAGTCCTTGCTTCCTTAAAATCATGCACAGCCCTACATTCAGCGTTTTGCTGCTGCTTTTGCTTTACCTGCTAAGAACCCTTTCTCCTTCCTGAACTGCTTTTGTATACTGTCTGAATTCGGACTTCACGATTGCTTAATTAAGTCATACTCTGTATTTCCTACAGAAATTAGCTCGTGAAATCACTGTGTGGACCACTGCTGCAAATCCAGAACTTCATTCATATTTGCAAGATGTTTATAGAATGCATTGCTCATCGTCTTATACAGTATTTCCAAATTTCAGATGAATGTTTTAACCCCCAGAGCCAGCTCATAAGGCTATATGCCTGCAGAAGACAGGTGAGTATTTCCAGTGCTCCCAAGTAAGCAAGGCACTTGTATCTCCACGTGCAGAACTCACATAGGCAATGAGGTGTCCCAGCTCCACTGAAAACTAATGAAAATAAGATAAAATTGAGATTCTTTACCCCAGTCCCATAGACCATTTGCAGCATTTTATAGTCTTTATCTTCAATAAAGTTGGCACATTGGACACCTCAGCCTGAATTTATGACAACTTTGAAAAGCCCATAAGAAGAAAGGAGTCGTTCAATAGCAGTGGCTCAGCAGAACCCACTTTTAGTAATTTGAAACAATCAGAAACGTAATGTTCGTGCAGGAATACGATCCAAGCCCCTCTGCAGTCAGCATGCTCCCTATTTAATGTGAAAGGCATTTGATCAAGCTTATATTGACTGGTGGGAGGACAGAAACTGACTCTTTTGGCTTCAAAAAAGCAAATGTATTTTTTTTTTCTGAATAATTATTATTATCGTTCAAACAAAATGTATATTTTCTCAGCTTTTTATTTACAATATAAAGTGCTTTCCACGGTAAATCAACAAATATGAGTATTCATGTCACCAAGTGCTGATGATTAAAAATAATTACTTTAATGGTGGCTGGCCCGATGCCAAACATGATTAGCTTTCGCATTTCAAGCATGATAGTGGATAATTTACATCTCCTTTCACACCAATACCAAACTACTCCTAATGGATTCTATTTTAGTTTTTATGAATTAATAGAAATTTAGTGTCCAATTCGCTATATTATAGCCCCCATTTGCTTTCAAAACCAAAGAATTGTTTCAAAAAAGGGCACTATCAGAATCACATGGGCTCTGCAGGATCCATACCAATAAACCCAGCTTTCACGCTGACTGTGTCCTCAGCTATGCTCTTAGAGATGTTGGAGGCAGAAGAAAACTTTTCCAAATAGGGCAGGGAAAGCTGTTTATAAGAGGAAAAACCCCAGGAAGGTATGCAAGGACATGAGCGGGTTGGAGTCCCGTTCTCCTGAAGTGAAAGACAATCCTCCCACTCACTGAAGTGGACAGAGTTTTATTCTGGGGATAGTGAAGGAAATTGGACATTTGCCTTTTAAAAACACAAGAAGCTGTTCAAGGACCTGGTGGGTAAAAACAGAAAATATATTTACATTCTTACCAAGTAGCTTTAAAACCATTTCCCTTTTACCTACCCCTTCGGTCTAAACCCACAGTCCTGCACTTATCCCGTGGGGACAAACATTGATCTGCACACATGGGATCACGTTTGCACTGCAGGGTGAAAAGCGTCCAAATGCTCTTTGAGGGAGGAAAAGGAAGAACCAATAATTTTTCTTCCACTTGGTTTTGAAGCTCAGAGACCACGTAGAAATCAAAAACACAAGAAAGTAGTTACATGGACAAATGGGGAAGGTCAGAAGGACAACGTGAAAATATGGGGATGGATGCAGGCTGGACCCCTGCTTCTTAGCTGGGCATAAATCCAGGGAATGACTCCTTGAGCATGTGAGGAGAGAAGGGAAAGCCAGGTAACACTGCACAGCCGGCAGGCAGGGAAAGGACAAGTGAAGCTGAATCTTCTGCAAGAGCAAACCTCAGCAATTTGGTTTCTTCTTCACCCCATGTCTGTATCTGATAGGTCCGGTGAAGCTCCAACCTATGCCTGACTGCCATCAGGCCCTGATCCAAAAGGCTGAGCTGCTTTGGGTTGCCACAGGAAGCTGGCAACGCTTGAAAACATTTGGGAAAAGTATCCAAGAAAAGCACCAGTAAAAAGAAGGAAAAAGAACCACTCTCATCCAGCTCTCCTCATACTATATGATAATATTTTCTGCTGTCTGTGATGCCCTAGGACTGTGCTTCAAGACTGTAGCAATGAGCCCCCAAACAAGCAAATATGTTTCACAGGACCTGAAAACATTTTGTTTTAGTGTTCACTTTCTTTTGCTCATCATCAATGAAAAGCAAATATATTTATCACGTGTAAGTCTTCACCTTTCAACCTAATGCTGATGTAGAATATAAACGCTCTTATGAAACCTTTCCAATTTACATTTCAGCTGACCACAACCCTCATATATACTGACAAACTAAAATTTCCAGTGCTGGCAACATCAGAAGAAGCTCAGAGCACACGGATGTGGTGCTGGCTTCCTCGTGCTGCCTCCCAAGCTTTATTCTTGACCTTCTGTAGGTTCCTGTAGGGGCTGATGGGAACCCAGACCACCCCATGAGGTCAGCACTTGGCTGTGCACATCCAATCTGCACCAATTAGCGCTGCCATAACGTGGCTGTGATGCTGGGTTTTAATGGGTGGACAGCTGGTGGAGTTTCCCACAAAGGTCGCTTGCATCACTTCCCAGAGGGCGTACAGCAAATATGTGGAGGAGGGAAGGTGGTTGGAAGAGCAGACAGAAGTGGTGGTCCCCACCAGTTGGAGCAAGTCCGGAATTGCATACTTAGAGATAAAACTCAGTATCACAACAGGAAATCCCATGGCCCAGCCCAGTCCCCCAGATTACATGCTGTTGGTCTGGCAGCTCAGCCCTGCTGCTGAGCCATCTCCTCTTGCTAGAAGGCTCCCAGCACCCCCCCGCCTCTCACTTTGGCAGAAATCCGAGCGTGTCCTCCACGCCCCAATTTAAAGCAAACCGCCGTGTCATCGCTCTAGCACAAAAACACACAAATACCCTCCCACCTTCGTAAAGAAGCAAAACATTAAGCTTTATGGGTACTACAACTATTATAAAAAATTAAAAAAAATAAAAATAAAAAGCCCGACTATTTAATGCAATGTTGTGGTTGAGAATTTAACCACACAAAAGGCAGAAAATTCAAACGTACAATTCCCACAGAAACCATAACTTGGCCATGTTTCACATACACGTCAAAGCAGAAACTCTAACAGCGCATTCCCCCATCTGAACTATTGCATCTGCAGAAGAGGTACCACTCTCCTCCTCCTACCTTTGCTTTTTCCGACTCATTTTTTACTTCTATCCAAGTCCCCACCTGGGATATTTATGAACATTTAGGGAAGAGGATGCCAGGGGGATGGGCAAGGGGAAGGGTACAGTGGGTACACATATGGAGGTGGTTCCCATGCAGAGATTGCTTCACATCCAGGCTCCCAAACCCATACCTCCCTTGGAGCAAATGCCACAATCTGCATTCTATCTCATGGCCTGATGATACAGCACCTAGCAACAACTAACCCTGGATGGTACTGCCCAAGGGACAGCCCTATGAATCTCAGCTCTCTCCTTGCTCCTTCAGTGTGGGCTGGAAACCTACCAAGGCTCCACCTGAGCCTACTGAGCCCCAGATGTGTCAGGTTCCTGAAGCATCTGCACAAGGAGATAAGATAGTTTGCAGCTTGCCCACTTTATTCCACAGAGTGAATGAACATTACAAGCTATGGAGTGAGTGAGGTCAGCCTTCTACAAAAGGCTGGAGTGAAGATGAAAGTCAGTGCACGAGGTTACCTTCATCACTACAAACTCGGCAAGGCCAATTCTACAGAAGATCACAAACTTCAAGCTTATTTGCTCAGCTTTTAGAGCACTATGCTCATGGCGGTATACACACAGGTAGTTAAACCTTCCTCCATTCCCCAGCCTCACTGTTTAGTCCCTTCCTGCCTGCTTCAGGGAAGGAGATCTAGCAAGCAACCAGCTACTTTCTTCCTGAATTTCCAGCCCAAAGGTTGGAGTTAACTTTGCCTGGGTATCTTTATTCATACAAGAAAATGGGCATTTGTACCTGGAGGGAAGCTGTGGGTCCAGTTATTAATCTGGACTGCATGCTCACTTGGCCCAGGGCAGACACAGCAATCCTAGTGGAATATGTTATATTTAACGTGCCACACCACAACTGTGATGGCTCTGAGAAGTTTGTCCTGAGTGGTCTGAGCAGTTTGAAATCTGAATTTTTTTGCATTAGTGAATTTCAGCTTGTAGAGAGGAAAAAGATAAGGCAATTTCTCTGTTCTTTGTACAAAAACTAAGAACATAAAAATAGAAGAGCCATTCTGAGCCACCAATGGCCCATCTAAGCCAGCATACCGTTTCCCCAGCAGTCAATGGTGGGTGATTCAGAAGCAAATATAAGAAGCATAGCAATTACAGCGATCCCTCTTCTGGTATAACCTCTCAGATTCCAGCGATCAGCAGTTTTGGGACTTCCCGAGCCAGAGGTTGCATCTGGACCCTCGTGTTTAATAGTTCCCAGTAGACTTCTCCTCCATGAATTTGTGTAATCCCTCCTTGAACCCATTTATACTGTTGGCTTCCTCAGCATCCTGTGACAAGGAGTTTCACGCTATAATCCCACACTGCGGGTGCTGGGGAAGCAGGCAGGAGGAAAATCTCCTTTTTGCTAATTTAAACTCGCTGCCTGATTATTTCAGGGAGTGCCCTCCAGTTCTATCAGTGTGAAGAGCTGAGAAAAGCTGTTCCCTAGGAACTCTGCACTGTTCAGACCTTTATGAGGCTCATTTTTCGCACCACTTTAGCTCCACTTTTACAGGCTAATCAGTACCTCACTGCCTATTTACTATCTCTCATAACAAAGTCACTCCATGTATTGGACATCTCTGTGTTTCTCTGTTCTCACTGTAACCCTTCAGATAAAGGCAATTTTTCTTTGGCAAAGGACAGTTCTGACAACTAATCAGAGTATATTATTCAGAAAAGCTTAGGAATAAAATGATCTACCTTAAAAATCCAGACCTACTTATAGAAAAAGAAAAATTCATTTTGCACTTTGATGGCTTCATTGACTTCAATTGCGCCACTGAGCTTTAAGTAAATTTATGTTTGATCTGCATTCAGCTATCCAAGTATCTCCTGAGCTATATATACCTTCATACAATGAGACAATGATATATTGTTATATGTTATTAATTACTCAATAATCACTATAATTGAATGATGTAATAACATATAATTATATAATAAAATGCTGTGACAATACACTGCATAACAGACAAATGCATATAACATATGCTCATTATACATATGTATGCATGCACAGTATATATAAACATAATGAATGTGACAAATAGATAATATGACCTCTGTCTGTGCATAGCTTCCTTCAGGTAATCACCCCATTTCACCCCAAATAGTGATGATTCACTCATTAGGAAAGCTGATGGCGCACTGCAAATGGCACAGTAAAGTGAATTTGGGATACTGGTCATCAGACAGAGCAAACTACAAGCACATAGGTTCAACTTGGCATGGGGGCTGAGAACAAGTCCAGAAAGACCTAGCAGAGTTGTAAGATGTGTCAGACAAAAATTTAGTCAAATTCAAGTACAGCAAAACATGATATGTACACTGCCACGACAAAGCTTTCAGGGCATGCACACTTTTAGGCCCTGCAAAGCACTATTATTAGTTCCCTTGAGCTCATGAGCCAGGAGGGAGTTTTGTTGTCCATCCCACCTCCTCTGCAGTTTTAAGTTGAATACATCTCACCTGGGCAAGTCTTACTGATCTATGTCCCTTCCATGGTTAGTGTAAAGGTTAGAAGGGAAAGAGAGTAATCTATGGGAAGACAGGAGGATGACCAAAAATTAGGAGTAAAGGACCAATAGTGTGAGCTGAAGTGCTTGGGGTGGGGCTCACCAGTCACTACATCCCCTTACCCAGCACTGCAGCAAAGATGCACGGCTGACAGAAACCATTTGGATCCTGACCCAAAAGAACAAGAAGACAGGACCCCAACAGCAGCACCAGGTTTTGGTGTCACGTTGCAGCAGTGGCCTCTGCCACAGCCTCACACCACTCCCTCCTCTCTGCTAACCATACCCGACTTCTGCTGTCCTTTTGCAGATGTATTCGCAATGCCAGGTGAGACTCCATCTTTTGCCAGGTGTCTGTGCCCACACACAGTACAAGGAGGGACAAACAGCAACACCAGTGGCTCGGCGCAACTGAGTTTGTCGGGTCTTGGGGCAGCAGGCAGGAAGGACTGCAGCCAGCAGCAATCACAGCAACAGCTTCTGTCTCTGGTGCTGACCGTGCCCTGGGCTCACCGTCCCTCTTCCCCGTCTGTCTGCTATGCCTTCGTAGAGAAAAGTTTGAGCTGCAAAAGCAGAAACAGCAACTGCAGCCCAGCTCAGCTCACTTCATTTCCTTCATCTCCCAATGAACATTCATCCCATTTATTTAAAGCAATTTTAAAAGACTTGCAAACTAAGAGGGAGTTTATAAAAATCCCCCACAGCGAATGGGAAAGGAAATCGTATTAAAATGAAAGCAGTACTTTATATTTACCACTTCTAGCGCTTTAACTAATTTTCTTACCTTCCTCCATTCATATTTTTTTAGCAGAAGTTTGCTGTGCGAGGCTGCGACCTGCGTCCAGCCCCTGGAAGGTTGTCCAAAAGTTGAACATAAACATCCTGTCAGGACCAGTGGTATCCCTTTGGTTCAGACACTATTTTTTCCTATCTAAACAAGCACAGCTGTCCCACGTGCACAGGACCCCACTGCCCTGCGCTCTGCTGGCAGTGATGTGGGGGTTTGCTGGAGGAAGGTGGATGCTACATGCAGACATGTGTAGAACCTTCAAATCAACTTTCACCAGGGTTACAAATAAAAGGATGTTTTAAAGTTCAAGCTATGCATCTTCATTCAGCAAAGAACACAAGGAGTAACAGTTCCACATTGGCTAACAGAGATTTGGAGAACCAGTTTCTGCCATCCAGCAATTAGAAAGGTGGAAGATAACAAGATACACTTAAATCAAACGCCCCACCAAATGCACTACATACACCCATGTTACTGCAGAGTTACCTATGTGTAAGGGTGGAAATAAACACCTGAGAGCAATTAAAGGTCATAAATAAATGAGATTTTTACAGGGACAGATTCTGGCCCAAACTTATGAACTGAGACACCACGCTTCTTGGCCTCTCTTTAACCTTCCATTTCCTCACTTTTTTGCTTCTATCTTAGGGAAAAGATACGTATATATGAACTTCTCCAAATGTACTTATGAGTGTGTATACTAAATACAAACATGAATTTGCCCTGTAGGGACCTTATGAGGTCTGTAAATTGTAAAGAAGACTGAAGGACACTTGGCATAGGCACTGTATCACTTATTACACTGAACAGAGATTTGCCTATCCTGTTTTAAAGCTGAGCATGGACAGACACTGGGCTTCCCATGCAATCTGCTCATTGTTTTGCTAACCTATGCCATTAAGGAAGTGCCTCCTATTGTCCAGTCCCATTTTTTTATTTTTGAAGGGTGAAAAAATAAGAGCAAGTAAGCTAGCAGCCTTCCTTAGCAGTTATATTCTTCGTTGCTGTCTTCTTGGTCGACCTTATCTACCACAGCATACCGAGAGCTAATAATAATAATAATAATTAGCACTTACATAGCACTTAATCCTCAAAGTACTTTACAAACATTAGCTAATTAACTGAAAGGCAGGCTATATATGTGTCTGTGCATATAAATAAATAAACAAATAAATAAAACAGATCTGGGAAGTCTGCCATGTTCATTCTTGCAGAAGTAAGGCCTTGCCGACCATCTGCACAAAGCAAAACTTCCTGCTTTCAATAACACTTCATGCCAACTGAGTTCAAGACCCCACTTTAGCTTATGAGTGTGCTCTCTGCCATCTTTGTAGGCCTATGGAATAGGGAAATATCTTTAGGACAGCCCTGAGGTAGTATTAATTGAGCAGTCTGAGTTAATTTAATATTCAATAGGTTTATTTTCCAACATGAGGAGTTGCTAATGACTGTAAATACTTGTGTTATCATTGCTAGCCACTTTAAGTAATTGCTAGATACCAATTAAACTAGTAGAAAAAGAAACAAGGTCACAGAAACAGAAGCATTTTCCATCTTCCACCATCTTACACAAAACTCACGTATTTTCATCCCAAATCCCATGCAATCTTATGGACAAACTCATATTGGGGAAGGTTACTGCTCAGCCTAATCCGGGGTTACTTTTGTCACCTCCTTGAAAACCACAGCACACGCACAAAGACCTTGAGCTGCTGGGTAATGCGAGGCCAGAGAGGCTGGGACCAGTCCCAGTGACCTGACCGTTTTAGCTGCTCTCATCCATCTCACAGACAGCACAGGCATCCAGATGGGGTCTGCATGGACTTGTTTCTCCTCTCCTTTCACCTCTCCCTCTTTTCTTTCTTCTAAAGATATAACACAGTTAAAGAATCAGATTTGTTCCAGACTGGTAGCCTACAGCAGTGGACTCGGGAGATGAGGCACTACTAAGATTTAGAACCAAAAAAGAATGAAAACATAAGAAATAGAAAAGCTACCTTGTTGAATAATTGTGGGCAAGGTGGTTGTGATACAGTGTGATGAAATCCATGCTTCATGTGCTTCCCTCAAAGGACAACACAGAAAAAAGAAAAAGATCCTCTACAAAAATCAAATAAAAAATACCATTCTCCTTGTACTTGGTGTATGTGAACTGTGACTGCCTGTGAGATCCCTCCCTGGTCTCAGCTTTCCACTCCCACTGGAACATGGACACACATGAACACAGAATGGACACATGGTTCTGCATGTACCAACACACTCATCAAAGCAAGAATAAGATTTCAAGCTCTGTGAGAGTAGAAGTGAAGACTCCACCTCTTCACGTGGCCTCTCTTGATCCTGTGGTGGAGCAGCATGGGTCAGGACTGGTTTTCCTACAGAAAGATCTAAGAGGAAGTGCAACTTCTCTTACAAGCTGGATCCCTTCCTCAGAGAGATCTCTGCCTTGCCATCCAGTTCTTACAGTGCATTCTGTCCAACACTGTACCAAAAAAATGATGCATGTAAGAAAAAGTAATGGGCAAAAACTGAACATGTTCTTATCTTCAAGAGAACTGTAGCTCACTCTGCACCAAGATCAATATTACACACGGTTACACCACTGCAAATCCATACTGTCACCCCCAGATTCATATCATGACACCTGACAGTGGTAATAGGACTCATTAAATTGCAGGGGGAACAAGACCCTGCTTCCAACTGCTCAGGTGTAACAACCACAGAAGGAAATGGGAATTGTACCAGGCAGCTGAGAAGAGAACTTAAAGCTTTATATTTTAATTTATTCTCTTTTAAGAAAGCAATCAGACTTGAATATGAGCCTGAGGTGTGCTTGCCAAAGACCTTGAGTATTCCTACCACCAAAACAAAAGCAGCACTCGTGTCAGTTTCTATTTTATTGCATTTATTTCTCCGAGTTGCAGTGGAGTCCCTCCCTCTCTGGATACAGCTGGACCATCTATGCCAGAGGACATCCCTGGGGCTCAGAAAAACGCTTCTGAAGAGCTTTTTTTTCCCTCCTTTTGCATTCAGAATGCACTAGATTATATCAAGTGTCAGATATTTTCAAAACACTTCCCAAGGGACAGTCCTTCTATAAATTCTTCACACATACACCGCCTCACTTTACACACGCTGAGTGCTGTGCTGCCCACAGCCCTGCTGTTGTTACTGAGGGAATCAGAAGGACGAAGATTTGCGCTCACTGCAAACTGGAGCAGTGGCTCACAGTACCTTCTGGGGCTTTGCACAACAGAATATAAGCTGTATTTTAATATATGAATCTATGTGACAGCAGTTCTTTCTGTTCCGCAAATTTATAAGCTATGAGACTTTTATAGCTGCTGAAATCACTAATTTAGTTGCTGTCAGGTCTTTCTAAACACAAAGAGCATTACTATTTTTATTTTGGTTTGAATGAACGGAGGATAAGTTTCAGATCTACACATTTCCTGTGAATTAACACTCTCAGAGGAGGACTAGAAAGAAAAAAAATTAGTTCACAAATATGTACACCTTATAAGAGGTGCACCAATACTAGATGACTAGATCTACCTGATCCCAGGGATGGAACATCTCCCTGCGAGGAGAGGATGAGAACTGGGGTGGTTCAGCCCAGAGCAGAGAAGGCTCTGAGGAGATCTGATAGTGGCCTTTCAGTATGTAAAGGGTGACTGCAAGAAGAAAGGGGCAGACTCTTTAGCAGAGTCTGTGGTGACAGGACAAGGGGAATTGGTTTCATACTGAAAGAGAAGAGATTTAGATAAGGAAGTTCTTTTGCTATAAGGATGGTGAGGCACTGACACAGGTTGTGAGTGATGCCCTTTCCCTGGAGGGGGTCAGGCTGGGCAGGACTCTGGGCACCTGATGGTATTGTAGGTGTCCCCTTCATTGCAGGAGAGTTGAACTAGATGGCCTTTGAGGGTTTCTTCCAACTGAAATAATTCTATGATTCTATCCCGAGACCTTGTCAAGTGAAATTTGCAGATGCAGAAGAGATGAAGGAGGAGAAGGAGTCTAAAAGAGAGGAAAAAGTATTTGAAGATGCTTCACCAACACGCCAACATCTCATTCCTTCAGGTTACATCCACCCTATCTTATGGAGGGTTCACTCAGCCCCCTGCCCCAGGGCAACACCAGGATGGCAAGGATGTGGGTACAGTCTCCTGCACTGCATGTTGCTACAAGCTAAAGACACTCCTCCTCCCCCTGACAGGGAGGTGCTTTGTGCAGTGATAAATACTCACCCTGCCCACAGGCTTCCCAGCCCTCACAGGCTTCTGGCTCAGCCCACACCTAATCCTTCCTTTCTGTAATTCCCCTGAAATCTGGCATTAACTAACTTTCTTTCCACCTGCCTCAATTCCTGGGTAAATCCCAGGGTGAAGTCACCCCACCCAGCCACCCCTTGCATGAAAAGGTTGCTAACAGATGGCTGCCTAACCAGAAGCAACACTCAGAATTTATTTGAAAACAGAACTTAGCAACAGACACACACAGAAGAACCTTTCCCAAAAGGTACGAGTCCTCTCTTTGCCACCTGATACCCTATGAAACCAGTGTGCTATTTATGTTGAAAAATAAAAGGCAATTACAAAAAATAAAAATAAAATAAATGCTGTTTTCTGCTGCTTGGCAAGCAATAGCACACCTACATACCCAACACTTCAGTGTAAGGGTCTTTGCACACTGGTCTAACATTTCTTTGACTCTGAAAACGTGAAATAAAATCTATTTCAAATATATTATTTGATGAAAGCAGATGTCAGCAGATACTGCCTATGTAATTGATATTTGATTTATTCAAGATTTATGCATGCTGTGCCTTAGATTTATTAATGATAATCCCCTGCTCTTGTGTTTAATATAGTGGAACCAAAACATAATTTGCTGGGATCAGTCAGAAATGCATCAAAGTGATTAACTCTACATGCAAACCATTATCCAGTGACATCCCTACTGTGCATAGTGCAAAAGGAGGCAATAATACAGTAATTGGCTTCACTTAAGCAAGTCAGATATTTGCTGTGATTGCTGGTAAAATTTGGTCCCTTTAATCTCAATGGTGTTACTTCCTTACATCCTTCATCTTCCCTTGATGCATCCCTTTTCTCAAAAGTCAGAAAGTTAAAAATAAAATAAAATTTAAGAACTGACATAACCAAACCCTCCAACAACCTAGCAATTTACTATGAAGAACTCATCAGAATCACATTCAGCAAAACAACAAAACACAGCTCTGTTCTTGAAAGCAGATAAGAGGGTCTGTCCCCCGTCAGTGACCACAGTATTCACAGGTTGTCTGTGGCATCCATCTCATTGCAGGGTTGTCAGTAGGCAGGTGAGCTCTACAACCAGCAGGACACTGTGTGCCCGAGGAGTGAGGAGGAGATCCACATCTTTTCTGTGGACCCCATGGCCTGTACCACAAGGGGAAGCATGCCCTGAGGAAAGGCAGGTGGGGAGCTGGGTGGAGAGCAGCACGGTAAGAAGAGCTGGAAGAGAATTCAAAAAGGGGATTAAGTTCAGTGGGGAGGAGAGGCTGTGACTCCCAGAGCAGTCACATATCTTCTCCCCATGGCTGAGCTGCCAATCCTTCAGCCAGGCAAGGAGCCTCTGCACCTTGAAAGCAAAAGAGCCAGTCTCCATGGGCAGGATGACCAATGCTGTTATGAGAAGAGGTATGATAGCCAAAGTCTCAGTTTGGTCTAATCAATTTCTCCCACTCTTTAATAATACAAATTCAGTTACATGTCTTATGAGTTGTTACATTCTTGGGCAGCTTCACTGTCATTGAAGAAGCAGTCATATGTTTCCATGCTGAGGGACTGAACCTCTTAGCCCACAACCAGCATGGTAACACTGCTGACTTGGTGATCTACAGGACAAGCCAGATTCCCTCCTGCAAAACCATGAAACCACCTTTCCCCTGAGTCACTTAGGCAGTGTAGCACCAAGCACCACCCAAGAGCAGGTCACTTATGAAGTTAAGTCTGCTAATCCTGGGAGCAGGGTGAATAAATAGATGTTGAATCAAGTTTAAATTCTTATGAAATGCTCTTTCACCTTTACCAGTACAAAGCAACTCTGCATGAGTCCAACTGGTTTAGAAATTGCAGCAAAGCAGCTCTGACATACAAAAAAAAAAAAAAACAGGAAAGGAAACAAAAAGGAAAAAAAAAAAGAAGAAAAAGGAAAAAAAAAGAAAAAAAGAAAAAGAACAAGAAAAAGAAAAAGAAAAAGAAAAAAGAAAAAGAAAGAAAAGCCCCAAGCCTTTCAGAACTCCAATTTCTGACTGTCCTAGGGACAGTGCTGCCTTGAGAAACAGTAAGGGGTGTCCTCTGGCATTCAGAAAGGAGTTTTCTCAGGAGAGAGGTATAACCAAGGAAGAGTTTTTAAATGGGATGTTTAAATGCTCTGTCATTATCACTTACAGAAATTTGAGCTCAACATGATGTTCACTTTCCTTCCACGTGAGATGACAAAACATAAGAGAAGGTCTCCACTTACTTTTTCCTAAAGCAAAGATAATCTACTGTGATAGTGACTTTCCTCATCAAGGCTTTGTTAGAGCCAATATTCTGTACTGAGGATGCTGGAGGAAGAATGTAGTACACTGCAAGCCACAACAAATTTGAGAAACAATAAAGAGCAGCAGCAGTGAGAGCCATGCATGGGTCTGCCTTGCCCCCAAAAGCTTTGGGACTTGTCAACTACAAAAGGAGAATTCCAGCATGGTTTATTAGGATAGATACTGCAAGGAGGTAGAGGCAAGAGTCAATGCACCAATGAACAACAGCAAGACTTTGTCTTGTTTATCTGGTTATTCAAATAAAAAATTATCCTGCATTCTAAAATGGTGTAGCTTTCAAGCTAAGAAAACAATGTCAATCCTGTCTGATACGAAGGGGCTGCAATTCCCTGGTGAATTTATCTTTGAACAAAATGAAGGGAAAAAAATGATAGCTTCAATTACAAAGGGAATTCATATCACATGCAGTTTTAAAAAATCTTCATTAATATACTTTTTCCAGATTGAGAATAATCACAGCCATCTGGAGATCAAACTATAAAATGGAGACTGGTAAAGTAAGAAGAAATCTTGTCACTCAAGCCTTGTACAACTTTGCCCTTTAAACAGATTGCTAACATTGATTTTATAATGCTCTGTTGCATCCTTGTTCTGGAGTGCTTTATCTTTAATTAAATATTGTTCCAGAACACAGTCCTGTTGTGCCCGTGGAACAACAAAGACAGCAATAGCTCCTGATCGTGTCCCTTCAGCCCCGTCACACGCTGCCAGGATAATAATGGGAGCAGAGAGCATTACCAGGAGGGGCACAGAGTACAGCAGAGGAAACAAGTGCACTAGGAGGAAAGCATGTCCCAAAAGCCAGTGAAGCCATTGGCATACTGTTCCCCATGGAGTCAGAGAAGTGCCAGAGACAGCTGCTGCCCCCTAAGCCCAACAAGCTCCAGATGGGGTCCCCTCAGGATGCCAAATTCAGAGAAGAAATATCCCTGAGCAGCTGTAGACGCTGCCAAAACAGGCTGCTGGACCCACAGATGCACTCTCTAACTGTAACTAGCCTTGCTCTCCTCAAAGCTGTGTGCTTGGAGCTCCTCTTCATCCCCATCCTACTCATCCTCACCAGTGAAAACAACATGTTTAATGACATTTAATGCAAGCTCTCAGGACCAAATATCTGGCACAGCCCTGTCCTGCTTCAAACTCATCACCTGGCCTAGCATGAGCAGGGGAGGAACATATGGAACGTCCCAGATGAAAAAGTTCCTCTCAGGCAGCACTGAGTGCTTAATACTCCTGAGGGACAATCCAATTGGGTCGTAAGAAGGCAATTCTGGACCTCATCAAAACTCCTGACTTCAGTAATACCTCCGGAGGGGCACATAGACAGGAAAGCACATGAGACTGTATTCCTTAATACAGTCCTAGCCTCCAGCCTAGGCTTAGGACATAAATAAGAAGTGACTTTCAGAGGTGCTGTATCCTCACAGTGGCACAAGAAGAGGGTGATGGCTTTACAGAACTGCTAGTGCTTTGCTCAGAGTCATGCTGACAAATAGAGAGTGGTAAATTGTAGAGATTGGATTTTACCCTTATGTCCAGGCAATGAGATGAGAAGCTCCAGGCTCTGCAAATGAAATGAAGTATGCAGGCTTTCAGGACAGACTGTCTGTTCTCTGAAGGAGTACTGTGAGCCAACTCCTGCAAGGTGCCCTCAACCATCAAACAAGTGAAAAAGATGAGGTTAAACTTCAGGGGAAAAAGTGAATGCTGGCTGAGTGACTGAGTCCAAAAGAAAGTACCACATCCAAATCGAAAGATGAAAAAAACTCATACTGCTAAAACAAAAAAAAACAAAAAAAACACCCCACTCCTTCAAAGCCCACTAAAGAAAGCAAGATTGCCAGTGTCTTGCATCTCAGAATGATGGGGCAGTCATCCCAAAATCATGCAACGAGATGAGAAAGAGTGATATACTAAAAACCAACTATTCAAAACCCTTTAATATGCCTTCACATATGTGACACACTCTAATGGTCACATTCTCATGGTCTTTTCCACAGCCAAGACTGGCAGTTCTTCAAGGGAAAGCTGGGGATTTTCTTTGAACACATCATTTCAGGAACTGAGAGATGAAGGGAAATACAAAAGAAAACTCAAAATATCAAGTATCACAAGATCCACAGCTGAAAAAAAATGGATGAACTGACAATGAGGACAGAAGGTCACCTCATTAGAGAACTTCTGATACAAAAGGAGGGTAGCTTTTCTCAAGAAAGGCAGGGGAATAGCAGTTTAAATTAAATTACATATTAGACTTCTCAGTGTTTAAGAAGGGATGGCCTTATTTAAGAAGCACTTAAAGTATATAAACGGTTAACAGTATATGACTTCTCACAAAGACAAGCAGCCTCAATTCCCCATCACCACTTCTGTTCTATGACCAGTATTATTACCACTGAGGTAAATGTTACACTGTCAAAAATGATTTCCTTCGTTATACACCAGGAAATGTTTGGACGAGCAGAAGTACCACTCATCTCTGCAGCCTTCTGGACCATGGACTTTTAAAACAGGTAGTGCAAATCCAAAGCAAGCAATGGGGTAGCAGAACTTGTATTCCACCAGCAAGCCAGCTTTGTGCTCACAAGCTGTAATTTCCATACCCTACAAGACTTTTAGATGAGCTGATGCAGGATGCTCAGACAGTGGGAAAGGATTGAAGTTGATAAGTGCTAAACTGTAAAATTCACTGCTGAGCTCATTCCTGAGTTACAATTACAACCCCTAGAAACTTGTCCCACATTCAAAACACACCAAGGGAAAATATCAAATATCTTTTTCAACACTATCATAAAACGGCTTTGACAGGCCCCTAATTAGGACTTGCCAGAGAAAACAATTTCTCTGGGTAATTGGTTCTCTATTTGCTACCAACTTCTTCGCACACCTACATACACAGCTGAACCATGTTTCTGTTCATGCCATTTGTAGCATTCCATTTCTTTGTGGCTTCCAAGCTCATCACCCCACCCCCAGCTACCCACCTCTCCAAACCCAACAGCTGGTGAGCAGCTCTTTGCCTACAATAAACTCCACAAACACTCTACACAAAACATTACGACCATTATTTCTACCTGGGAGAAGCAACAGTGACTTTGAAGTCCTCCTTACATCACCCTGTGCAAATGGTGCCAGAGCAGAAGGACTTCTTGTCCTGACCCCATGGCTTCTCACATAAGCAGGCAACTAGGGGTGCAAGCCATGAGCTACGTGGGGCAGAAGGATGCACTGCATGGTAGGGTCGGTGCTGATGAGTGGGATTAGTCACTGCAGAGCACCCTCATGTGAAGACTGCATGTCTGGATGAGAACATTCTAAGGATATGAGGTTGTTAGCAAGATACAATGCTGATGATTGAAGATAGTGTTTTGCTTAGAGCTAGGTGTCTTGCATTGGCAGTGATGATGTTAATGCTAGAAACATTAAGCTAGCAAACTCTGTGGAGATACATAGGCACAAGTAAGAGCAGAATTCAATACTTTGCCTTCAGGATAAGTCATCAAATAGATCCTCATAAGCAGCAGCCAGCTATATATCCGCATCTACTGTTGTAGGTGTTAATGGAACAGCTCCCAAATATGAATGCTGAAATAACATCCTCATCTCCTGTAACCAGAGCTAAGAGGATTTGCCATTGATATACCAGCCCTGAGCTGGATTTGCTTCAAAATTCTCAAAAGCCCCTGCAATGGCATAAAGCATGTTTTTGTGTCGAAGGAATCCAGATGAACGCTCCACATGGGGCACTGGGAGATATGTAATGAATTCCACATTCTGGTTTTGTCCCCGGAGAAAGCTCACACAGACTCCACAATGGAACAAGAGGTTTATTGAATGGGACAATGCAAAAGGAAATCTATTTTACAACTTTAAGTGAGCTTCTGTCTGCAGAGGATGAGCATAATTTGCTGTTGAAAAGAAAACTAATACAAGAAAAAAGGCCAAAATGTAAAAGAAACAACATTTCAGCTTTCATGGTTCTTTAAAAAGAAAGCAAACACCCAAAGAACTTACTTGTCATACATGTGCACTCATCCATATGCATATATATCTATGTAGCATGTATGCACAGATATTACGTGTAAGTACTTTCCAAACACAAAGAAGCTAAAAGCAATCTAATCCTGTCTTCTGGAAGTTCTTGGTATGGAAGCAGTAATTAGATCAGTCTACATTTGAATGTAGTACAGTTAATCAGAGCCTTCCCAAGGGCATTTTAGAACTAGGAGAAACACTACTAAGGAATACAAATGTTTTATTTCCTAAGCTGCCAATAAAAGGACATGATCAACTCAAATAATAATAATAAAAAAAAGAGTGCAATGGAAATAAGTTGCTGAAAAAAAAAAAATCAGCCCAATTCACTCCGATGTCATGAACCTAAATAGGATGCCATTGTGCCAGGGAATTAATTGGGTAGTAAATAAAAGTGAAACCGATCAGTAAGTTTTTATTGCTCGTGATGAGTGAAATGCTAGGAGTGTACAAAGAGCATAAATGATGAAAGTTGAATTTGTTCTGAAAAATTCTTTCAGTTTGAATAATCTGCAGGGTATTAATGGCACTGGTAAGAATTTTTATTACAAACATATGAGGACAGCGTGAATGAGGAATAATTCTATTGAAATCAATGGGATTGCACTGATGGAACATTTTTGAGGGCTGGAGAATGGAAACTAACAGATCAACATACCCTTTCGGCAAAAGCGGAATCAGGCCCATGGTTTTCTTTTTGTTTTCCCTTTGCTCTACACTGCTTTTATAGAAAACTCTCTTTTCTTGAGCAGTTGGCCCTTTAGATTTACATCTGGGTGCTCATGTCTGACTGTGGTGACAACATCATTTTCAGCTAAAACAAACACAGCTACCAATGGACCCAGCGAACCTGATGGAACGCAGGACTCAATATGAACCGAAGTGTGACAAAGAAATGCAAAACAGCACAATCCCAAGTCTTTTGAAGGGGTGTCCAGGATGAGACAGAGACTTTCTGAGATGTGACAGACTGGGGGCAACACCTCCGGAGGAAAACACTTGAAGTCAAGAATCACAAAATAGGTGAAACACAATGAGAAGCTACATGTTCACATCCTATTTTAAGGAGCTCTTCGTGCTTTCTTTTCCAAAGAGAAGAGAGCAGATGCTCAAGAGGACTATGTGGATGGCTGCCATGTTGGAAATCTTATCTGTTGAACGGAGGTAAACACCAAGGATCTACTCAGGCTTCAGCACACCCTTCCTCAGTAGCTGATACTAAGTGCCAGAAGGAGAAAGCCTCATCAGATTCAGATGCTAACTAATGGAGGGAAAAACCCTGGGGGTTCAGCTTCCTAGCCCAGCCACTTTAGTTAGATGGTGTAAATGCAGCTTCTCCTTTCTTCCTGCACCTTCCAGTTATCTAGAGACTGAATGTAGTATTATGATCTACATAAGATAGATCAGTTTCAGTTAGCTTAATTGCAGCTAGAGAACAACACAGCACAATAACAGTGCAATTGCTGACTAAAACGTGGTGGGATAAAACACCACAGAAAGAGAATACCTCCTCGTATTAATGGATGATAGTACAAAGCTGTGATTTTATTTAGGCTTCAGACAAGCAACCAGCTTGTAACCAGCAGAGCATTCATGTCCTGGACTGACCCCCTAAGAGGTGCCACAACCAGCACTCTTGAAGATGGAGTCCCATAATATATTAAAGGGTTTCCTGGACGATAGCAGGTGATTGTGCTTGCTGAACTCCTGAGAACTTTCTTGATGGTAACAGCAGCACTTAACTCCCTTCTCCTGCTGCAGCCCAGCATACCATGGGATAACTGCACACAAACCATTGCAAGGCCTGGCTGTGAAGCCAAAAAAGGCTTTAGGAAACCTGTAATACTTTGTTTCTGGAACTAAAACCTAATTTGTTTATCTCGCCTCTTAAAGAGTGAAATAGCTCAAGGGAAGGAAAAGCAGAGAGAGAGCACATGCGCAAGGATGGACTCCCCTAGAATAACATGGTATACTGATTCATTCTGATATTGCTATTTAGTACCTGCAAAGTCTACCATTATGCATTATTAAATTCATGTATTATTGAATCACAATCCTTGTTGCCTGGTAAGAAATGTGGATGATTTCTTAGCTTAAATTAAAGCACTGCTCCCCTTATTTGAATAAAACTGCATTACTGGCTGCCTAGCATGGTAATCAGAAAACTGCATTAGGCAGGTAGTACTGTATGAATTAAAAAATAATGAAACAAGACTTTTCAGTCAGACATTGTTCCCTTGCCTGCTTTTTATGACAGCAGATTTCCTACTTTGAGTTGATAAGACAACAGCAAATGAAGATAACAACATGAGAGCAAAATCATTCACTCTAATAGGCTCCACCTGTGCAGACTTCAGCTCATTTACATGACTGCAGAAAAATTAGAAATCATGCAGCAATTAGTCTCTTCTAGATCATGCACTGTGTCAACTGATACCACTCCGGAGAGCACTAGTGCTAAAATGGTTTCAAAAGATAAATCTACTAGCCTGTGCAAACATTTTTAATTACCTGGAAAACCAGATTGCCTGTTTAGAAATCTCTGCTGCAAACCAGGCTGCCCACACAGCGCCGGAATCAAATGTCTCCACAATCAGATGTTTATATAACTGACTGTTATCATGTTTGATGGCTTGGTGAAACAGAGCTCACGTATCTGCCTTTGCAGCTTTGCAGCTGAAGAAGCTTTAGCGAGAGGTAACGCAACCTGCGGTGGAAGGAATTCTTCCTCTTTTTGTGTTAGTGGATATCGATCCCTTTAGCCTCGGATCACATCATCCTCTCTGGTCACCCGTCGTAAAATGATGATCATTCACAGCACTGAGTGAACCCAGCAGCAGCAATTTACAGGATGAAAATTAAGGGCTGCATTGCGAACCGGGTACTCCTGCTGCTAAGGAGTTCTTCACCTACGACGCCCAGGGAAGCCATTTTAACTGCTCAGGAGTAACTGCTCATCCCTGCAAGTAAGCAGTTCACAAGCTGGGCTTCAATTCTTTGCCAGGATTAGCATATGTTCTGATAGAAAGACAAGTCTGTACTCCCAACTGGTGCAGCTCTGCAGCCTTCCCAAGCTTGCAGAAGTTCTGCACATTCGCCCTCGAATTCAACCTGTCCTCACCGCACCTTTGCCATCATTATAAAGAGTTTTAAAAATGGCTACTAACATTTGAATGTTAAATGGCCCTTTCTGGGTGTAGTTAAATTTCCCTCAAATTAAAAAAGCCCTTGACTATTTGATGCAGAAGAACATAATGAAAGCACAACAGACTTCAAGAGCTACAGAGCTGAATTCAGAGCCTGGCTCTTTCAATCTCTTTGACTATTCCTCCCAAATTCAAAGTTCGCGTTCAAAAAGAACTCCAGAGCAAGAAAAACCCTGACCATGACACCTGCCCTCAGATCCAAATTCTCTATGTGATTTTTCCTTGGGGCATAATCAAACAGCTTTATAATTTGAACTGGATGAACTCACAGAGAGCCACCTTAATTGCACAGTCACAGTTTTGGTTATGTAGTCTCTTCCTAGCAAGCTGAGTTTAGATGCAGGATATAACCCTTTAAGGTTCTTCCTTTCACTCCTTGAAATTTTGCATGTTGTCTTCTCATGTCATTCAGAATAAATTTTTCTGAGTACAGAAGAAGGTTGGGAGAGTTTTACCCCTATACCCATGAGGTATTTACACAGCTCAGTTTGGAAGTGACACCAGGCTTGCATTAACCTCAGTGTTTCAATCAGCAGGACCCCTGAATTATCTCACTTCAGGTATCAAAGCCTCCCATTAAAGATTCTGTAGCTTTGAAATTTTTAACTGAATGTCTTCAGCATTTCCAGTTACAAATTACAGAGCTCTGAGCTCAAAGCAAAGTTCTTTACATTTAGATGGTGGTCCTCGGTCACACCTCTGTCTGGGGGTATTGTGCAGATGCACAGCCCCCAAAAGCCCCAGAGTCCCTCTGGAGCTGGCAAATGCTAATGAAAGCTGGATTATTTGAATGCTAGAAGTGCTGTGAGGACACAAAAACTGGACTAGAGAAGGTTCAGGGCTAGGTGGGTCGTATGTGTTCAGGCACAGGTCTTCAAAGGTATCCTACTCTCACTGAGCATCTCACAAACTGTGCTGACACACACAATGGGGACTCCGCTTTACTTACTCACACAGACTTTCATGGGGTACGGCTACTCTCAGGTTCTCCTTTTGGGAATCTGCTTGAGCATCAGAACTCTTGTTTGTCCATCAGCAGCCATCATGTACCGTTTTGTTACTGCTTTTTCATGCACACTGCAGTTTAACCATTTTGAAGCTGAAGTATATTTGTATAAGACATAAGCATAAGCAGCCACACAGCAGCACTACATGGGAGTGTGAGGGGAGGACTGGGCCCTTCGGACACACGGGGAAAGTTGGAGAGACAGAATGCAAAAGCCTCCTTGTAAAGCAGCCAGAAAGCAAGAGAGGCTCCAGAGGTGCCGCATGGAGACGTGTACACAGGCAACTACACTGCTGCAAGCCAGTGCAGCTGAGCTTTAATAGGAAGCGCTGGCAAGAAGAGCCTTCTAACAGCCTTAATTTATTCCTTGATGATGCCACAGTTGGTGGTAGTGACTAGGATTCAAATATAAAAAGGAATTTATGGAGAAATTTATGAGTTTAATGGAGAAATCTGTTAAGAGCCCTGAAAGCCCTCATATAGCTAACGAGGTGTTTTAAGTCCCCTAGCAAATTCTACACTTGCCTGATGAGGTTCAAGTTTCACAGTATAGCCAGACAGCAAGGGGAAAGAATGACAGTATATGTGGCAGAGCTGTAATGCTGACCACGGCCCGCTCATTTGGAAACCTCTTGGAAGATAGGTTATGAGGTATGTTCGTCTGTCATTAGTATTGACTGAAATCAAAGGATTAACTGGATGAGCCTGATCTAAGACTCGTGGACTTGGCATCGTGCATGGAAACTGCAAAATAATACATGGGGTTTACCACTAAACAGAATCTTAAAACCATCAAGGAGAAACAGTGAGAGAAAAGAGGGTTCACACTTGCCACTGGGATTGCCTTAAGGACATATAGGCGAACCCAACACTGTAGAATGCAAGAGTTACCACAAGATGGGACATTCAGCTCACAAATATGAAAGTTGCTGGCAGAACACTGAACTTTACATCTAATGAGCAAAGCTGGATTGATAAGCAGCCACTTAAAAAGAGTTAATCCTTCATTCCCTTTGTGAATCACCTGTTGACAGGCTGCTGGTAAAAGCCTTCTGTTCAAGTCAGGGGTGACGCTGGGACAGCTCAGAGCTACGGTTCCCTTCCAGCTCCCTGTTTGTAACTGACTGGTGAAAACTGAGAATTGGGCATTTCATCCTGCAGAAGGTTTCCAAATTGTCTGTTGTTTGTCTTCCTTTGACTGCATTAATGGAGACATGTCTCTGGCTGTGAAGTCAACTGGCCACGTGGTGCCTCTGCTTGGGGAACTACAGCAGCCTCCTCCTTAAATGAATCTTCTTTTCTTCCACAAATTAATAGGTATTTTCAAGAACTGCTGTGGCTAAGCAATGATTCAGGCCACACAGATTGAGCAAGCAAGCAAGAGACAGAACAAAATGATTCCCTGCTGCAAACAGCACATATCTAGGCTCAGTCAGGGCAGGAGAGCATAAGTTGAGCAATACCCAGAGTGAGAAAAGTTGCTTTTAGACATCAGTATAACATTCAAACCACTGTTTTCAGCTCCATTCTTTGGCCAGTATTTCAGTGGCAGCTGGAGTCCTAAGGGTAATGCAAGCTTCTTCTGGATAAAAGGTGATGGATGGAAACATAGCTTCTGCGGTGTGTCTCACCACGAATGGAAGGAAATGAGTTGAATAACTCACCTAACGCACCATATGGAGATAGAAGTGAGGAAAGTGCGGCTGCTAGAAGTTAATGCAAAAAACACTAACCACAAATCCAGCACAGGGCCAGGCTCCAAAATGTAAGTGGAAGTGGCCTAGAAAACCCACACAAAGACAGTACTTTACAAGCAAAGGTTCTATGCTTCTGGAAAATAAAAACTGCCTGTGTTAGTAATCTAGGATCTGGAGCAGAGTAACTAAATCTATTGGGCTTAGACTGCCTGAAGGCATAACATTAAACTGGGGAGAGACATTCGGTTTAATCTCCGGCATGACAGATGTCCTTAAGGGGATTCTATGTAAATATGCAGTGTATTGTTTCTGCCGTCTTAGAAAAGCGGGGGGAGTTGAACCACCTTCTCCCATCAGATGGCATGGATGTTTTGCTCTGCCTTGAAGGAGTCTTGGTGGAGTGTAAGAGCCTCCTCATGATACAGTTCATCTCTTCCCCTGGGCCCATGTAAATCAGCTGCAGGGATGTTGTAAGCAACCCGCGGTGGATGAGCCTGCTTTATGCTGCCTATGGATATGCCTGCACCCAGGCAACACATGATGCGGTATTAACAGAAGCATCTCTGACTTTTCAGTTTCGTGTAGGCAAGAAAACAAGGGGGGGAGATGACAGGCAAAGAGAAAAGAGAGAGATGCAAAAATATTTCCTGGAGACCACAGAGCACAAGGGCCCACACTGCACGCCCAGTGACAGATAATGCACTGAGTTTCTGGGTCATCTGCAGAAGAAATGTTCTGTTTTGGCAGTTTAAACTGCAGCTTAAACAGCATCCAAGGTCTGACAATACAAGCAGCTCCAGTTCATATTATTGCCTTAAACTATTGGATGGGACTAAATGAGTTAAACTCAAGGGCAGGGGATGGAGCCAAATGAGTCTGATAAGGAATGTTGGTTTTTTGTTTTTGTTTTTTAAAGTATTGTTTTGGAAACAAATAATGCAGAAAAACACTTAGGGAAAAGCCCAAGAATATTCCAAAACAGACATGAAAGCAGATGATTGTGCAAATTCATCTGAAGCACAAGAAGGAAGTTCATGTGTGCATACTGCAACCTCCCAAACCTGTGATGCACGCAATTTCTAGAGCTACTGAAATGTTTAAGGTTTTCTAATCCAAAACTAAGCTGATTTTACATTGCAACCACAGTTATTTTATTTTTAAAATCAAGCATGTCACTGCCAGATCCTTAGCAGGTGCAAATCAGCACAGGCTTCAAGGGAGTACTATGAGCTACAGCAGCTGAGAGTCTGGTATAAAATGAGATCATCTTCTGAAGAACAGAGAGAAAAGCATTCCGATTTGTCATCTCCTCTCCCTTCTAATTGCTTAGTAATATCTTCCTAGCTGCTCTAGAGATCAAAGTGATGGATGTGCTTATTATTCTGGCTGTTCACACCCGCAGAACACCACCACACATTGCTCACACCAAGCTCTACATGTTGATGTCTCCTAACTAGGGATACTCACCCAGGAAATACTTATTCCCTAAGGATTTTGGCTGGCTTTTCTTTCAGATAGAAGCCATCAGGCCATAGCCCTATCTCACGCTCAAAAACCACTGCATAATCTGAAGCACTGATCCCCACACTCAAACCGTGAAGAATACTCTTTGTTTCCTTAGCAAGGATGACATCTTAGAGGATGTAACATCCTACATCCAGAGGAGGTGATATGACAGAATCCCTTCCACACAAGGGCACTTTTCCCACAGCAGAAACCACCCTTCAAACATTAAATTGCCACCACGATGTCTGCTTCTGCTTTGCTGATCACTTGGTGCTGTCTCCCTTCTCTGTAATAAAAGCTCACAGTTAACACAGGAAGGAAACAGAGCACCAAGGCAACAACACTAACAGCACCATTTAAGACACCAGGGAGGTTTAAACTGCTGTACCTGGGTGGATGCCCAGTGTCAAGGAGCTTTATGGGTTAGTTAATGCTGGCATCTTCCTTTTGTAGGAAGAGAACTGGCAGGAACCATCTATGTCACGGTGTATGGAAGGCCGCCATGTGACGTGCAGCCCAGAGTGTCTATTCTGAGCTCCTTTGTAAACCACAAGAAACACAATACCAAGAGCACAGAACAAACTAAATAGCATTAGTTTTTCCACGTCTAATGCATCAAAATGTGCCAAAGGATGAGAACAGAAGAGAACGAGGGAAACACCAAACCCCAGTTAGGGAGAAATGTCTAGATGAACCATGAAGGCCCCTGCCCCATGGCACAAGAGAATGCAAAAAATAAACAAAAATTCCAGCAGAAAGCTCTGATTAGTTTAATCTTGAGCTCATTAATAAGACAGTAAAAGTAACATTCTCAGCTCAGTGTATACCTTACAACTACTCATTTCCAGCTACAGCAAATTCCTGTTCCTTTAGAGGAGGGGAAACCCATCAGGATATATTTGCAGGACAGAGAAAAGGAAGTTATTTCCTGGCTGCTCCATTGCTGGCACTGCAAAATCCCAATCCCAGAAACAGTGATTATCACTTTTAATCTCCACTCATCAAAACGTCCTTTCACAACTTCAGTTTTAGCTCCTACCTTGTTTTCAAAACCCTACATGACAGTCAGAAGGTAACCAGTTTTCAGTACCAGTAGAGAAAGCTCCTCGCCATAATGACGTGAAACCCCTCGTGGTCCACTTCTGCAGAAATCCCTGGGACTGAACTGGATCCATTACTTTTCAGCAGAGACTTGAGCTGTTCACAGCCACACTCAAAACCTGAGTTCGTAACACCCTTGTTAAATCTCATGCAACTTTTTGAGACTCTTAAGAGAGAATGCAACGTTTGGGAAAAGTGTCCAGTTGGCAAAGACGCACGCTGCTCATTTGCATAATTATAGGCTGTGCATTAACACTACTTATATTTGAGGATGCCTGACACTTTCCATTAAGAAACTCAGCTTTGATCTACTAAAAACATTGCCAAATTCTCTCTGTTTGATTTTCGATTTTTCTAGCCAATGCCTGTCTGTCTTAGGCTGAATTATTTGGGAAGGTTTCAGTTAAAACAGTTCGGCTGTTTCCCAGAATGAAGTGAAGGGGGAAAAGAATTTGCAAAGAAAAAAATAAAGGAAGAAGTATAACCTTATAATGGAGAAGTTCTCACAACCACACGTTCCAGAGTAGGAACTTAAAGCACTGGCAGAGCTCTGCCTCTGATACTCACCCCCAGAAACATCCATTCAGCCAATTTCTGCTTTTGGTCGACTTCTAACCCCACAATGGCATGCATGCTGGACACTAATCGTGGCGTGGCAGCTAAATTTTCTCAAAATATGTCTGTTCTGAATGCACTCCAGACTCACACAACTCCTGTAGGCAGAGGAAAATTCCTGCTACTCCAATTTGTTCAACCTGTTTGCTTTCTTCACCTCCTCAGATTGTGCTAAAACCCAGGAGGTCAGAAGAGAGGCAGAGACATGAGTAGTTCTCTTCTGTTCTTCCACACAGTTCTACCCAACTTTTTCTTGCCACTTCAGAGCCAAAGCATGCCTGCTGAGATGGATTGCTTGACTCAAGGTGTCAAGATACTATTCTGTTCCTACAGGCAGCAGAAACTGCTCTGCTATTCTTTGAAAGGAGACACTAATATGGATGGTGTGGTTACACTCCGTGGTTCAGAAACCCGGTGGTCGCTAATTTATCCATAAACTTGGTGAAAGGAGCAATCCTAGTGAGCAGCCATAAAGAAATAACAAAGAAATAGATGAACTGAGATAGTGAAACACTCCTTCTCCAACAGCAACCAAAGAATCCCCAAAACAAGACTCCAAATTCCATGTATTCTGATCAACACTAAGAAAACCTCAAAAAACCCATCTTGCGTGCTTTCCATATGAATAAGGACTGTATACAGTGTACTGAGAAGAAGAAATGCTGCCTAGGAGCTAAAACCACGAAGTCCAGAGATTCAACTTGTATTCCTGGCAAATACACAATACCAGCATTCACAAACCCAGCCACCTGAAGAGAGGCACCAACATCCGCATTCAGGCACTTAAACATAGGGGTTGTATCCAGCAGCCTTGTAAGGCCAGTGTTTGTTATGTATGCTTTAATATTTCCTCCTTAACTGTTTGGTGTCTTGGGTGTCTCCATTAGAGTTAATAGTGCCCTAGGTGTTCAACCAGGGGAAGTATTTGGTGTGGGGAAAAGATCCAAGAAAACGCAAGGTTCCCTCCTGTAACTTCCCCTACTGGTCTCAGGTTTTCTTGCAAGCAAGCATGTAGAAGGTCTGGTTCCCTATTTAATGTCCTTTCTGCAGAAGAAATCTGCCAGTGTATAGAAAATAACTGGGGTTAGGAACCCTCCAACACTTACATTCACCTTCATGGCACAGCCAGCCGTGGATAGAGGTGGATGTAGATGCTTTAGGTGCTGTAACAAGCTCAGGTAGTGATAGCTCCACTCAGGTGGAAAAGTGCCTCACTCTGTGGGGAATCCCATTGATCTCAGTGGCATTATAAGCAAGAGAAACTGCTAAGTGCCATGAGCTAGGAATTGCTGGCAGGTCTCTTTAATCAGAATGAAATGTATTGTAGTTTCAGATTCCCAAAGGAAGGATGTCTATAATAATAACCTGCAATCATGTCCTAAATATTCAGAAAGTTTTTTCTTTCTTTCTTGCAGCATTAGTAATTTTGCTTGAGAGAAAAAAAAAAGTAAGAAAAAAAATCCCAAATGAGGAGTTCTCTGAGCACTACATGCACAGAACTTTTCAGTGGCATCAGACAGTATTTTTTGAGTGCTATTCAGTAAAGTCATCGTACCTATCAACAAAAGACTCAGTTGTGCTCTTAGTTTCCTTCACTGAAGATAGATACATCAGGAACAGCTCAGGTAGACCTACCTGAGGTAGGGTCTGCTGGACAACACCACATTGCAATTCTGCCAGCAGGTGCTGCTTCTTGAAAAGTGACTCAGCCTCTCACTGCATGGCCTCCAGGCACAGGGAAAAGCAGGGGGTGAGCAAGGGAGGGGTCTAATCTGCAATACAAGACTTGGAAAAGCTATCATTCACCAAGATAGGCTGTGTCCTATTACTAAATGCCTTCATACTAACTCCTCACCTGGCAGTCCCAGCCACTCCTGCAACCAATGGACAAACCTACTTCTTGCCTGAAGCCACAAGTGGCCCCAGAGCCCCAGCAGGAATTCAGCCCAACACACTGGGAGGTACTGTACTTTCCCTCACATAATGGACAATAATCACAAAGGAGCAAAGCCACCTTACGTGGGTCATATTTTAGGATGGTCCTGAGGCAGATGTTCAGAGGCAGCCCCTGCAACTGAGGAACTATGCTTGTATATGAGTACCAATTTAAATTTTGTCTTCTTTCTTAAACACTGCATCATATTTGTTAAATGGGCAATAGATGCAGCTACATTCCTTCATATTCTATTAGAAAGCATTCCTTTTCCCTCAAAAATAAATAAAATGAATGCATAGTAAATGCCTAACAGATGAAGCTGTAACAAGCTGTTGCAATGCATATAACACGAAGATATTGTTAAAACAATGTGTGTGCCTGTTAAATGCAGAAACATTTAATGTTATTATTAGCTATGCTATAAAACCCGCCATAATTTATTAAATAATATTAAAGTATTTATAGATAGACCCTTCTATGCTACGTCACCGGTTACTACTGTAACAAACATGCAATGCCAAACCTATCATTCAGGTTTTTTAACTTTCCCAAAGCGTTTCTTTTCCCACCTATGAAAAAACAGATGTTCTAAAGCAACAGTGGCTGCAAACTCTCAGTACATGCTCAAAGACCGAGATCTAATATTTAAAATGAGCTGTTCCAGTACAAAATGTCTCCATGGTGACCTCTGGTAGCTGAATGGGAACTAGCTTTGGCAGCGAGTCCAAGCAGGCTGCAGCTCCTGTTGGTGGCATGCACTGACCAAGGATGCATCTGAGCTCCAGACCAGAGAGAGGCGTCAGGTATTGCTCCGTGCACTCCCCCAAAGTAGCTAAAGAGGGCTTTTAGCAGACTGCTCCCACCAAGTGAATAGATAATATGTCTGCTTTGTTGTGAATTAGTAATTTATGTAATGAGGTCAGGCTTTATAATGGTTTTTAACCCAAACAGTAAATCTTATTGAGAGCTGCTACCAGCAATTAACAAAAGCTACTTTTTCTAATGAGGTACCCACAGAATAAAGAATATGAAATTCTGCATTCCTAAATGGCTTAAATATCTGTACTCCTAAGCACCGATAAAATGAAATAAAAGCTTTGTTCTGTTTTTTAATTAGGGCGTTCAAATAACTCAAGCCTCCAACATGTGCGCAGCGGTTCAATAACTAAACCCATCCTCCATCAAGTAACTAAGCATCACCAGCTATGCTAAGATCAGATTTGTTTTTGCTTAGCACAAAAGACCCTGGAGTTCCTAAAATGCTTCTGCATTTTTAGTTTTAAGTGTGTGGGGGGGAGGGGGGGGGGCTAAAAAAATAAATAAATAAAGACAAAGCAAAAAACCATCAGTTCTCCTGAATCCAGAATAGCTCTTTTAAAGGAAGATGGATTTACGCCAGCATAGCTGACAGCAGCCTTTGTCTTCTAATGGGAAACACCAGGAAATTGTTGCTGAAAATGTAGAATGCTACAGAATTTGATTAAGAGTTGTAAGTAAAATTTTCTCCGGTATTTTTTCAGAATGGAACCTTCCTCCTATTTATCGTACAAGTAAGACAACATTAGCCAGGGACTAGAGGTGGTTACCTGCTCACTGTAGATGCCCCACGCCTTACAAGAGATGATGCAGCGCACGTGCCTGATCCCTATATTGTGCATAGGCTAGAGAAATCTGGAGCTGAAATTAAATGCAGCTGAGGAGCCACTCTCTCAAGCTGAAGGAGCTTATTAAAACCCACCCAGGAGGTGAAAGAAGTTTTATTAACCGCATTCTCCACCTTCTGAAGGTCTATAAGCCCAGGCAATTGAAAGGAAGTCAATACATTTTTAAAAGCAAGTCTTTTCTCCTGGTTCCTATACAGACCTTCACAAACCTCCCAGGGGTGAGAACAATGGAACAGTGCTGTATTTGATCAAGCAAGGTGGGCAAAATCTTTCCTGTCTATCTGCAACAGTACTTTGACTTCAGTTACAAGGAAATGGATCTGCACCAAAGCCAAGTGCACACTGTGACAGATTCACCCCAAGGGATCAGAACCTGATCATCCAGGAAACGAAAACACTGCTGGTTTTACATCTATATGACTTTCACACTCTGCAGTTTTGCTAACTTGACCATTTAATCTACAGCTCTCCATACTCTTCTCCCTCAGCACACACACACACACACCATCCTGATTCAAACAAGTCATGATGCAGTGACCTCATCTAAATAAGAGGTTTTGTTTCAGCAGAAATGTTTAATTTCTCACTTGTGAAAAAGCACGTTGTATTTTGGAACAGTTGAGCATTTTGGTCACAGGGGGCACAGTATGAGTAATGCTAAATGTCCTTCTGCAAGAGCTCCCCTTCCCCAGCCTCTGGACACCTAAAAAAGCTGAGAAGCTCAGCATGGTCACTGGTCAGGATGTGCACATCACACAAATACAGTTTGGACAGCAAGAAATTTGGCTTAAGCAGATGAACAGACTGGTCCAAAACACTGATCTGCCAACTAAAACAGACATCTCAGACTTTAATTCCCCTCCCCTAGCTCCCATCTCTATCATCACCTTAAAAAAAAATGGCTTTGGCCCACCACTCAGAAGATCCACAAACTATTTCAGGACTAGAGTGAGAGAATGCTGGAGCTGAGACTCTTGCTTGGAAAGCCCCGAAGGACAAATGAGGCAGCATCCTTCAAAGCAAGAGGCAAGTCCCATTCCATTTATGGCTAAGATTATGACTGGGAAGAAAAAAAAAGAAAAAGAATAGAAAAGAAAAGAAACCTCTCCCTGTAGTCAGAGATCAGCCAGCACAGGAGCTTTGGCTGCAAGAGCTCAAGGGAGAGACCAGGGCTAATAACAAGCAAGCTGCCACATTCTGGACCATATCCAGTTCCCAAGTGGATTGTAATACATAGCCCTGTACTTATTTGTTTTTACAGAGATAAAGCGTGTGTATGTTATAATTCCTTGGTCAAAGACAGCTGACCACAAAGAAGCAAACAAAGAACGCCTTCCTATTCTCTGTCTCACCCCATGAGATCTCATCTGAAACTGCAGATACAGAGTGCCAGGGGTGTGCCTGATGCCCACAAAGGAGTATGCTCAGGGCTCTTCAGATGAAATCCTCAGCTATCCCAAAGCTGTGCTAGGTGGTCCCAGTCTGCTCTTGCTGTTGTCTGCAAGAGTACAATAGCTGTAACTCAGTGAAGCAAGTCCTGTGTAGGAAGTGCTACACCTGGCAGCCCCAGCCTCAGCACCACAGTCTGCCCTGTTTTGTTAGTGGTATCCCAAGGAGGGCTTACCTCAGGCAGTGCACAACTCCCACCTTCAGGTCACATCTGAATGACTGCTTTGTCATGGCTTCAACATTTACACTTCACTACACAGAAAAGGATTCTGGGCAGCATCATAGCACAAAGCTGGAGAGCTGCTGAGCTTTCTCTCCTACTCCATTCACTTCTTGGTTGACTTGGCTTCTCAGGTTCTGTCCTTCCTCTGAGACTGCTGTTCCAATGCAACCTGAGCTCCAGCATCAGGGCCGTGCCCACTGTGCACATACAACCTCAACACAAAACATTGTTTATTTCAAACACCAGAGGAAAAGGAGACACCTGGCAAAGTTTGTTGCAGGCAACATGGCAAAGTCATGGAATATTTCAGGTTGGAAAAGACCTCTAAAATCACCCAGTTCAACCATCCACCTACCACCAATACTGCCCAGAAACCATGTCACTAAGTACCATATCTCCACATTTCTTACCATCTCCAGGGACAATCACTCCATCTCTCTTCCAGTGCCTGACAGCTCTTTTGAAGAAGGGGTTTTTTCCTAATATCCAACCTGCATCTCCCCTGGCTCAACTTGAGGTTATTCCATTCTATCACTAATTACACAGGAGAATAGGCTGAGAAGTTAATGGAGTTTGGGCTCATCAGCTGTATTGCCTTAGAAGTGAGGCAAGGATGGAGAATGCAGTTGGTGCAAATTCAGATGTAGCTGGTGCCTTCTCTAAGCATCTGCATGTCTGGGCATACCAATTTCGTAGTGGACTTCAACTCCTGAATGCCTGTCATTTCTGAGAAGGAGAGGCAGGCTCCCATGTAAATTGGAGGCTTCTGTAAATGCTACCTAACACATCTCATCCCTACCACTGCTCACAAACAGCTGAATGGGTGGCAGACAGGACTTGAGCAAGAGTGTTGGCCTGTGGGTTAGACTAAAATAGGTAGACCTCAAGCATTCTAGGTGAAGTAATTAAAGAGAGATAAAAAGTCATTCCAGCAGAGGCAGCAGCTGCTGGCCTGTGTTGGATGCCCTGCTTGAGAACAACATGGACTTGCATGCAGCATGCAAGTGCACATAACACTCTGCTCTTACAGCTACAAGAGCACCATCCCTGCAAGTGATGAATAATGCTTTCAGGAATGCTGAAATTGTACAATTTCTCTCACCCTCTTTAGTGTCCTCTTTTTTTGTTTGTTTGTTTGTTTGTTTTTCATTTTCTTTTTGAAGTAAACAAATCCATAAAATAAGGGAAAATCGATATTTAAGGCAGATAAGGACATAGAAAACTCAGAGCTCCTCACATCTTTCAGGATGAAGTTCCTACAATTTGCAATTGCTTAACACAAGAAAAGTAATGCTTGGTGTGCACAAAGTAATTAGAATACATTCTTCACTTCTGAATAACAATATCTGGAAATAGTGAAGATGTTCTACATATTGCCTTTCTTTTTTTTCTCCTGGTATGTATCAAAATAAGAGGGAAAAGAAGTACAATGCTGAAAAGCCATCATTAGTTTTGACATGAAAGCCAAAATTCAAGCTACAATGTAGAACTAGGATGTGAAAAAATAGATATATCTCACATAGAAAAGAAAGTGATGTTTCAGGAGAAATAGCTTGAAATAAATTAACTTGCTATTCCTGTGTATATGTTAATTATAATGTAATTAACACAGTATTAAGAACTAAAAATAAAGTTTGGCTTGTAATAGATAGGAATTGTGATTGCCAAATGCCATAAATTCTGACAAAGTCACTTCATTTGAAATGTGTTAGCTGGAGCAGGCAGAAAGTCTGAAGTGGGGCAGTAATAAGATCACCTTATATAGTATTCTAAAGTTATTTTGCTCCTTTTAGTGAGCAGAAATGGTTTACATAGAAGTTCCTCTACCATCTTTTTCCAAATTTTCTTTTTTTTTTTTTTTTGTTTGTTTCTTATTTCGGGCATCAGGAGAAAAAAAAACGATACAAAGTTAAAGCCAAATCCAATGAGAATAAATCTCACCATTTTCCCACTTCGACTCACTTCTGTTGCCTGAATATTGGGCTCAGTGGGGATGAAAGCCCTTGAAATCAGTGCAATATTTAGGGAGGGATTAAGGTAGTCATCAAGATAATGAAGGGCTCAATTTTTGGTGCTGCTATTCTGATTCAGTTAAAGTTATTGTAGTAAAATTAAAGGGCATGATTGGGCGGCATGAAAGGAGTGATTTTTGCTGCCTTATTCACATTCAGGGAACTGCCGAGGCTTTCATGTTAAACTGGATCCACATAAGGGCAGGCTTTGGCCCAAAAATGCATTTCAAAACAATCCAAACAGATGGTAGCACTTAATATATCCATGAGAAGTGTTTCTCACTACCATGCAAGCTTTCTGAGTGCTCAGCTGGGCAAAAAAGGGAAAACTTGCTTTCAAGTCATGTTTGTTTTATGTACGAGCATATGAAGTTCTATTACGGAGGGAAAATTGGTGACAAACTATCCAATGTCAGCCTTTAATAGGTCATACCAAACAAAGAGGAGCCCTTGAAGACCCAAACTATGTGTCCATGTGCAGTACTTCCCTGGGAGGTAATTTTAACTGTGCAGTTCCCAGTAAATCCTTGTATTTTGCACCAGATATTTATTACAGCATGAAACAAAGGCACTTTGTTCAGGGAACTTAATGCCTAATGATTAATATGAAATAGTTTCATCAAGTGACTCTTTTCTCAGATAGCAATTTGTCACTGAATTGTTAAAATCCCTGCTTAGGCTTTATGCTCACTCAGGCTACACGTGTGATGGACTTCAAAGTGAGTATAACCTTCATAAACAGTTCTGCAGGACAATGTTCAATGGATTGTTTGTTTCTTTCAGCTTGCTAGAGAGCTGCTATCTTTCTTAAGGCACAAGATCCTGGATTCATGCAGATTATGAGATGAACTGCAGTTATTGGAGCTCATATGACTACAGAGCAAAATAGGAAAATATGATTTGAAGGGAATGCGTAGAAAGAACTGAAAGAACCTGTCCACTTATAAGTTCACTAGCACTATGATTTCTAAGGTCTGATTCAAATGCCACGGCTATTTGGAGCCTTTTACACGTAAATTACACAAATGAGCTAATTTCTGGAACGTCAGAGAGGACTCCCTTTCTGCATAAAATATGTGCTCTGTTTAAAAATCCCTTTCCCTAGGAAATGTTTCCCTCTGCAGCAAACCAGCTGGGGCGACAGCTACGGGGGCTCTCCAAAAGCATTCAGGAGATCCTTGCAGCTTTACAGCAACCAAAATGAAGTTTCAAGCAAACCACAAGTTAGTGCTTTCTTAAGTGGTACAAAGAGTTCATGCGTGTGTAATTTGAAGAAGAAAGTGCATTAATATACTTTTCAATTGCTATCTTTATGGGCCCTCTGCCTTCCTTTGTTGCACTGAAATCCCACAAAATGCTGTGCCTGGTTTCAGAAGATGGGCAGCTCTTCATTTTTTCAGATCATTTATCTGAAAGGTCACCATGCCTCCTGCTGTCACACATTCCAAGCTTGCTCTCTGTCCTATTTTTCACAGAGGAGGCTTCAAAAGTTATTCTAATTCTTTTTTTTTTTTTAACAAAACATTTATTTCTCAGGATGAAATCACAACACCCTGAAGTCGGCAAGAGCTTTATCCCTAAGATAAAAGAGAGTTTTATTCATAGGGGCAAGATTTTACCAACTGTAATTCTTCCAGACAAGTGAAGAGGAGAAGAAAATAGATGTAAACAGGGAAATTAAGATGGTTAGCAGCTTCCCCCTTAATTTTTACACCAGTAGTAGGAAATAGAATTATTCAAATTAATGCAAAACTACTTGAATTTCTGTACTTATAATATATATCAATTATATATAATCTTGGCTGTGTATATATCCATTTCAGCTTTGTGCTCAATACCACCCAAAGAGGGTCTTCCTTTCAGTCACAGGGTTAAAGCATATCTTGTTCTGAAGCATTACGACTTTACTTTACTTTTTCTTTCCTTTACTGTAAGAATAGGAAAGAAAAAGAGACAAAAGCCTTAAGAAGCCTCACTCAAAGTCAATCTCTTCTCCTAGAGACAGTTCCTCTCTGGCTTTTTAAGGGCTGTGAGGATCACGCACCATTTTCCCACTGCCCGATGGGTTTTGGTCAGCTATTTTAATGTTTCCAATCCTTCATCTACATATGCCACTAGACATCATGCCCCAAGCAGCCTGGGAACGTGGCCATTTGTTAAATCTTGCTGGCGTCAGCTACAAATTGTGCCAGCTTGAGTCTTCATTTTCATTCAAGTGTAACTATTAGCTCCACTGCTAATAAAAAGCCTTTGAAGATCCTCTCCCTGTTCTTCTATTCACTGCTGACTTGAAATTCAACAGCAGCATGCATCCCGAAAGTCCTCACACCTGCTGGAGAAACCCAACAGATTCTCTCTTCACTCTCTCTCCAACACTTATCTTTTAGAGTATGAACCATTTTTTGGCATCTTTGTGCTGTAGAGAAAACTTACTGAAGCAAACAAACATGTGAGCTAAGCAGCTCAACTCACCTGCCTGGATAACGTGAATTTTATTAATTTTCCATGGCCTGCATCAGCATTTGTACTGAATCACAACCCAATCTGAATAGAGTGCTTAAATCCCAAGGCCAAGTTTTAACCAGGTGCTCTGCACCATGCCCCTCACACACGTAGCACACAGAAGGAAACATCCATTCAGCTAAATGCAGGCCTGACAAAAACAAAATCGCTATTTTTGCCTGTCCCCTTAGCACCTCCTTTTGGTTTATTTGAGTCTCTGGATCCACTTGAGTGTTCAGAGAGCCGCGATGATGAGGTGACTTGGCTGATGGCGAGAGGCGAGCTCGCTCTCCCCAGTAAGATCAGAGCATCGCAGCCAGGGCTCCAGGCACAGACACAGACCTGCACGCAGACAGATTTTCTAAACACAGAGTTAATGCAACCATGTCATCTCATAACCACTCAAGTGGTTATTTACCCCTTCGAGTGTTTCTTGCTCAGCTGCTAAGAATGAGTTCAAAAGGCAGGAAAAGTCCAAGAAAATATTGCCTACCTATTTGGGGGCATAATTTGAAGCACATTGATTTGATGGAAGGGCTCCAGCTGGCTCTGAATCAAATCCAGTATGGAGGTCCTTAAGTGTTACTGAGATTTTGTGCCATTAAGTACAGAACAACTAGTACAGGATTGTTTCAGTTCCTCAAAATATGAGAAGACCCTTTGTATCACTTCTGCCTCCTGCTAGGGGTTGGGGAAGTTTACTGTAGCAAGAATATTAGTCACTGATTGTAATCTTTGCCATTTGTGATAGCACTTAGGGTTTCTTTATTTTGGTTGAACGAACAATGAGATGAATAAATAAAAACACAGACTAGAAGGGAGAAAGGACAGACTTCCCTTCCTTGCCCAAATGCAAAGGAGGGCAAATGAGCTCTCTGCCCTGCCAAAACATACGTGGGAATAATAGCAAAATGTGTATGTTCAGGGTAGTTATCATGCATGTACTCTGGACAAGCTGCATATGTTTCTTGAGTGCTTTATCAGACAACAGAGGAAACCAATGCCAACATAGTAAAGCGCACACAAAAGCCTGGGGTAAGCCAGCCCCACTGTGCACTTTTTATGCTAAATTAGGGCTAAGATGTTGGAAATCAGCCCTAACATAGCAAAAAGCAAACAAACCATCCAGTGATGGAGCTGTGAACAACTTGGTTCAGAGATGAGGTCGCAATTTCTTTGTTGTTCAGACCCCATAGGTTTCTCTCAACAAACATTCTGCAAGGTCTGAAAAGTAGAATTCACAGTAGAATTCACAGTAGAATTCACAGTAGAATAAGGTGGGGAAAGGGATTCATCCGCCTTCCCTAACATCAGAATTTATCTTCAAGAATTTACTAGAAATATAAATGTCCACTCTAACAGTTTTCTTACCTGCACCAAACATTATATACTTTTTAAACATGTAATTAAGCCACAGAAAGTAGTACTAGCTATATATACATATATGTATATAGCCAGTGAATATAAATAATTTACTGTGGAATAACAACAAACATACCAAGCTACGGAGGGACCAATTCATTGCAGTGTGTGAGGTCTTTTTCTCACTGGCTGATACCTCTCTAAAAAGGGAGGAAAAAGCAACAAAAAGAGAAAACGCCCATAGTATTGACTTGTAAGCAAAAAATGAGAAGTTTCTGTACTCCTGAAAGCCCAATGTAAACAGAGATGTACCTTTACACAAATGCAGAAGGAACTCATTATTCTAGAGAAAAAGCTCGGAAAAATCAACCTGACATGCCTATATATTTTCAATACAGTGTAGTTAATAGAGAACAATGTGAGGATCGATGTGCCTTTGGCACGTGGTGCACAGGAACCATAATTGCAGAATCCAGTATGTTTGGGAATATAACAAATTCATTTGGAATACCTATCAGCTAGAGAATGCATCGTACAAGGCTGTAGAGCAGCACTAACGCTCTTAGATTTAACACCACTCTGAAAGCTTTTTCATTGCTCACCTGAAGACAAAGCATTTTACTTAATTTCTTTCTTTTTTTTTTTTCTTTTTCCCAAACCTCCCCCTCTATTCTGTGACTGACGAAGGTCTGTGTGGTGTTCTAGACTCCTAATTTCTTTACCCATGCCCTCAGAGCCCTTGTTAGAAGGACAAGTTGACAGTGACCTACTGCCTTTCTCCAAAATGAGTACTTACATCTTTCCTTCTTCAGATTCTTCCACCAGGGTTCCTCACCATCCTTATCCTTATCCCAGCAGAACTGCCCTTGTTCCGCACAGCTGGGTGCAAGCACGCTCAGGATTAGAGAGCATTTTGATTTGGAAAGTGAGCTTGGATCCATCTTAGCATATCCTATACATTAATTCTGTGATTCTACCCAAAATACTACAGCTAAAATTAAATAATAGATGAGAGCAGCGGGATAACATTAAGAGCTGAGGGGAAAGAAGAAAATACATTTTCAAATGAGACTTCTAATGGGAAAAGGAGTGAAGGACACAGAGAGATACAGGAAAACTGTTTCAGAGAGCAGAAATAATAGAGGAAAAGCATCTGTGGCAAGACAGCAATTGGTCTAAGGACACAGAGGTGAAGCCAGTATTGGAAATCAAGCAGCATTTTATCTCTGTTATTTGAATGTGAAGCAGCTGTAGAGTCATCAGGTAACACAGCTAAGATCTGGTCTGGTGTGTTTGAGATTGCAAGCACATTTTTCCATAGGTAAATGAATTTTTCAGACACAACGGGACATCACTGGTTAGAACTTGGTATCACGGTTGAAAATATCCACCCCTGTATAAGTAGCTAAATACCTATAAGTGGGCAAATAACACATATTACCCTCTTTGTAATTCATGTTTGATGCTTAGCAGAAAGATTGATAACGAGAAGGACACAGAGGCAAAAATCCCAAGGATATAAGTCCTGTATTTTCAAAATAAAACAACTTCTACTTTTTCTACCACATTAAGTCAGGGGCAAGCAGCAGGAAAAGTAAACACCTAAGCACCCTAAGATGCAGGAAAGCACAAACAATTACTTGAAAGATGAGGTTTCAAGGAAGGAAACAGTGAATTACTGATAGGCTTAGCCAGAGGGATGTCAGCTGCCCTACAGATGCTCCCATTACCACTCCCTTCTCCTCTCCCACCCTCAGACTGACAGTCATACACCTGGGCAAACACTGTACTGCTGACACACTAATCTTGACAGTTGTGACATGTGTGGAAATGAAATGCTGTGCCTTTGCTGTAAAATAGGTCCCTGGACTAGCTAGGACTAGCAGACAGAGGGCACAGAGGGAGGGGAGCACATGCACACCCTGCAAATGTGAGTTTCTGGTGAGCTGGCAGCTGGGGAAGGGTGGAAGGAAATGTGTTGCCCCAAAACAGAAATCTCTGATATGGCCATAAAAGCACTCTGAATCTCCCTGAAACCTTACCACATATGAACCTCAATATGCAGGCTGTTCCATTTGTTTTGATCCTAACTGATCTCTCCGTTCACTGGAAACCTTGTTTAAATAATGGCCCTCGGTCTCAGAACTTTTTCTCACATTAAAATTCAAGCTTAGACTGATGGAGATGCAAATTAGCCCCAAATAAGCTGTATCAGCTCTGGGATGAGCCGCTGTCGCCCAGCTCTTCACCCCTGAAGGGGAAGGGGAGACATGGAGGCAGAGGCCATCCACCTGAGACAGGAGGACACTGGGTAGCTGCAGACAGGTCCTTTTATGTTGGGTAAACCCTGCAAGTTCCTGGATGTCTCTCCCAAGTTCTGGATCCTAATTACTCCTTCCTCTTATTCCAGAAAGACATGAACAAAATCACTTGTGGTGTCACCAGGTACAAAGCAATGGACTTCAGCTATCAGCTTCAAATTGTTCTGACCAAGTAGTCTGAGCTTCCTCCTGAATTCCAAATAACTGCCACAGAATTCATTCATTCAGGGTTAATCCAAGCAAGTGTTTTCATTTGCTGTCCATCACAGAGCACAGGAATCTAATTGTTTTTTTAATAAATGTAACAACTCCTCTCATAAGTTTCTATGAAAAAATACTCTTTCTCGTAAAATTACTGGTTCAGAATGGTTGCCTCCTTTTACTGAAGTTTTGAGTCCACACCTATATGAAATACTGGCTGATCCCTGCTAAATTCACCAGTGTTTTCCATAAGAGGACATGAAACAACTTATGCCACTTACAGCTCGCCATCTCCCTGCTCCATCCAGAAACAGAGATGACACGCTCCTGCTGCCTACCTGCTCCTGCAAACCCAGCCTAAATCTGTTGCCCAGCTTCAGACATGCTCACTATAGGGCTACAAACTTCAAAGATTAGGAAGTTCCTATAGATTTCCTGAAAATCAGGCAGAACAATGAGAAAGGCATGAACAAGCACCTGACTTCCAGCAGAAGAGCAGGCTCAGCTGTTGCAAATTCTGCACAGGAGCAACCAGCCAGCTGATCAGCAGTCCTGCTTTTCCTGCAGCTTGTGTGTGTGCAGCTCAGGCAGCTGCTCGGGCAGAGTGATGGGGACAGACAGAACATCCACTGTCATAGGTTCTGCCTCTCACAGCACAAAGCTGTGAGCCTCTTAAAGGTTGAGCCCAGGTTGTGCAGGTAGTCCAAAATAACCAATCTTTGTGTTTGCTTTGACAGAATTTACTGATGAACAGCTGATAAAAGAGAGAGAATTTCCATTTTGGAGATAGCAAGTGGTTATCTCTTTTAGCAAACATGAGCCAGAGGCACCACTTTCCAGGAAATGAGGTTGGAATCCTTGCTTCATTTAAGCCAGGACCATTCCTGCTGATTTCAAAGAGTCTAAGTTTTCAGTCCAAACATTCAGAACTATTCAGCTTCCGCTGAATGCTGTTTTCTTGTGCTGCTGTTTCAGGAGAATTAGAGCTCTACAATTGAGAATAATGTTCATGTTGGATGTCCAAAATGTCTTACCCTTCACTTAGAAATAACCAGGATCAGGTGGCCATGTGATTCCATTATTTATGTAATGCCTCAAAATATCATTTGTCCTCTAATATGGGATGACAGGTTTCACATGTACAAGTTTTCTATGAGAGTAGCATGCTCATCTTGATTCACTCAATACACACATTGCTAATTTGAGATAAAAGATTTATCAAGTAGATCCTGTAGTTAATTGGCTGCAGTAGCCCCTTTTTTTCTTTACTACATAGATTTACCTGGAATTTCTTTATAGATGTGCCAATTTTCGTAACTGATGTATTTGGATCACAGGTTTCTTTGGGGAAGGCTTTCATTTTCACTTTGTACATGCTCAGCACCTAACAGCACGTGTTCCTGGTGCCTACTTGAAGCTCCCATGTGTTCCTGCATGCTCATACAAATAGAACAAATTTCATTATCTTTAGGGTCTGCTAAGAAAATTGGTTGTTTTGTCTGTCAAGCCATACTTCCTTCACACAAAGCTGTGCTTGTGACTGCAGTGGATTCCACTCCTGCACACAAACTAGCATTTAACTGCTGTTAGAAAATAACAAGAGTGCTATTTTTCCCCACAGTGATACTTCTACCAACTGCAAGAAGCAGCCTCCATCATTATTTGCCATTAGCGTCCAAATATTTGACAGCAGCAGGCAGTACACAAGAACTGGAACTGTGACCTGGAAAAAGTCACACAATCACAAAACGGTTGAGGTTGGAAAGTGTCTCTGGAGATCACCTAGCCCTGCTCAAAAGAAGGCCAACTACAGTGGCATTTTGAACATCTCTGAGGATGGAGTCTTTACAGTCTCCCTGGGCAACCCAATCCGGCGTTCAAGCACCCCCACAGTTATCTGCGAGAATCTGGAAGCCACATCAGTTCCCAAGGATCCTAAGCAGTATGAGATGAAGGGGCCTGGTGCAGCATAGCTTGGCTAACCTGCTATTTAAAATCACAGCTGAATCCCAAAACAGCTATTGAAGACCGCAAGCTGCATTTCCCCTTCCGTGCTGTCTCCTCTTTCAAAAACCAAGCCCCTGCGGAGCGCTGCAGCCAGATGGTTTCTCCTCTCTCCAGCACACACATGCATTTGGAAGTCCTCTCCCTTTGGCCTGCCCAAGGAAGCAGTGTTTGTTTGGTTTTTTTTTAGCATTATAGATTCCTCCTTTGGCCATGCCTTCTAGAAGCCCAACTCCATTCTCAGACAATCCAAATCTGTCCTGTCTGTGAAGGCACTATGTTTAGGATGTCACCACAATGTAGTTTGCAAGAGAAAGAAAAGAGAAAATAAATGCGTAACTCATGGAACAAAACACAAATTGTTGACATAAGCCAATATAGAACCTTTTATCCACTCTTTCACCTCAGAAGTAAAAGAAATTAGGAACAGAGGTGTGAGGTAAAACCTCACCACTGTTTTGAATGGGGAGTCCTCCTCTCTTCTCCCAGCAGAGGCCAAAGGAGAGGGGCTGACACTTCATCCACCAGGCTCCTTTAATTATGCACATTTTTAAGAGGACCCCAGGTTTAGCAAGAACATTTTATGTGAGGTTTGAGGAGCTTTATTCAGGATATTTTTGCTGAAGGTAACCTAGCACAGCCTATACTTATTGGGACAGTACTCTGATCTCTGTAACAGAATGGTTAAATCTTTGATAGCACTACTGAACAGAAGAAAAATCAAAAATCCAAGGCTGACACGAACAGAATGTCAGAGGTGATCCTGTATAGGGTCACCTTTTTAAAACCTGACACAAGTTCTCAACATTTGGCAACCGGAGTGAATGTGGCCTTCTCCTGGAGAGGCAAAGACAAGTAGGAGAATTAATCAGAGCCTTGGAAAAGACACAGACACCTGACATTATGGTAAATAGAAGCCACCCTTCCTGGAAAAGGAACACTAAGGGACCTGAGGCCAGTATTTGACCCGTGCTAAAAAACATGTGGATATTTTTATGAGCAGCAGGTTCATCAAGAATATTTCTCAGAGGTTAAATCTCACAGGAAAGACAAAATAAGGTGACTAAGGACTATCCTTGTGAGCAAAGATGTACAGGAAGAGGCCCAAGCCAGTGTGTTGGTCTTGCATTATGGAAATCGATTAAGCATTAATTATACATGTTGCCGAAGGTTAAGTGAAGTGTGCCATGCTCCAGAGCCAGCAGCCTGGTGGAGCCAAAGGGCTTCTTGGCACAGCAGGAAACAGCTCCCTGCCTCTCGCACTAGGATAGACCAAAATGGTGGGGAAACAAAGAGCAACCAACAATTGTGGGCACTGTTTCACCCCTTCACGTTGAAGGACTTAAATCCCCCCAAACCTCACTCCTCACCTCTCTTGGTGCAGTTTTCAAGCTCTTCCCACAGTGACTATTGCATAAACAAGCCACAGGGCAGGATTGAGCTTCGCCACTCTCCCAGCCATGGCACTCTTCCCAGGTGGAAGGCTGGCAAGAAAAGGCCTGAGTTTCACTTCTGTTTGCTGAGGATGTGGTACGCAATGTTGATCATGCAGTTTCTGCCTTCCCTGCCATGTAGTTTCCCAAACAGGGCTTCTCCTGCCCTGATATCTCTGTGGACTAAGGCGATTTGTCTCCCGTGCTGTGATTATGTACAGCTTAATTGTCTACTAATTGCACTTGCCTTCTTGAATGTCTCCAGGTAACAGGAGTACTGCTTTCTTTTTGCTCAGTGGGCCGTGGAGGCAACCAGCTTCTCTCATCCTTTCTGGTATTTTTTTAAAAAGGACCTTTTGAAAGAAAAACACCCTGAAGAGAAAATCAAAGTAATCCCTCTTTCTACACCCCAAACAAGACAAATAAATGTGTGCGCAACCGTCCATACTAGAGGCAGCTCTTGGTGCAGTAACTTGAATGTACCACCCTCTAAGATTTACCTGTACCCAGAAGGAGGAGCATCCTGCTCCCACAGTTACATTTGAAGCTATTTATTAAAAGGAATCTGCAGGATTGCAAGGCTAATCCTGATGGCGATACCTGCTAACAGCACAAATAAGGGTGTTCTCCCTCACTGCAAGTGAGCTAGCTCACACCCAAGGAAGTGCTTGCCTGTCTCGTGCAAAGCTCAGCAAAACTGCTGACAAATTAGATGCAGATATTTGCTTTGAAAAAAAAAAAAGGGAATACACAGTCCATCGTTGCATCTTTGAGAAGGAGCAGCAGCCCAGGACAGGGTCACTAGGACAAGGTCACTAGCTCACTTGCTGTGTCCTCATCCCTGTGGTGATGGTCAGAAGACAGCACTTCAGATGCTCTCTTCTTGACACAGTAGTCTCAGATACATGCCTTATTTTGGGAATACTGGTGTACCTGTGCACTTCCCTGCATTTATACTTCCTGAGTTGTTGGAACCTCAGCTCCAACAGGCCGCATGCCCTAGGGACATCCCAGCTGGCTCTCAGGCTCAGTTCTTCCAACTGAAATGATCCAATCATGCTCCTAAAAATTCAAAAATCCCCTCCAGCTGAAGGACATGCCCCAGTCTTCTCCGAATAGGCCTCACTAAAATCTCTTTTGGAAAATTGATTCTGGAAGTCGAAATTAGGAGTAAAGCTGCTCTAAAAAGCATCTGAGCGCAGTCCAGGTCTGGAGACCCTGGGATGATGGATACGAGATGCTTATTGACAAAAATGTCAGCAGGACTTCAGTTTTATGGCAGCTATCAGCCTGATGCTCACTGGAAATCAATATTTGCAATTTAAATTTTGTATTTTGTGTGTTGTCAGTTGAAGTTTAATGTCTGTTTCTCTTTCCTGGACTGTTTCTGGGGGGTTATTTTTCCCCAGTCAACATGGTGAGAAGCAGAACTGATTACACACAGTGTCAGCACATGCTGGCTGCTGTACCAGTGGGAAGAAGCAGATTCAAGGGCCCATGTTGTTCCACACCCAAGATAGCAATAAACTGGTATTTTGTTTTATTACACCAGTTTAGCACCACAGCATGTGTGAGATTTCCCCTCGTGGGTGTCAGGGGACCAAATCCTATTCAAGACCCATAAGAAAATAAACACATCCAATATGTGTGCAACGGCAATTGAAAAACAAGACAGTGAAGCTGGGTATCCATTCCCAGCCGTTCCTGGACATTCTGGGGAAGTTACAGTGCTGCTGAGTGGACGTGTTTCCCATCTGCCAAGTTACAGTGATAGTATTTCCCATTCCCGCAGTGATATTTACTGAGCTAATATATTTAATCCCCTTGATTTCTTTCTCCTGACATTCACCACCATCCATCTCCATTTGCTACAAGTTGAACTCAAGTCATTACTGAATAATGAAAAATATCAAGTCATCTTTCCTCGCTTTCGTGGTTTTCTTAGCCTAAGAAGTGCTTGCAAGCCTCCTTTCAGACTTTGTTTCCTCATCAACACTCCTACTTTGTGGTCTTTACTTGTATTTCAATGGAATAGAGAGCTCAGTCCTATTTAACGCAAGTGAAGGCCCTGACTCAGCATGCTGAGCAGGACCTCGGAACAGGGCTTCTGCCTTTCTGAGGGAGAATTCAAACTTCTCTCACCTAAAAAAGGGGCACTACTACCCGTCACTGGCTTGGTTTTAGGCCAAAAATAAAAATAGAACAAACAACACAAAATCCATGAAGTTTTATGTGGGGTCCAAACACAGGTTGTGAGCACTGACTGATGAAGGAGCCTATAAAAAGTCAAAGTGAATCTTTTCTGGCTTCCATTGATGCTTACAGGGAAAACAGGAACAAGCTGCTCAGAGTACAGTAGGAATGGACAGAGAGAATCAGGTTTCCAGGTCACTGGGAAACATGAAGCCCAAATCCATGAGCTGAAGACCATCCATGGTAAAAGTGCAGCTGAACTGAGAGTTAAGGATCCCCACTCTGCTTGGAGGAAAAAAATGACATTCAGGTTTTAGAGCCCCTCCTGATTTCAAGGACCTGCAGAGTCCTGCAGCCCTGGGGCACTGAACTGTCTCCTTTTGTAATGATCTCACAGCAACTATTCCCACTAGAGATGAAGGGCCACAGTGTTTTTCCTCACTTTCTGCTCCCTATTAGAGAATGGGGAGAACATTCTCCTCTCCCAGGCAGCCAGATTCTCTCAAACCCTTTAACTTCCTCTGATTAATGTATTTGGGTCTTATTCCTCTGCACAGGATGTCTGGCATAATAATTGAGACCATTTGCTAAATGCGAGTAAGGTCTTATCTGTCACTCTGCACTGCAAGCAGCCATACAGAGACATGGAGAGCTTTATGCCACCTACAAACCTTGACACACACTCAACATGCTCCAAACAGGGGCATCCTCATCCAGCCAAACCAAAACTACCAAGAAAAGTTATGAAGTCAGCAGGCGGAGCATGAGCAGAGATAAGAATGAATGTAGGAGTAAAGAAGAGAGGAAAAACCTGATCCACCTTTTCCTTTTAGTCAAGACCTGAACATGCATGGTTAAATACAGATTTACAGAAACAACTCCCTTCAGAGGGATGGACTAAGATATTCACAGACCTAAGCCTTGGCCCAGACTACCTGAGGAGTTTATGAACAACCCCCTCCCTAACAGCAAAGTTCCCAACAATGAGAAGAATGAATTTTTCATTGCATTCCCATCTTTGGCACATTGCAAAGTAGCAGCACCAACAGAAGTGGGACCCTGCCAAATCCATTGCTCCATGGCTCATGGACTCAAAGCACCGTGCCCTTGAAAGAGCCACTTTGATAAGAGCTCATTTACAAGTACAAACTTGGAAGGGGAGGGCTTATTACAAAGCATCTACCAGGTACTTTACTCCTGTGAGAGACAAAAACTAAAACATAGCATGCCTCTGAGATTCACACTCCCCAAACCAAAACCATCTAACTGAGCAACAAATGCTTTATTTGCCCTCATGCCTGAAGGTGACCAGAGCTACCCTCATAAAGTGCTACTGCAACAGAAAATAGAGATTACCAGGGAAAAAAAAGCTATCACACATGTGGGAGGACAATGCCAGCTAGTCTAGAGTAAATAAAGTCTATTAACAAGCACAGTTTCAAAAGGCAAAAGTCCCCTTTTCAAATTCTACTTTTGCAGTGGTCTTGTGAAGACACTTAATATTTCAGCATTCAGTGATGTGTTCAGCTGTGTTCAGCAATAGGGTGCTGATGTTTATTTCAAAAATAAAAAAAGCCTCGTAATTCATTTGTAAGGCTGTACGTGGTGAATACTTGTTGGCTTGTAAACGCTAATTATGAAAGAAAATGTTAAAGGGTTCCTTAGGAAATCAATACTTTATCATACAATAATTGCATCTGCAGGTTTAATGCTCTTCATAAGACTTCGAAAGAATGGAAGAGGCTGGGAGGTCAGATGATGCAAATGGTGGTTGCATGACCTCAAAAGTCATAGAGAATCCGAGGCCTAATAAAATGCCCAGACGTCATTAAAATATTTTCACAAGTCCACACATAGTATGGAGACCAAGCTGCTAGTACACCTGCCTGATGGCACCTTGGCCCAAAGCTGGATATAAATCTGGGCACACTTATAATGGAAATGGTTGTTCCAATATTCGTCCAAGAGCTTTGGTTATTCCTTTGCCAGAATGATTTGATTCTCTTGGGAACAACATTTCGGTTCTTTCCCCCCTCAGCTTCCCCTGGCTCGCTCCCCAGTTGTTCCAGCTTTCAGCATGGGAGCCAGTGAGGAGCTACTGTTAGGGTTATAAGCCCTGGAGACAGGATGTAGCTGAAAAATCACTCTTCCAAGAATTTCTGGGTCACTGTCTAATTGTTACTAGCATTAGCATGTTCATATTCATGTTCCAGCTCCACAGGCGGTACTTACTCTGCACCCAGCCATGTGGGACTGCTCCGGGCACTGAGTGGGAACCCTAAACTCTACTGTATCAGCCTAAGAATGCATCAGCCCCAAGAGTTTTTGCAATAGTGAAACAGAGAAGAAGAGTCTTTCTTTCCACTGTGGTCATCAGTGCAGCAGTGTATTTCCCTGCTTTTTATTGCATACTTTTAAAGGAAATATTCCGTGTTACTCAGCTTATTAATTTGCAGAGAAACCACAAGTTATTTCCTTACATCACGATGGTTTCTTTTAATTTTATTTTTTTTAAAACTCTTACAGCCTATAAAAATCAAGGGGTTTCAAAGGAAATGAGCTTAAGACTCAGTATGTTATAAAAGGAATCCAGAGCATGTTCACAAATTAGATACCCTTTGCTAACAGCAAAATATTTCACAGGTTGTACTGCAGCTTATACTTTGTTGAGACAACAAATGAGAAGTGAGCAGTGATTCATAAAACAAGCTGTACATTTAACGCACGATAAAATAAGACAGTATTGCACAGCTTTCTTGGAGAACCAAAAGGCAGTGCCTTGCAACCAGCAAGCTACTCAAATAAAAACACAGTAGGAAGGGTGCAGTGGTGAACTGTTGCAACCACTCCTAATGATTCAGCTGTTCTTCAGAAACTCACCCAGTCAGCACATCCAAAACACGGCATGAAAATTACATGCGTGCCCTTCCCAAAGCTGGTGGGGAAAAAAATATAAAGGACAATACGTGTGTATGTGCACATTTGTGTGCTGTGCAGGCAGCATTTCAGTGTGAGAGAATGCTCGCTTCCACGCTCCTGTAAGAATTTCTGCTTTGCTGCCTGCAGACAGGTCAGAGAGAATCTGCCTCAGTACATCAGCCATATGCCAAGGGAGGTGTCTGAAAGAAAATTTGATGCTCAGTGTAGCAAACTCCCCAATAAACCCCCAAAATTGAGAATCCTGGCTCACTGAAGTTTTCCCTCTTCCCCTCTTGCCCAATCATGCATTTTTCTGGCACTTGTCCATGATAAACAAGATGTAATACACATTCATTTACAAAGGAATGACACATGACTGCTTGACACCTGCAAGCAAATCATGCAGAACTAACCGCATGTATACTGGAGAACTGGTAATGCCAAGAAGTCTTTTTATCCAGCTAAGCTGATTGAATATCAAACGCAACTTCACTCTAAACCATTAAGAGTAAAGAGCTCTACTTCTCTGCTCCATAAAGTCCTCCCTTTGCTGCAGAGCCTGCCTGTATACAAGATGCTTCACTCATACTTTGAAAACCACAGCAGCAGTCAGCACAGGGAGCAGAAGTGAACCCACTGACTCTGTTCCCAAGCTTTCTGAAGGATCTCATTGCCACCTGGGATAGTCTTTTCAAAGATAGCTTGGCATCTAGATAGGCAGCAGTGTCCTGGGGAGATGTGCCCTGATGAAAACACAACCAGGAGTGCTGTTGCAGAGCACTCTGGAAATCCTGCTTTTGTTTTGAGCCCTATTGCAAACCTAACTCTGAAAGTGAGCTTGAAGGGAACAGCTTCTCCACATTTGAACACAAGACAAATGTAAGGTCAGAAGCCAAGCAATGAAATTAGATGCTTAACTATCAAATTAATGGTCAAAATTTGATAGGAATGAAGAAAAGTGCTTTCCCTCAAATTATCCTTTCTTTGGGGACAGTATCTATCACTCACACCAGGGTGTTCACAGCTGAGTAAGAAGCCTGAGAACACAACCCAGGCATGCCAGCCACTACCACAAGCGCAACTGAAAATGTCTATTAGCTCAGATGACTCAAAATTTTTGATCAAAACTGTGTCCTGGGCAATGAACATCCCTGCTTCAGCACTGAACACTGAGTATAAGCTTATGGAGAGCAAGAGAACTCTGCCATTCAACTACTGAACAGTAAGAGCTTATCTTTGAGCTAGTTCATGACATGTAACCAGCATCACTACCTGAAGAAAGGAACTGGAAAGGTAAATAAATACCTGAATGTTTCTTCTGTTCTTCTGCTCAGTGTAAGTCATGAGGAGACCTTATCATCCAGACAAGGTGTGGAAGGAAGTGAGATTAGCTTTATAAACATTAGGCCAATTAGAAATAGCTAGAGACTTTTCAAGGATGTAAGCAAAATTGATTTGGCACTCTGGAGTTTATTCTTAACAGTAAGACTGAGGAGGGAAGAGGACAGAGATATGTGTTGCTGGAAGGGCTGCCCAAGTCCTACCAGAATTGTCCCTGCCATCAGAAGCTTTGTGTTGAATACTGGAGGCTATAGATGCAGTTTAAGAAATGCAATCCAATAAACCCAGTAATTGCCTCACATATAACTTCTCAAAAGAATGCTGCTTCCCAAATAGTCCCAGAGATTCCAGGATATGGAGGGCATGGTCTTTATCTGTGTTTCTCAGTTATACCCCTTTTCATTTTTTCAGACATCAAAGAGTCCAGTTCATCCCAGGCAGATGATGAACATCACCAGCTACAGGCATAACGTCCATGATTTTGGTGCTTTTATGATCACACCCAAAAAGCTGCTGTGAAGACATTTCATTTAACTGCATCTCTTTGACTGGACACAGCAGCTTGGGCAAGGGGGTTGCTACAATAAATAAACAAAAGAAAGAAGGATGAAGAAGAACTGGACCCCAAGCCATTCTGAAAGTATCAAAGATTTTAACCTGACATCCCCAGACTGGGGCAGCTTATATCATCTCCCTGAGATAGTGCTATACGAAAAACCCTTGACAGACAGTTGTATTTGTCCTTCAGCTTTTACCAGGGGTACTGCTCAAGAGAACAAACTTAATAATGCTGTTCCCAGGGAGCTGCCTATCTACTGCTGCCTAACCAAAACCCACTTACAGAAGTCAAAGAATATGGAGGAAAATTTCCACACATTTTCAGTATTTTCTCCCAGCACCTGATATTGTCGCTTCGGGATGATCCTCCAGGAACCATTTAGGTCACCTCAAGAGCTACTTTCAAGTGGAAAAGGAACATTAGAACAGCCACACTAGAGCAAGTTGCCAATTGGCACTCCTGTTTCCAGAGGAAGCGGGCTCCATATCAGACCCATTTGCAAAGGAAATGCACTGGGAATGACCATTCCTACTACTGACACGTGGAGATATACATCTCAGTAAGAAAATACATACCCATCATCCTCATCTGGGTAAGATGGCTTTTTCCCAAACACAGAGGAAAGCTGAGAGGGAATAAGTGATAGCCTTTCAACAGTCTGACACACATAGATGCAGACTCCCAGACAGCCCTGAGTGTTAAAAACAATTCTTTGGATTCCTTAAACATTGTAAGAATACCTTACTAAACATGTCTTTTAAATGAGGAATCAAAGCAACGCTTTTTTTCCTACTTTCTTTGGGGATTTGAGTCTTTGGGGTCTGTGGTTTCTTTCCAAAGCCTTAAACCTCATGATTTAACTGAAGATAAGACTGTCAAGTAACATCTTGGCTTCAGAAGCTTGAGGTTTAGCAAAACACATCTATTGCCAGATAGGACTGTAATAGTTGGCCCTTCTCAAATTTGGTACAAATACCACCTGTTGAGTGATTAGCAGATAACCCCAGGTTTACGTTTGGGCAGCACTCCTTTGCTATGAAGTTTTTCTTATGCCATTCTGAGTAAGAGAAGACCATCAACTTTAACTTATAATCATCTGGTTTCTGTCCTTTTTTTTTTTTTGTCACAACTTTCCTGCCAGTGTTGTCATCCTGAATTTGGCCGAAATTATAGATTTTTATCAAGTAAGCTTTCACAGCGAGTTAGAAGAGCCAACACATTCCTCTTACTTTAAAGCAAAAATTCCAGAGGAAACAGTTGTTTTGGAACAAATAGAGACTTCTGCAGTGGTTTCAGCTGAAGCACCAGAGAACTTGGAGGTTGAACTGATTATAGACAAAAGCTAAAACCCACTTCAACACCATGTTGAAAAGTAAATACCATGGGAGTGGTGGGGGAAGAAAAGAGCAAAGGAAAAAGTTAACTGTTCTAATTTTTCCCTGTCGTCTCATTTTAAAGATTTTATAAATAACACATTTTTAAAGATTCCCTTTTCTCCACTTGTAAGTTTTAAGTCTCCAGAAAGTTTTCTGCCGTACTACAGAGTTGTTCTTTGTGCAAAAGCAGTAGTTCTACTGTATCTCACTCTGACGGAATTTTTTTTATTTTAAGTACACTTAAAAGTATCATTATCCTCATTCCATAGGTGAGGAAATAGCTTATGGAAATTGCTGAAGGTCACTAACCAGGCAACAGTGCAGGCTCAAGGTTCTCTCCCCCCTCCACCACACTTTACGGGAACAGAAATTAAGGAAAATTTCCAAATTAAAAATGCTGTTATTCCTTCTAAGCCCTGCCCTTAATAACTGACCCACAGACCACCAAATTCTGTGTTTTGAAATGCCTGAGAAAGGGGACAGATCTGAGCTGAAGCAGCCAGTGGGAGCTCCTGTCAGTAAGTATGTGAGAGAAATCATTGCAAACATACTGTCCTCCTGATGCCAGTACCCTGCTCCACATTTTGTCTGATGTGGCTGAACATGGGTCAGCCCACAGACAGCCAGGCTGCCTCTGTGCATCTTTGCTGAGCAGCAGTTTCATGCATCTCACTTTCCCCCACACCCATTTCTAGCAGGGCCACCAAAAAAAAAAAGAAAAAGAAAAAGGGAGAAAACAGGAATGCTCTTCTCCCTGCCTTGACCAGAGTTAAGAGGGAATCTCAACCGAGGATGCTCCTGCTGCAGCATGTCCATTTGTCTTCAGGATTAACAGAACGAACAACACTAAGTACACGGAGATCTGACACCTCATCTGCTTTGAAATTCTTCTACTTTTCTCAGCTTTCTAGTTCAAACAACAAAAGACAGCAGTGAGAGGTAAGAAGAGGAAGATTGCTGCTGCTGAAGATGCCAGCCCCAGTGGGCACTGCGTTCTCCCAACAACTTGGGCCTCCCTATCAATTACTTATCCTTTGTTGTTAGAAGAAATTAACCTTTTGTTCTTCCCTCCCATTGTTTTGAACCAGAACATCCCTTCTAACAGTGTTTGGAGGAGCTCACAGCATTTATGTAGCAGAGCTCTCTGACTTCTGTCTACCTAGCATGACCCTCCCTCCCTGCCTGAAGAGCCAGCTAAGGAATACAAACAGGTTCAACAGGTTCTCTGAGACAAGTGATTTCCAGCAAAAAGTCTTCCTCTGAAGATCAAACATTTTAATCTGCCTCCTAGGTCTCATGGAGAATTTTTGCAAACATAGGTTACATGCCAGCAGGTGTTGACTGCTCATCAGATTAAAAATAAGTAAATCACAGCTGGCAAGAATTATCTTAGCATTCACACAACTTCTCTGCTGGTGGCCCTACCATCATGAAAAACCTTACATGCTTAAGACAGCCCAAAGAGGGATGCTGGAAACTCAGATCAGAGAGTTTCCCAAATAAGAAGATAGAGCCAGGCTCTTCTCAGGGATACCCAGTGACAGGACAAGAGGCAGTGGGCACAAAAAAATAAAATCCCATTACAACACAAGAAAACACCTGTTCACAGTGATGGTGGTTAAACAATGAAACAAGCTGCCTACAGATTTGTGCTGTCTTCACCCTTGGAGATATTCAGTAGAGACTATGGGGTCCTGAAGGAGCTGGCCTTACTTTTAGCAGGCCAAGACCATCTCCACAGAGATCAGCTTCCATTACATTGACTCTGCAAGGCTGTGAATTTTAGCTTCTGTAAACTGAAACAAGTTGTTAATTACTAGCAATCATGACTGTTAATGCACCAAACACCTCAGCAGCTGGGGATGGGGATTTACTCCAGCCTTCCCTGCCCTACACCTTGTTTATGTCAAGCTATATCTCCTGTCATAGAAAGCCATACCTCCTGGCTCTTGACATCAGGGCCCGAAGGTAAAAACTGTGACTCCAACAAAGGATAGACAAAAAGGACATCAGGAGCTAAGCAAGTAACATGAAGCATAGTGCACAATGACCTAAAAATCAGTGGCATCTTGTGCTCTCAATGCCACTGAGCTCACTCTCAAGTTTGGACTACCCACACGCCCAGTGCTTTGTCATCCCAGTAGCTAAATTCAGCCTGTCTCAAGAATATCAGTCTATCGAAGTGACAAAGTGGGGAAGGCGTTGAGATAAAATTTCTTCTGTGACTTTTTTTTTTTTGGACCTTTCCCTCATAAGTGACCCTAAAAAAAAACTCATTTAAGAAGCAAAACTGTCCTGTTTTCAGATTTCCCCTTTTTTGCCTCCAAACATCTGTGTTTGAAGTGCAGGCAAAACCAGGTTACAGTATAATCCAATCAAGCAAACAGGAATGTAAGGTGCACAAGCCATGCCCTGAAGAAGGTAATTATTAGGTCAGCCCAAGAAAAAATTGATGAACCTAAGATAACACTCCCATACAGATCAACAGTCTTCATATAAATTTTGGTCCTGGCTCCTGTGAAACCATTAACATTCCCTAGTGTTGTAATTTACAGCCTGATGATGCACTGAATCATACTTTAATTTACCGGGAAGGTATGAACAAACAGTCCTGGATGGAAATTAATACCTGATCTTTGGCTACCTCTTGTGGTATAAAAATCCAAAGAGTGGAATTACATTTTAGAAACGTAACAGAAAATCATTGCCCAATGGATGATCTTGTCAAGTATTTCTATGTAGAAAACCAGTTCTTGTTTGTTTGTTTGTTTCCTATTTTTTGCATGTAAGATTCCTAGAAGGCCTTGCTCTGAGAATGCATCTTAGAGTACAAGCTGGGTGAGAGCTTCTGTAAGCACGTGCTGTTGATGGCATCTGTTTTTAAGAATGGTTCAAAAGGAGTGCAAAGATGTAGTGTATTTTTGCACTGGATTCTTTTCTGTCTGTACAGTGTTCCAAAAGGAGATAATACAGTCACACGCCCCTAAGACTTGTCAATTCTGTGTGGACCCCACATCAAAATCTTGCCTGAGCCACTGAAGAAAAACAATACAGGAATTACATATGTGTCTCTGTTTTTAAAGGCAACATAGGGAAACAAAAGATACAAAGTTAAAATGCCCCAGAAGGCTTTTTTCCTGTCCTTTGGGACAACCGAAAAAGCAAGAAATAGTCCACCTTCACAAGAAAGCGGAAGGCAAATAAAAAGGATTATAAACAAACCTCACATGTTCCATTTTCCTAATGACCTGTTCTCCAAAATATATCATGCTGTTGTACAATTTTACGTTTAGAGAGAAATCTGGGAAGCACTGTGGCTCCCATAACCTGAGCAGCAAACACCCAGGGAGCTGATGAGCCTCTGCTATGCAACAAGAGCTCTCCCTCATAAAATCAGACTAAACAACTACCAGCACCTTCAAGTATAGTAAAGGTACAAGATATATAGTTATGGAGAGGAGAATCATAAATGCAGCTGTCATGCTGAGAGAACATCTGTACACTTATGGTACCACTGTTCATCAACTGTTTATTTCAGCAAGTACCATATGAGAAGCAGAAATGGGGAGGCTCAGATATAGAGTCAGATGGGAGATCCACGGTTTGAGCTAAACAGAAAAAGCAAAGTCTCAAAGTGAGACTGAAGATCTATCCAGACTTCAACTAGGGCAAATCAGTGTGGATCATGGCTCTGGTCTACAACACATAAACCCAAATGTTTCCTCTATAATTAGAACAGTAGTTTGAAAAGCAGCAGCACTCCCTAGTTAAGATAGCAATCTGTCCAAAGAGAAATTGCATTTGTGCAACTGGAGCTTCTTTATGGATTTTTAAGAAGGTCTGATGATTAAGTTCTACTGTAGAAATTCAGATCTTGCTCAGTCATCACTGTTGAGCCAGGGAACCAGCAAGATCATCACATCACATTAACTGGGTGAGAAAAAACACAAAGAGTTTCTTTCCTGCACAATCAAATCAATGGGGAGACGATTGTTTTTGCTGAGGAATTAGCATTCCCTGGCATTCAAGTAAATGTTCTTACACATGTTGCCAAAGCCATCGTATCAAAACAAGATACGTTAGTAGAAGTGCAGTGTTGCCTGTAGAGCTATGCCTGTAGAAGTATGTCTGTCAGTCCAAAATCATCCGTCTGTAACCCTGAGCATCACAGACCTTTCTCCACAAGGTAAACTACACTGTTTAGTAAACAGTGAGAGAACGAGCCACAGAAATGCTTGATATATCCAAGGAATTAAGGAAGAACACATGGAAGAAGCAAAAACACAAAGAAATAATTCAGATGAAAATACCAGAGAGAAAATAGTAGCATTTAAGCAGTCTTAAAATTAGGGGCAGGTTATAGTCATAAATACTACTTAGCAAGTTCATTTTGTGGCCAGTGCTGTCTTTTATTTATTTTTTGGTAACAAAGATGATAAAAGATTTACTTACACCCTATGTCCCACACAGTGTGCCATGGAAGTCAACCCACACCCATAAGCATTTCTACTCCACTCCTCGGCGTGCTGTGGGTGGTAGGAAACAACCTCTCCAGAAAAGACTGGAAAGTATCCAGCTGCACATGAGTAGAAGCCAATGACAGCATTAACTGCAGCACACTGAAGTCCCAGAGCAGCTGTGGAAGTCACCCTTAGGACTTCTGTGGAAGGAGAAGATAACAGGAGGCAGTAATGCAAACACTACAGCAAAGGAAACGGAATATTCTGATGGACACGAAGGAACCGGAGGGACACGACTCCTGGCCAGCCAACAGCAGGCAGCAAAGGACATCTCTGCATGAGATCTTTCAAGAGAAGGGAAAAGTGGAAAGCCTTGGGGTCCCTGTAACAAGGAGCAGCCCAGAAAACCGGAAACATGCAGCTGTGTTAAAGCTGTTCTTCTTATACCCGCGTCCTTCAGAAAAAGCCACACTCTCGTGCTGCGCTAATCTCTTGATGGTCAGCACTCACACTCGTATATGTGCAGATACAGAAATAAGATTTCATCACCAACTCAAAAAGCCATTATAAAATTTGCTGAGGAAATTGCAAACTCAAAATGGAAGCCAGCTGAGACCACAGCCTGCAGGGTCATGTATCATTAGCACCAAGTGAACCAAGTCCAAATGTCCAGCTTACTGTTCATGAGGAAACAAAAGCACTACTATACATGTGGGCAAAGTATCATCTTTTTCTAATCAAACCTGTCTTAGGCCCAGGTTCAGAAAACCATTCAAGCATGTGCTTGAAGCTCTCCTTATTCACTTGCTAACGGCTGGGAATAACAGTGAAACCATAACTAAAATCTTCTGAGAGGGTGTTAAAAGAAAAAGAGACCTAAACATGATGAGATGTGATTGTCCAATGCTTTGCCTTATCTTCCTGTCAGGAACACTGTGAAATAAGCAATGAAGAAGGCAAGGCTGCTCCCAGAGAAGAAGGCCTGAACCGTTGGACACTAAAAACATACAATCAGCTTACCAGCATTTCTTGGGTTTATTTAAGGTATTGCCACAGACTCAGTGGAAAAATCACGAGAGCAGCACCAGGTTTGAGCCCACTCTTAGCCAGCATTCAGAGGGGTTGTACAACTTCCAAAAGGAGTCTTTCCCAAGAGTGTGAAGGAAAAGTTATGACCCCATTTAGTGCCACTCGCGAACGGCAGCGAGCATGGCACAGTTTTCACACAGCAGCTCCACACCGATGCCTGCATGCAGTTCATTAATAATCATGTCAGAAATGCCAAGGGGACGCAACACTTGCTGCTCTGATGGTGCTCCGTTCCCACTCCATGCAAATAATTTGCCTTACAATGCCAGCAGAACTGTTTTCGGATGTTTCTGTTTGACTTGGTGACTTCCAATCTCTGGCCTAATATTCTATTTCTCCTTATAAAGAAAAAAAATCCACAAATCTGAATAATAAGCTAGAAAGTTGAAGCTTAACAAATCTATAAGGCTGTAAAAAAGTATCACTAATTTTATTATGTGATTAATATAAGCTGACTTACATCCTGAGGAGACAATGTTACCTCCCTGGGAAATACCCTTCTGCACCAGTTATTCTTAGGTGTTATTTTTGATTAATTATGCTCTCGCTCCATTAGAAAACTGATGGCCAACTTTGCATCTGTCTCTTTGCTTTGCATCTTACAAAGACAGAGGCTATAAAAAATTCATAGAGAATGAATGAATAGATAGCTGGTCAGCATGTCCAAGCTGGTGCTGCAGCTCAGGTTTGCTATGAGAGTATGTGCTATAAAAAAAACAAAGGTCACGGAGGCATCAATTGATAAAGCATCAGATCTTCCCAGGTACAGGTGTGGTTTTGCACCCACAGAACTGCATCTAGAGTTTAACACAGTAGAATTATTAATAATCCCATGAAGAATACCAGATGCATCCTCAGTTTTTTGAATGCAAATAGCTCTATTGGAGCCAAAGGGAATACTCACATGTGTTTAAGTTAGACACATGCATAAGCAAAGGCAGGATCAGAGCCCCAGCTATAAATATTTATGTCTGCAGTACAACACGGCCTCAAAAATGCATTCACAAAACAGACTATAATGCAAGATCCTGACAATACAGGTTACTCTGTAGAATTTCAATGGGAGGCTTTCCCTTCTTAGGTCCCTTTGAAAGTCCCGGTCTCCATTAAAGCCACCACCGTCATTTCAGCAACCTTGGCCAGCAGCATCCAAAAAATGAGAGAGCAAAAGAAAAGAAAATATAATTAAAAAATCCTTTGTCAGCACCAGTGTAAAAATCTTTTCAAATAGTCCATTGTTATGTGTCAGAAAAATATGTAACCTTTTTATTATCACATCACATTATTTGTAAAAAATCATTATGAAAAATGGTACTGAAAGGATCTGACTTCGGAGCCCCAGTGTGCATCTTCAGCTCAGATGAACACAAATCAGGCAAATTCCCACCTCTCTCTTCCTTAGAGATTTAAAATTAGGTTTGGGTGACTAATGAAGACAAAAATATTCATTCGCCTGAGCCATACAATCTGGTTTCCTGGCACAAATGTTTGCAGAAAAACAAATGTCAAAGCAAATGCTATTACTTACTTTGGAAGAATATTTCTATACATCCAATCACAGAAGGGAAACGACAGCATGCGACTTATGTGGCCAGTCATAAGTAATATCACTCAGGCTTGAAACAGACAATTCAAAGAAGAAGAACATTTTGGGGGGAAATTTATCAGATTCATTTCAACTCCAAATAACAAAACAGAAATCAGAAAAGTGTTGAAGGAGAACAAAAGATGGAGTTAGTCAAAATAAATATTTCACCTTCAGCCCAAGGTGATAGAAGGCTTCTCCCCTTCAGCTGGGAGGGTTTGAGATCAGACCCCTCCAGTTCAGTTCAGGTTTAAAGGCCTATATGAATTTGGGGAACCATCCTGCAGGTGATTCTCAGGCTCTTGGACTGTTGCAAAATTGCAGGATCAAGTCCTGCAGAGAATCAAATACGTGTTGTAATTAAAATAATTTACATGTTGCTAGCAAGTGAGCTAAAGCAAGCACACCAAGTTCCCAGCATGGATTTCAATTTGCTCAAAATTACTCAAGGATAGGAGCTCATACTTTTCTACATCATCCTAGTTAGCCTAGGAAAAATGCTAGACCCAACTGACAGCTGTTTGATTGGGAAGAAAGCGGGGGTGGCATTACTTTTAGGTATACACCTTGACTTGCTACCTGGACCCACCGTGAGAACTAACAGCCATATTACTGGGAGGATTCTTGTTCTACAATCCTGAAAATCAATTACCTGAGACTACGTATTCCCCTCACTTCTGGGGACAAAGTTGCAACAGTTTTTGGCCAACTGAAATACTGATTAACTGGAAGCACCTCTGCAATGCCTGTGCAAAGCCCGGGAGCAACAGGTACATTTCAGTACTGAAACCAAATGCTGACAGGCAGAGACCAAAACGGGAAGAGCAGGGCTGTAGATTTACTTTCTATGCCTTTTGCTGGAGCCTTTGCTCTTGGATGTTTCTGAAAAGCCATACAGTCTTGATGGATCTCACAGTTTATCCACTGTGACATTGCCTTTGTTTCCCAGAACAGTAACTCTAAACTGTATCTACAATTTTTCAACAGAGTGGTTTGCATACTGAGTTTCATTTGTGCTATGTTAAAAACCTCGCTGACAAGTCACTTAACTACTGCATTTCTGAGAAGGTCAAAGTTTACATGTTGTCAAGAATGTAATATGAAATATTGTTCAGCAAATACTAATTCAGAGGATGCCACCTAAAACCAGAAGATCAAGTGTGAAAGTTTTTAGCCTGGATCGAAGGCAGACTTTAGCTGGAACAACGTGGGCTCTCGATCTCTTTGGATTGCATGGTCAGGAGGGAGATATCTGGCTAGATGGGATTCTGCACATCTGTCAGCTAAATCAGAGATCCAAATGCAAACCCCAGCATGAAAGAACATTATGTGGATTTGTGACCCTCTCCTGAGGATTTGGGGTCCATAAACCAATGAATGGATTACAAAGAAACATAGTTATAGTATATTTTTCATCTGTGAAAGATACTGCTGCAACTCCAGTATGACTCACGGTATTTAAAGGAGACCAGTACCCCTTCTCCACACACAGGCCCTATGAAACTACAAAAAGCATGCACCATTCGGTACAAAGAAACTGGAAAATGCATGTTAAAACAAGTTTAGGGCTGAGTTTGAAAAGTGCAGATTCCTAAAACCAGAACTAGCACAGTATGGGAGTTTCTTCTTCTTTTGTAGTCATTCTGTATATCAAACTGTTCAGAAGAGACATTGGTTGTACACCCTGAGCCACACACAGCTGAGTTAGACACCTGCAAATAAGCACACCAGGTGTGCTAGGGCTTCTTTTAACCCAGGTTCAGTGACACTTAGTACATGAAGTACCTGCCTCCACTGGTGGACATTTCCTATCAGTCCATCCCACATCTCCCAGCCTCTGCTTCAAATATTTTAGCAGGTATACTGCTGCATTTCACATCTACTTAGAGGCTTTCAAGGAAGCCCAGGACACAGAGAGAGCTGAACAAACTGAACTTCTAGATATATTCTGGAGCAGCATTACAAAACATCTACCATCAAATTCTGCAAATTACCTAAGGGAAAGCTGGGGAATTAAAATTCTAAGGGAATTTAAAATACCAAACAGCACTCAAACCACAAGGGAGCAAGAGAAAAACACTCCATTTCTGATTGACATCAGATAACAAAAAGCCAAACTCTTTAGAAAGAAAAGAGCAGGACAGTAGTACCCTCTAATTCAGTCACTCACACACTGGTGGCCCACTTTCCTTGGGAAGGCCAAACCCATGCCACTCCAGCCATTTGTAAACTGAACAGCTTTCAAAGCTTTTTGCCCATTGGAGAATGAACTGCTAAACATTGTGCCTTTTGTTTTCTCCCACTAAGCAGCAGTTAATCCAATTCTCTTCAAAAATTGCAGAAAATTGTGCTCTTGCCACAGGTCATCTTTCTTTCCTTTGCAACACCTATACATCTTGTAGTCAAAAAAAGTCACCTTCCTAAAAGGTCATGCACTTCAAAGCACTTTTCTCACACAGGTTCTTCCTATCAAGCCCAACTGCACGTGTAGGCTCCCAATGAAGTACAAGGCAGAGCAGACAAACAGCAGTTTACTGGAGATCTGCCAGGGATTTACTCACTAGAGTGTCAAACGGGTCACTGTACACTTCCTTTACACTTGAAAAGCTAGGAAAGCAACGCACTAGCTTACTTAGCCACGTAGTGTAAATATCTTGACTTGGCCCACTGGGCTGACATTCTCAAAGGGTTCCTTGCACCAGTGGTCCCTGGGCTACCACTGCTAAGAGTCCTACCTTTTCCCTTCAGATCCTGCTGGAAAGGCAGGTGTTTTAATCTGAAACAGGGATGGACATTATCTGTATCAAGACAAGACATTATCTGTTTTCTGAGCTCACCTGTTTATATTTAATAAAAATGCTCTTTCCTAACTCATGGTGGGCTAGAGAATTCCCAAATCGCTCTAAATACTTTAAAGTTCTTTTGGGACATAGCCAGATACTTAATATTGTATTACATTTTATAGTTGTCACTTAATCAAGCTATTTAATATTATAGTACATTTTAAAACTGTCACTTAATCACATTTTCTTGACCCTTTTATGTGAATTAAAGATCACTGTAGATAAAAAATGGCATGCTTTAGTTTAAATAGATTCAGTATGTCCAGTTTGACAGTTACTTCTGAGACATTAAAAGAATTTTCTGTGATTAATGTGACCCCCACACGTTACATAGTATAGTGTTCCATTTCTTCAACCATTAGAGGAAACGGTATTAGACAGAAGGAGCCAAAACTTACCCAACTGCATGTAAAACTGTGAAAGTCAAAATATAATGTACGCGTACGTGTGGTGTATTATGAGACTGAATTAAAGCAAGCGGGTATTTTCGGTTTCCTTACAACTCAAGGTGGAAGAAAAATGTTCAGTAACTACACATTATGCCTATATCTCACAACAACAAAGGAAAGCATCTTAGTGCAGCTTGCTCAGAAAGGAATAAATGCACTTAATGTCATGACAGGTGAGCAGGACTATCTGTGCTTAGTATAAATGATTGATAGCCATGCATTCTAATTTTGGAAGAAATCCTACACAGGCATTTACTCACAAGAGCAAAAAAGTGTATAAGATATGTCCGTCCTCAGAAACATTTATAATGGCAATCATCATCATTTTATGTGGTTGATCCAGAACTGCGTCATTGAAAGATTTGATGCTTTTAAGTCATACATAGTAAATCACCTTCTCTTACAGTCATGTTTAAAATGACTGCCTTTTTCTGTAACCTTGGGTCTCAGATCCTACTTAATCCACCTAACTCTAATCATTCTCCCTTTGTATATCTTAAGGAGCAATCAGACGTACCATGTTTATTAGCAGTTGCAACTACAAGTGCTGCCCATTCTTGGAGCATTTTGTGTTCTTTTCTTGATAGTTTAATGAGAATAATACTCTACTTAATCTAAGAAGTAGGACGTAGCACAGTAACATTGATCTTTCATTAGACAGCAAAGTTGTTTGATAACAGGATTTAGTGTAACTAAATCAGCAAGAGTTATTCGTTTTGGACCACCATTTAAGTAGTTAATAGTGTGTATACAGTACCTCTGCAAACAATTAACAGTGGACTAAAAGAAGCTAGACTTGAAAAGAGCCGACTCAAAATCAGGATGTTGATTTCTTTACAGCATTAAGATGCCAGGTACTACTGTTACCACCAGTAGACAACCATATATTCTCCATTCTCCATCATCCATTTTCTCCCTTCCTTTTCATCATCAGCATTCTTGGATCTTTCCTTCAATTAGATTGTAAACTCCCTGGGACATAAACCAGGTCATTATTGTGTCTTCATGAAGGGATCATTGCAAGGGGCCAAAACTGTGTCAATGTCACTTGGAGCCTTTGGGCACAATATTACTAAATTGCCCTTCAACTGCAACCCAAAATTACAGGCATGCTGCGTGCAGTATTTTGTAAGCCATTGTTTTGCAACGTGGAAATATGCAAGTGAACATGATACTTGAACAACATAATTCATTTTCCATTCATGAGCCACAATGGGTATCTCATGGCACTGTTTGCTCTTCAGTTTCAAATGTGAACTTGCATACAAAGTCAAGCAAATGAGTTTTCCTTCACGTTGTTTTATTAAGCTCTTGGACTACATTCTAAGCCCTAGAAAAAAAATTACAATTGCTGTTTTCTCACAAAAGCAGTGAAATTTCCAAAGAACTGAAGGATTCAGCCCAAGATTGTGTACTTAAAGGGCTGCAAGCTCCCTGCACGACCCCTCGGCATGTTCTCTGCTTATCACTTCTCATGCCAGAACCACATTCGTGATCAAAAGTGAAAATCATGTCTTACTGACACTTCCACTAAAACCCTCATCATAACTTTTAGGGAAAATCCTTAATGACCTTATTGGTTTGAATGGTTCAAACATCATTTTGTTTCAATTTCTCTTTAGCTTTTTACTCAAACTGCCCATGTACAACACTATTACAGTTCTTCTACCAGCTCTATACTCCCTGATTCCTCTCCTATTTTATTTTACTTTATTTTTGTTCTTGAGCTAATATTCCTTTTTGTATTAATGAAGTCCTTTGTAGTTTCTCTTCAAATCTTCATTTGCAGCTTCTTTTCCTCCTAGACCTGGCAGGTGTTGTGTTGCTTTTTCTTTTTCTAATCATAAAAATTATTAACATCTCCAGAATGCTTCTGGCATTCTACCATCAGCTTTAATATGCTCTATTACTATTTCTGATCTCAAGCTGCTTTCTCCTGACCCAGGAATATTGGCAAATTACTGACCTATAACCAAGCTTTTATAGGGAAGGTCTTGCATCAAGTGGTAGCCTTTCAAGTGCTTAACCACCTAGTAATAATCTTTATGACTAACAGTCACCTGCTTTGCAGTTATGCCTAGTTTGCTATGCATAGTGCTAAGAGAGTGTCCCTTAGAGTGGTCAATCACCGCTCTACCTTGAGTATCATGTCGGCTCTTACCCATCTTGCTACCAGCACAGCACTGGACGCTGCAGATCAGGGTAACCCTTTCTGACCGTCTGCCAGGTTATAAAACACAGGGTGCTTTGTTCGACCTGAAGCCATCAACTTGTCACTCTGCATCATCATTCATTGCGTTAAGCAATATGCATCATCTCCTCATGATCAATGCAGAGCCAATGCTCCTGAACATTACTGCAGCTGATCATTAAGATGAATTTAATTGTTAAGAGTACTGACATTTCTTTCACCCACTTTATGCAAAGAATTAAAGTTCCTCTACATGCAGTTTTGAATTTTGCTTTGAATCAGGAATTCCTTCTTCTTCCCGCCCCATTGTAGCACTGTCTTCAGAGCAATGCAGTAGTTTAAAACATCATTTTAAGCAATATTTACTCTTTACTAGAAGCAACTTTACAGAATATTTCAGATCATCTCCTTTGATTGAGACCATGAGTAAAATTACTGCAAACTACTATAAGTCATGAAGGAACATGAAGCAAAATGTTCCGTAACAGGTCCCTTCCTGCTCACCCCACTCACATTATTCTGGCTGAATGGAAATTGTACAAGCAAACAACTTTTCACCTTCCCACCACAATTCATTGCTTCTAAAAATTGCTTCATCGTGACCAGAGATTTTGTCAAGGCTTTCATTAAAAAAAAGCAAATCCAGAAACAAACACAGATGACAAGAACTGTGACAGATGTCTTTGTTTGATGCAGTGATCCTCCCTGTGAGGATAAGGAACAACAGTTGAGAATGGTGAGCATCTTTTGACGAATCTTGTTTTGCTGAAATGGCAATATGGAGGGAGGAGGTGGCTGATGAAACTTGTTCTCTTAATTAGAAAATCTTTAGCTATTCCACAGACAATGATATCCTTTTGATTTTCTCTAAAGTGGGATACAATTGTCAATAAGAATAATCTTTACCAAAAAGATAGAATAATCAAGCTTATAAAATGACTTTTTAACATCCAGCTACATTTTTTCTTTTAGGCTATTTGCATTATTTGCTGAGCTTAATCTAAAAGCTGAGACAAACACTGCACTTGAATGACGAACATATGGCAAATTCCCTGTTAGAATAATCCTGTTCTCTCATATGCCCACAAGCACAAGACCTTTTGCATATCCTCAGCATTCCCCAGCACAGCTTAATTCAAGACAAAAACCAAGCCTCTCTCCTCTCAGGTTAACTTCTACCCTTATTTCACAAAACACAAAATTAAAAGGAAATCTGCAGCGTTCTCTAGGCTTATTCTCTCTTATCCTCTTGAAGCTGTTGGGAGCTTCACAGTTGATATGCATTTGAAAACACAGACACACGTGCAATTTTGCTGCTCCAAAGAGGAGCTTTGAACATTAAGTGCATACACCAGTGGACCCAAACCAAAGCCAACATTTGCTTGTGGCAGAAAGCTGTTCATTGCCGAACTGGGGGTTTAAGTCTAACCTTGTGCACAGGCAATGTTGATAAGGGAGGGGAGCAAGCTGAATATTAAAACTGCTGCCTCAAGAATAATATCATGTACAGATTTAATCATAATAAAAAATGATCTGCAAGTAATTGTAGTCATTACTACATCTGCTCAGAGCTGTGGGTAATCATTATGTATGAGTGAATTAAATCAAATTCAGTATCATGGCCCTGATCCTGGAATTTCTTGAGTAAACTCACCTCGTATTAATAATCTCCCTGAGTGCAGTGAGTCTATTTGCTTCTATGGTCATGTTTCCCACAATAGAGTCCTTTGACCTTTCCTCACTCTACCTTTAAATGTGAATTAAAACATAATCCCAAAAAATTAAGAAGGTATAGGAGGGGGGAATTAATTTGTTTCAGGCTGTTCTTCTGTCTGCAAAAGTGCTGAAGAAGACAGAGAGAAAGACGTCTTGTGTAGCCTGAGTAATGAAAAAGACAAAGCCTTCCAAGATAAAAGTTGGGCTCAAATTCTTTCCTTTTCTCACTATATCCCAGGCATTACCATCAGGCTCGAAACACAGGTGTAACTTATAGCACAGAGTAGGAAAGTCAAATCCTGACTCATGTAGATAAGAAAAACCTGTTTACAGAAGCTGCTGAAGGGCAGAGTTGGAGCCAAATTCAGAATAGATCAATAGCCAGATGAATTATTAGTAAAAGAAATAAATTAGTGGTGAAATTTCTTCTCTGACATCTGTACCAAATGCTAGACCCTACATTTTTACATATCATCATGACAATCTGTCCAAGAGCCAAACAAAGTTTTTACTCTAATAGTACTGTGCTGACCTCTATGTCTGTTCTGAATGAGGAGGAATAGATTAAATTCCCAATGCATCCTTTGTGTAAGAGGCATGAGTCCAAGGAAGGCACCATGCTCTTCCAAAGAGGCAGTACAGAAATGGAACTAAGTCTGAATTATTTCTTGCACATTTTTGGTGAGGTCACAAGAAAAACTGTTTTACAACCTGATTCTTTCTTTTCAAATGTCTTTTCCACGGTGGATATTCCACCAAAAAGGGTTTTGAGGGCAGCTGGAGTAAGGAGAACCCTGACTTGTCTGTCTCTGCAGCTGAGCTGACAGGAGGAAAAGAGGAGCCCTGGGCTGGTGGCAGAACCACAGAGGAAGGGTGCAGGTGTGGGGACACACACTGGCAGTGGGACCGCTGCTGGTCCCTCTCCAGGCAGAGAAAGCTGCTCAGATTTATTTCTGCTGACTCACTTCATGAGGAGTGGACCAAAACACAGGTGGCACATGGCTTTTCTAAGTCGTTGTGAAGTTTTGTTTCCTGCCCAGAGACAGTAGCAGGCTTGGATGGGATGTTCACTGAAATGTAAGTAGAAATTAAGGAATTTGGTTTTTTAAAAGGGTGAAAGTAGATATGGGTGTATGCATCACACATCTGAAGATAAAGTGTACATACAGGCATACATAAATCTCCCTTCCACCCACATCTGTGCATGTATAATCTCAATGCTAACACAGATAATTGAGTGCAGTAACACAAATGATCATTTTTTTTTCGAAACATAGACGAGCTGGCAAGCATAATCAAAAGATGAGGATCATTTTTTCCAAAGATGAGTGAGAGCAACAAGAACAAAAAAAAAAATCCAGTGAGAGTTATGACAACAATGTAAGAAAGCAATCACTAGAGAAATCCTGATGAATGAGGAGCTTACATCTTTAAATGCCTTAAAAACAGTACAAATAAATCTAAATTTGAGCAGAATTCAATGCACAATTGAATTAGAAAGGAAAAATTCGACCAAATTGCTACAGAACGTGTAAGTGGTTTATCTAGACAGAGCTATAAAATGAATAAAACAGCAGTGAAAAGGGCTGAACTTCTGCTGTCAGTAAGAAGCCCAAATCATGGATAAGAGTATTATGAATGCTGCGTAAAGAGCTCTGCAAAATATCCTCCAGTGAACAGGAACTAATGATAGATGAATGTGCACATGTAATTGAACATGATGAAAAGAAAACCAACATCCCAAGAAGGGAAACAGAAAAGCCATCAGGAGTACTGGTTCACGCTAACATCTCCAAGAATGAGGAGCATACAAGACGAGAAGGCAAATGACAGAAAACGTGGGCTGCTACATAAAATAAAATACATGTTTGGGGCTACATGTATTCCTCATTAGATTATCAAGGGAGCACGTGTCACACATGCAGTCTTAAGGAATGCTGGCAGGAACAGTCAACCACATAAAGCTCACCTGGATTTGGGTTTCGTTGCCAACGTTGGGCGCCATGTTGTTTGCATCTTAATTGGTGGCAAGCATCTCTTTGATTTCACAGAAACCAGGATCAGGCCCATGCAATTCAGCTGGCTCAGGGAAGGGGTATAAAAAAGGTGCAGAAACCCTTGAAGTGCTCCTCAGCCCTAAGTCAAGCCACCCTGAAGTACCGATCCCTTCTGCATCCCGCACCATGGGAAATTGGATTTTCCTAGCTGTGTTTCACGTTCAGTTGTTGGGCTCAGCTAAATCAAAACTCAAGCAAAGCAAACCCACACGAACTAAAATCAAATGAAATTTCACACTCCCCCTGCAAACTGAAACGGCTCCGTGCAAAGGTACTTCTAGCAGACTAAGCCAGTACACCTCAGAAGAGCAAGCAGAAAGTAGAGCATATTTGTAACAGATGAATTAGAAGCGCATCAAGGTACTGGATGAAAACATTTTTTGAATGTAAGCCAAGTACACAGTAGGAATAGGTTAGAAGGCTAAATCATTTCTAACCACAACTTAAAGACGACTTCACTGGTAAAATATCCTTTTTTTAACTCTTTTTTTTTTTTCTTTTTTTCCAAGCACACATCACAACTTTTGTTTCCGTTTGTTTTATTCCCCATTTCAAAAGCAGCATTTGCTGTAACAGCTCATTTTTTTCATGCAAAATACTGAATCTAATTGCGGAAATATGTCATTCCCTCCTCTCCACCACATGGCATGAGTTAATGATGATGAATGAAAGTAATAAAACCCAAATCTTTTTCAAACTAAAGCTCCTGTTAAATTACTGGAAATTATATGCATGCGTCTACAATGAGGACACTACAGAAGGTCAAAGATCTCGCTTCCTGCTTTTGGCCAAACTATTCAACAGGCAGTGTGGCTGAACCTGCCTAGACACGTTTCTGCTGAGATCTGGGGGAGCCACCTACGAAAAGCAGCTCAGTTTAAGGCTGGTGATTTCATTACCATCATTCTCTCCTTCCCTGCGGAACAGTAAATACTGCTCACCAGATCCTAGGACCTGCTTCACGTGTCCTTGCAAGCTGTTTTCGGATGTTCCGGACTGGGGGTTGTAATATATCATCTAAAGTGATGTCCATTCTTAGTGACGCTCTAAATTTCCTTAACACAAAACTTTATTCCATGGCACTGATGGGAAGCAGAAGGAATCAGCAAATGTAGAGCCAGACGCGGTGACTCTCCTTCACTCCATATCACAGCTGATTTCTCCAGACGATCCACTGAGAAGACAGACAAACCATTCAGAGCCTAAGGTCCTTTTAAGTACAAACCCAAGCAGCAAATGTATTCCTTTCCTTTCGGAAAGTTCTGTTTCCAATTCCACATATTGCAGACTGCATCAGCTTCTTGCTCATCTCCCTATTCATTCACTTCCTCGTCTCTGCTCAATTGGCGGGTGGTGCCACTGCCCTACCGCTGCCTTGGGCAGTTGGACACTATGTTCTTTCCCCTGGTTCTTCTGCAGCTCTCCTCAGTCTTTTTGTCTCCCTTCCTTTCATTATCAGTGCATGAGATTTCATTGTTCTTGCCTTCCCGCTATGCTGATCTCCCACTCCCTCGCACGGTCATTTTCACAGATGGACCACAGAAGACAGAGAATGAAAACATAAGGAGAGGAATTTCTGCTAACTTCCCTTTATTTCTTTCCTTCCCACAGAGAAGTTTGAAAGCCTTGAATATCGTACTGGTGTCAATCAAGGTGTTACTCTGTACAATTTGTACACAGATTATTTCGGCAACAGACATTTGTAGTACAAGTCTTACTGGCACAAAGCAGAATTTACCATCCTTGCAAGTTTTTATTTCAGTCTCTTTCCATGAAAAACAGTTTGCAGAATTGAAGTGTGTAGAATTGAAAACATCAGTTTTCAGAAACAAAAGAGCTAAATTCTGCCACTCAAGCTCACAGTGAGGGGTAACTTACTCTCTAAGTAGTACTCATCTCGTTGCAGCCATTAAATTGTGGGCAATTCAGCTCTCGATTCATCGCTTCACCACACAGCGCAGATTGGAGAAGTACAACACAGCTCCATCCACAAAGTACAGCAGGAAGGATCCCACTGCGGGAAGTCTGTAAGAGGATGGCTGCAGATAATCACTATGAGTACCCTTCTAGAGCAAAAGAAAGTGAAGGAAGGCTCGATGAAAGAGCTGAACTTTTTTTCAATACATATTTCAACACCAGTGAGGAATACAAGAAGAAAACATTTTTACAAGAAAAACCTTCTTATGAGAAGTGAAAATTAAGTCACTTTTTAAAAACTTTTCTTTCTGCATTGCCAAAGTGCTTCATGCAATGTCACAACACAGGATGTGAGTAACAGGCAAGATTTGCTCTACAGGTATGAATACAGAGATGTTATTAGTGGCCAAAAAATATACGGGCACAAGTCCTACAGTTTCCATGGGACTCGAGAAGCCATGTGAACAAGAACCTAGAAGCCTTCCATCTGTTTCAGACCTTTCCACTTCACACTTGGCTTTCAGACACTGCCTTTGGGATGAGCTCCTACGTCACCACCGCGCTATTGAAAATTGCTAACTTACTTCACACTGTGAGGAAGCCACTTAGTTTTGTTCCTGAGTGCATAGAAGAGGAAGAGTAAATCTTGCAGAGCCACTCGGCACTGTATTTTGCTGCTTATTTTTGAATGCAAGGGATGCTCAGAGGTTTTGACAATCTCCATCATCTCTGAGACAGAAATGTTGTAGTGCACATAAGAAAACCAACCACATAACACTTTGGCAAACACAGCCCTGAATTTATTCGTTTAAGAGTAGGTTTTTTGGTTCAGCAGTTTTGCACAGAGCTTACAAATACCATACAGAATACATTGTGGTTTCCTGGCATCCCATGTCCACAAACAGAGCCATGTGTTGGAATGGGATTAAAGCCATTTGCAAGGCTGAACGTCTGTTTTAATATCCAAGCTCTAGTGCTTTGCAGGTTGAGAGAAATAGCCTCTACCCACAAATGGGACACCCCTTCCAAACACGGACCTTGTAGGAAACAAGCAAGACCAACTTAAAGGCACAGGTTTTATAACCAAAACTGTGCTGTGTGAGTTTTACCATGTTAGCTGAGTATTTGTGAGAACTTGTCCTCATTTACTATGCTTCTGAGAACATTTCCACAATTAAAAACCAAAACAAAACAAATTGAAAATAATCGTCGACATACTGACAACAATCGGCAGCTTTCAAAACAACTCACAATGCCATCTCCAGGCCTTCAAAATCTTCCCCAGAGTGACACTACATTACCGTCTTCGCCAGATGCTCATGGCAGCCCTTGGAAACCCCCACCATTCTCACAGCCCCATCTATCTTCAAAAAGTCCTAAGCAAGAGTCGATACACGAACCCTAAACCACATTTAGGAGTCACAGTAAGGCAGTAAGGAATAGTCTTCACTAAAGAACCTGCTTCAGCCCCATGGAAGCTTGGTCATTAGCACAGTAATACCCAGAGCTGATCACGTTAAGATAATATGGAAATATGGAGAAAGGAAACTCGTGGCCAACGCTGCCAAAAAGGAACTGTAGTGAAGATATATTATAGGCAGCACTGATGTAGCTGCTCTTTCAAACAGCTGTGACATCTTCTATGTAATATATGGCACAGAATACTTCTCATTCTGCATTTGCGCTAAGCTCATTGAGTGGAAAAGGGCCGTTTTGTGGTTAGGTGCCTCTTCTTTACTCTGAACTCCTTGCTTAAGAATGTCTCTCTGTAGGATCAGAGTTACAACACGCGCAGCCTCAAGCACCTCCTGTACCAAGTCTGAAGAGGACTCAGAACACCAGAGCAGCGAAGCTGAGATTTAATCTGTGGTGACAGGGAGGCTGAGATTTTGTTCAAGATGACAGCGAAGCAGGAAGCCAGAGCAACCTATTTTGCCATCCCCAAAGATAAGGGTAGCTCAGAAAGCACTGCAGCTCTTGTAGCACAGGCTTCTCAACAGATGAAAGTTAAAACCAGAACACCTATACGTGGAGGCGCCCTGCACAAACAGAAAAAGGCTATTTCTAAAATGCTCAAAGAAGCAAATTTCACCTGAATATTCCCACTTCATGCAAAAAATTCTACATAACTGCAATCTCACAATGTCCAGTGCACCTCGGGAAGAGAGGAAGGAGAAATGTGTGGGGCAGAAGGCTCGCTTCTGGCCTCTGCACAGCCAACATCATGAAGCTCCGGAGGCATGAATCACAGCTTTGCTCCAGGGGTGCTGAGTTGTGGAGTCTCCGTGACCGGCACCCGCAGAGACACAATTTGAGATGAATAGACAGCTCTGAGAAGGACTGCAGTGAGCGATGTAACACTTACACAGATGGCACAGTCGTAATCATTAAACAGTTATGACCAGCTTGAGCAAGAGACTGAAGAATGAGTGCCCAGGGTGATAAAATTCAGCCATGAAGTTGAGAAAAATACACATATTCTGATTTTAGATGCACGGGTTATCTAAGATAAGGGAACCCTCACCACCATATGATCTGTTATCAAAAACCTAAGGCAGCTGCTTCGTTTCTGAACTTTGACTCAAATTCCCATATGGTCACAGTTTGCTGGAGTGAGAAAGAGGGGGGAAAAAAGCCATGAGCTCCTTTAGCACAGCAAGTATAGTCCAGTCAAACGGCTTCTTCTCTTCTCCATCCCTGACCCCATTTAAAAGCCATCTTAAATAGTTCTAGGGTCCCACCGGTCCGTAAAGAAAAAAAGCTAAAGAAAACATAATCTTTCAGGAGCTGACATTACCTAGTTCCCAGCACAGCTACACACTAGTTGCAGTGAAATGAAACAACCTGATGGGAATCCGAAAGCTGTCTTTGAAATGCCATTATTATCTCTAAAATCTCTCTAACAGCAATCCCAGAATATAGGTTTAAAGAAAAATCATTTTAATGCAGGTCCCAGTACTATGTTTTCATATTGCGCCAAGTCCAGGTATTGATCAGCTTTACATTAATTCTAAAAGCACCAAGAGTTTGTCAAGCTTCTTCTCCCTTTGATATCAGAGTCCATCAGCAATTGCATCAGTTTTCTGCTGAGCTGCCGAGCAAAGTTAAATGATGATGCACTTCCTCTCCCTGACTTTTGATTCCAGCTTGGTTCAGCAATCCCAACCAGCCACTTCCTGCCTCTCCTATCGCACTGTCTGGCACTTACTTCAGACGAGTCAATAAGCTTAAATTATATCTGTACCAGGCATAATTAATCATAAAGCTTTCTGCTTTGTAATGTCATTTGAACTTGGGCTTGGTGTCTGCAAGTCAAAAGCAAAAGAACAGAAGTTCAACTGCAAAAACCGCACTGCTCCCCACTGCCTCCTCATTGCATTGAGGCTCCTTGGGTTTCAGAATCAGAGATGATTACTCAGGAAGTCACTGCTCTCTGGCGGCTCAAAACTCAGTCATTGAACTCTGGTAGGACAATGACAGGATGAGGGGAAAAAGCTCAAAGGAGAACAAACAGCTTTACAACCACCTACACACAGAGGCACTTTGCTCAGAACCAGCCCAGGGTAGTTTCTGTGACTTCAGGCAGAGCCTGTTGCCCTGTACATAAGCGAAAGGCCCTGGAGGTTGTGCCGGAAACCGACCTCGGAGGTGCAGTTCCACCTCTATGACTGCTGCTCTCTGGGCCCGCAGTAATTTATGGCCCTTACAGGCCGGTAGTATATCACAACCCCCAGCCTGGCTCTAAGTCAAGCTCCCCAAGCAATCCCAGGAGACTCTGTGGGAGGGAAATGTGGAGAGCAAGGAATGGTTTGCACTCCCCTTGCCCTTTCCAACCCTGTCCACTTCTGGAAAGGAAACAAGCAACCAGCAACATTTTCTTCTTCCCAAGCGCTCAGCTCAAAAGTCTAGGGCACAAAAGAGAGCTCAGGGTTTCAGGACACAGCATCTTGACACCCGAAACACCCTCAAACCTGCTTCTCTTGCCTTGTGCACAACCTACAAGATCCACCCTGATCCACTGAGATGGCTCTTCAGTGCAGGGGCCATAGGTTCTTGAGCAGCGCCATTCCCTTTCATCTCAGTCTTTGCATGGGGAATCTGTCCAGCACCCACTGCTCATCCTGTGGGACAGAAGGCTCAGCCAGTTCAGCCAGCTGCTGGTGTGGTTCCTTTTGGATTTTTAGGAACAAAGAGATGTAACTCAGCAGAAAGGAGTCTTTCGTGTCATCTATGGCATGGGCATCCTTAAAACATTTCAGATAAAAATAAAATAAAAACAACAACAAAACCTCTTTTTCTTAAAGCATCCCAAGCAAATTTACAGAGATTAATTATCCTTACTCATTTTTGTCTTTCCATACGTTTCAGCTCTCCCACAGAAACTAATCCTCTGGATTTCAAATTACGGCACAATTAGCATGAAATTAATTAGCATCTGACCTATCCCCTACTTTTCCTCCAGCTGAGACTGCCAACTTTAACACAAGCCTAAAGCAAAAACTGTAAGACTGAGGCAGCAAATGGGACAAAGGACTTTTAAATTAAAGAGAGAGAGTTTTAAAAATGCAATTTACTGCTGTAAGCATTTCCCTGACAACAACCCCAAACTCCAGTCCTTGAACAAAGTGGAGAGAAATACTTCACCTCCCCACAGCTCACAGAGTTCATTTGCAAAGCCTGCAATCATCCCTCCCACCTTTTAAAATACTCATGGCCTTTCAAGAGCAGACTCTATAGTTATCAATTAGCAATGCCTTTTAGTCCCATCTTGCTAAGCTCCTCTTGCACGTAACCTCTCCAGACGCCTGTAAGGATTTTTAAGTCCATCGTATATATATAATCAGTCCCCCAACTGTACCTTAGCCTTCACAATTTCCTGCATCATTTATGGACCTCTGCAGTCTCTCTCTTTGCTACCGTACATATTTTTCAAGTTCCTTCAGGCTCCTATTCACTAGTGCTCAAATTTGTTTCTCTCCTTCCTCGTCAGCAGATTTTGGTCATCATTAACCAAACACTCCTGTTGTTCCTCTTCATAGTTGCTTCCATTACTGCCATCCTGGTCTCTCACATGAAGCCTGTGATTCACAGATGTCCCACAACAGTTAATGCTTTCACTTGCCCAGGCTGGAGAGGCACCTAGCAGCATGGGAAGATCAGCTCCAACAATGGAAAGCAAGCTTTAAATCAGAAAACAAGACCTTTGCTCACTGAATTAGTCCAAATGAGCCTTCCCTCTTGAGCTGCCATGGTCACAAGTCAGCGCTGCTTCAGGAAAATTGAATAACCGAGAGGGTGAAAACCCTTGATGCAAACCCCACTGCAGCCAGTGCACTGGGAGGTAACAGGAGGGCATACAGTGTGGAAAGTGAACCACGCAGATGGCAGTCCCATTACATCTGTATATCAAGTGCCTCAGATAAAGACTGCAATAGGTGTGGGATGAAGAAAAAGGACATGGGCAGGCACTGCAGGGAAAACAAGATCTGAAAAATGAACGGTATAGAAGAGGCATGCACCATACCGAGATGTCAGTGCATCTGGATATGCCCATGTAGATTCAAATACATACAGTATGGGGACTACAGTTCATCAGCAGATCCTCAACATTCAAAATCTAGATCTTGGTCTACAGAGCTGCAATGCTGTTAGCCTCCAAGAACACTAAAACTCCGACAGCATGGAGAGGAAAAACAGCAAGGGAGGAAAAAAACCATTATATACAAACACAATATATTTTCAAGATTAGATTTTCATTTCACAAGTCTTCGGTTCACCTAGACATTTACTGTTGTTATGGTCTGACAACTCTGGTTTTATAGACTGCATTGACTGTTCTTTCATTCTGTGGTTGCCAATACTGTTTTGTTTTGTTTTCTCCTTTTTTTCTCTTTTTTTTTCTGTTTTCTTTTTCCCCAAACATAAACAGAGTGGGCTCTGCTTTTTTTAGATGGCAGTGACCAGTCCACAGCACTACAAACCATTCTGACCTTCAGTTACCTCCCTCAGTCCCCCTCCGTTGCTATTCTCCTTCTTTTTGGTAAAATAAAATCAAAAGAATTCACTTGGTTCTCTTACACACAGACAGAAGAGAGGTCCTTGGAAAATGAGAGAGGGAAAGCAGGATAAACAGCCGCAGCCTACTCTAACAGTGGGATGAACCTGCCCCTTACCCACATATGTTTTGGTGGAAGAGGTAAAGGTAGAAGTACCATCCAGTAGCTGGGCTCTGAACCTGCTGGGGTTGCTCCTGCGTACCAACATCATCTATTATTCAGACTAGGAAACAGAAGAGGAGAAACAGAAGAACCTGTTACAAAACAAAACTGTCCCGAGCAGGTATTGCAGATGCACACACTGTCACAACACTGTGTTAATGCCTTTCTTCTCTGCACATTCCCGCTCATTTGCCTGGTTTCCAGCACCAGTACACAGTTTAGAACTCTTTTAACAGGGTTCCAAACTGACGAACCACAAGAAGGTGTCCTTTAACTCTATTTCTCTTCTGCTACTCCTAAATAATTACTACAGAATGGAACAGTTTAAAATAACCTGGCTCACACCAGCACTTCACCCCTCCAGAATTCACAACATTAATTCTCATACTAAAAACCTATTTTAAATATTTTTTTTGATCTCTAAGAAAACCAATTTCATTCTTGAATGTTCCATTGATCTACATTAAATGAATAGACATTAGGGAGAAGCATTGTTTATTTATTTGCTTGCCACTTACAATTTAATCCTGGGATTCTAAAGGGATGATTATAAATTTCTCTAACAGTCCCTAGGGTATGTTTTGAATGTAACCATTCAAGACAGGACTCATACACTCCAGGATGCCGGTGCATTACAGCTTTAGAAAGATTGGAGCCAAATAGCTCTCATTTATTATAAAGATGGAAGAGCAGTAATGGTGGGGCATACACTAGATGAGACTGCACCACTACCCAGTCCCTGTGTAGTGCAGAGTGTATCTGGAATACATCTGGGAACAAATCCAAAGCCTGCTTACAGAGAGTAAAGCCTCACTAAGAGCACCAGGTGAAACCCTGTTGGTAAAGAAAAGGGTTTGGAGCTTCCTCAGTGGAAGAACAGCTTCCATGTGTTGAGATGGGTTTGTTTGGACACAGATTTCCAAGGTTATCAGTAATCCAAGGTTAGCAAGATCTTCATTCAAGAATTTATTTCTCTTGAAAACTGAAGCACAAGGGTTTCTTTTGGAAGACAGGCTTAGGCATGCAGTGCTGGGAGGAATCAGAACATCCCAGACAGTTGTGTGTAATTGCAAGCATCAGGTCTGCCTGAACATCACCTCCTACCACGACAGGATGTGAAACCTTCCCCTGGCACCAGAAATAAAAGAGAAAAGAAGCAGCCTCATCTCCCATTTTGGCAACTATTTTCAGTAGAGGCAAAAAGCTATCCTTCAATCAGGAAGCCCTTCTTCACTCAAAGAATATCTAGGACATCGTTAGGCCATGCTACTGGATAAACTAACCCTACTGAGCTCCCGTGACTAGGTTTTTCATCTCTCCAGTCCTTTTCTAAGCCCTTCCTAATCTGTCAGCACCTCTTCAGCAAAACTACACAGCAGTGGATGATAACAAATGAGTGAGCTCTTACAGCTACCTATTTCTGCATTTCCAAGGAGTAGGAGGACATAACACAGTGTAGAGAAGTGAAAGAAATGGCTGCACCATGTGCACCATGCACAATCTTCTCTAAATGCTTCAGAGACTGCAGATCCCCAGTGTAAGTCAATACACAGCCCAAAGGAATGGAGGGGTGGAACGCTAAGGTTGCATGCAAGCTAACGAAATGCTGCTGTCTCAGCATAGAGGGGATGGAGTCTGCTTTGTGTCACTGCAGAAAATTAGGCTGATATCTAACAGATGACATTTGCTAGCAAAAAATGGTTGTTCACATAGAGTTCGCCTCGTGGGAGATGCCACTAGTTCACAAGGAGCATGTGTGCCTGTGCCATACACGCAGGTACTGAGTGCAGCCTTGCTGAAGATCACCTCCAACCTGCTCCACAAGTCCTTCTGGAATACAAAGTCTCAGGATAAGTCTTTTTTTTTATTTTTTTATTTTATTTTTTTTATTTTTTGTCTAATATTTTTATCTCCTTTGTGCTCATGTTAATTAAAGACTAATCACATTTATTTCAGCCAAGTGCCAAACGCATTTCTCATTTGTCTTCACTTCCCAAGACCACAAAAGTTCTGCTTTTATTAAAGTGGGCTTCTCTCAAGTAGAGATTATGGAGCCATGTGGCTGTAGTATTTTGCAGAGACGTTAAAGATGAATGATTAATAGCATTTTTGCTAGTGACTTCTGGACAGGGGTAGCTGGGGCTGAAAGGCTGGAGTACTCACTAACCCTCACACCATCTAGCTCAAAGCAGAGAAGATCTTCAAGAAAATAGGTGAGCCAAAAACAAGCAAAGCCATGTTCACTTCTGCAGCAAAGCAGAAGGGGCTCTGGCCAAGAGGAGAGGAAGGCAGGAATGGAAATCACCTTTGTTCCTGCATTGTGGTCTTCTCCTGCTTGATTTGACATAGATGCTCAACACTGCAGAATAGAGCTTCATTCCATAAGATGTGCTGTGAATGCAGCAAGGTCTCTGTTCCAAAATACCAGTATTACCTGTTACAAAGGCAAAATGCAGTCAACTTGTCTGCACTACAGTAAGATTTCACTCCTTTAACACAGAGGCTCTGCACTGCAAATGCAGCTCTGGTAACCTAATGCTCACCACATAAACAGGTTGATATTATCGCTTTTGGTTTAATTTGGGGGAAATGAAGAACAGAAAGGTCAGTGACTTGTTCCAAATCACACTGGAAATTGATAGCATAACTGGGAACTGAATCCTAGTCTGCAGAAACCCACTTGGCGTCTTTTTTGAATGCTCAAAATAGCTCAAACTGAGAATTTAGCCACTGACATCTGATTGCACATAGGAATACAAGGGCTCAGTTTCCTTCAGTTCATTTGCAAACAGAAATTTGGAGAATAAATTCCTGACCATAGGTAGGCAGAGACTCAGTACTTGGAAGCATAAGGTATGGAGTGGGAAACTCTAGTCTCTTCTAGATCCTATTTAAGTCAAGTTACACACACAGTTCAGCCAGGCAGATCATGCACACAACAATAACTTGAAGCCTATGAGAAAAATCTCCAAGGACCCATCTTGCTTCTTGAAGAGCCAACACGCAGAGGAGTTCCCTGCAATGCCTTTCATGATTTCTATTGTTCACAGGGTACTAAAGTAATGAATAGCTTTTATTTTTCCAAGTTTCAGCCACGGAATGCGCATGCTAGCATTAAAAGGAAAACAAAAGTGCAGAAATGCCAAGATGCTATGTAACACACGGCCCTTCATCACTTGCATTGATGCACAGTGTTACAAATTTTATCTAATCAACTGACATTTTAAGTAGTGGAGAATTTAACAAGAATAACAATGTGGTGACAATTTAGTCTTTCTTCCCCCTCCATAAAAACACTGTCTTCTGTTTGGTCTAGATTCAGGTCAAGACATTTCACTAATTTGCTAGTCATTAAAAAGATATTTTTATACCCAGCCTGTAATATTATACTCTTCAGTGATTATGATAGTTCCCAACAGAATTCCAGACTTGAAAATGAAGGCTGGGAAGCTGAGCTGCAATTATGATACTTTAAATAATTCCACAAAAGTAGAACCACTGTTAAATAATTTATAGTCTTTGATCTTGTCACAGATCTACTGAAATCTTCACATCACTCAAGCCAAATATTTTCAAACAGAAATGGGGTAGGTTACTTCTATCCACTCCCTTCTGTCACCGCAGAAGCCGAGGAAAATAAAGGTGCATGGGGCCATATTCTTTATACTTTGGTGTAAGTTCCTTTGGAGCAGTCTACGTGAAAATCTTCCCTCCGGGGCTGAAGCACTCTCAGAAATAAGACTTTCACAAGAAGCATGCTGAAGGGCTAAGAGATAGTGGTTATTCTCCTGGCAGCAGTTATATTGCCCTCCGATGTGATGTTATCCCTGGTATTTAAGAAAGCCCTGCATCTTGCGCAGCCATAGGGAAGCAGGGAGAAGCGATGCTCTGCAAGCTGCTTGTGGTGGCTGTGCCCAAAGAGGTCCAGACAATGCCAAACCTCAGCAGATGCCACAGGAGCTCCAAAGGAATGGCAGACAGCCAGAAGCTTGCTCAGGAGAGGGTCAGATACGGAAAAGGCTGGTAACCAGGGACGTGAGTGAGAGCGTAGTCTGAGCTAAGCTATGTGGTTAAAAAGGAAACAGTGGGGAAAAACTGCAATTTGTGGTCTAACCAGTCCCAATCCACCTCAACCCACCAGTCAGGGATATGGACTATTCAGTCACTATCGGGAGCGCTGGCAAAAAATCTACTTTGCAGTGGAAAGTGCACTTCCCAACTGAAAATGTCTTGCAAAGCCAGATTCATAACACTGTTGTAAATTAGAGGCTCAGACACAGGATCAAGCTATGCTGTGCAAAGAAATTATCTCTAACTAGCTGTGCCACAGCAGCTTGTACAGGACAAGACAATACAGCCTCGACACTTTGCACTGGAGGCAAAATGAAGCAGAATCACATTGCAGCCCAGGAAGCCTTCGTGCATGGAGATGTACAATTACAACAGCTCCACTGACTGATAACTTATTAAATTGACATTACTTGTCTCTGTGTCAGGATCCTAAGACTAATGAAACATGTAAAGTATGGCAGAAGTAAACAGCAGCTTTCCAGGAAATCCTTAATTTGCATTCTAATTAAAGCAATGTGGGGCAGAAGTCATAAATAAAGAATTCAATCACAGCTCTCTGTGTAACAGGCAGACTGGTTTTACACACCTGATATGACAGCCAAGTGCTAATGTGGGGCTATGGAAGATGCCAGACCCAAACAAGCTACTCACATCAGCATGTGACAAAGGGCTGCATCACCAAAAAAGGTTTCCACAATGCAATCTGTCTTCTAATAACTTTCTCTCCATGGGAATAAATCACATCCTTTTTTTTATTATTATTTTTGGAGATTAAGAGTGTTTCTTCTAGATGAGTCCTTGCAGGTGTGACCGGCAGAATGGGAACACTACATCTTCATGCTATTTACTGCTGGAGAGCAGTGAACAGCCTGAAGGTGTAGGGTGACAGAGGGGTTCTCTCAGGTTGAGAGAGCAATTCTCACCCCTGGGTGCTCTGGTAAGGATTCAGTGGGGCAGTAGAAAATGAAGATGGTTGCATTTATCCACAACAAACCCATCTACACAAAACCATTTCGAAATTCAATTCTAATGTCCTTTCTGGGTGGGACAGTACATATGCTTTATGTTACTTCAGGAACATTTTGGTAAGTCCTCTGTTGTATTTATTAAATGTAATCAAGCCAAGAAAAGAACAAGCAATTTAGCTGCTTGCTTTCTAATTAAAATTAAACATAATTATTTAAAATATCCTGCTTTTCCCTCTACTGAAAGTACAGTAGGGAAACAAGACTGTGTAAGTGACAAAAGGTTATTGCAAACCAAGTCTATCTAATGAAAGCAGAATAAACATAGGTACTGCAAAGAAAATAAAGCCCATCATCAATTTTGATCACTTTGCTTCACTTGCTTCGTGTTTCCCCACTAACCTGCCACAAGCAGCAAGTCTTTTCATCACCCTCTTCGCTTTCATTCTGGTGAAACGTGCTTCTTTAGTGGATATTTGTGTGGGTGGTTTTTTTGTTTTTTTTTAACCATAATAATAAAATATATTACTGGCAGCAGCCTTGAAATTATAAATGGGTATCAGCCTCTAATTTCAGTAAGCCAGGACAAAATCACTGAGGTTTCCACATACATGACTTTCATTAGTACCACTGAAAGCACAGCAGGCTCATGTTTTTTACTGTGCTCGTTTTGTTGTAGTTGTTCCTTCGTGTATTGAGGAGGCCTGAAAGTTTTGGGGGTGGTTTAGGACACGGTAGCCCCAGTTACCCACGTCCTAAAGGAAAGGTCCTGGGGAAGAGCCCCAGTGACTTTGGAATAGGCAAAGCCACTCGCACCAGAGCAGAACTTACCAATCTGTTGGGAAAAGCAGAAGTATTTTGTGTTGAGGTTTTTGCTTGCTTCTATTTCCTTAAATTGTTTAAGATGTGTTACTTTGGTCGATATCCATCTGACTCCGGGCACTGAACAACACCAAGAGAGAAGAAAGCCTGTTCTGAAATTTAAGACATCTCTCCAGAAAGCTGTGACCAACAGACAGTAACTGGTGCCCAGTGCCCTGGGCATTGAAGCTATCAAAGATCAGAACTGACGTTCTTTATATTTCAAAGTGCTGAATATACCCATAAAAATCAAGTGCAAGCTCTTCTTTGGGTCAAACCTTTCAAGTATTTTCTTAACATTTGCATAAACACTCTTTACGTGAGCATTGGGACTTGGAAGCAGGTTGCACTAAGGACAAAGATAAAACAGCCCAGAACTGATATGACAGAGGAACTCATACCTCTGGTGATTCAACATGCCTGCTTTAGCCATTCCTGTGCCATTCTGCTGCTCCCCACAGGAGGACATGGTGGCCTGCTCCCGCAGACCCCTTGGAAGTAATGCCCTCCCAAGGCAGGCCTGTGGCCCACGGACAATGGGGAGACATGCTCAGCACAGCTCTGGCAGCTGCAGCTGGTGGCTGTGTCCAGCCATGGCAGCGTTCCATAGCCGAGGCCAGGCCTGCAAATGCTTATAACAAACCCCAGGGTGATGCACACATGCTTTCTGTCCCCTACAGCCACGGGCAGACAAGCCATCATCGGGATGAGCAGATGGCAAGGGGTTAATCAGCCCTGACCAGCTAAGGCATAGGGGGGCATACTCTACATTACCAGAGGAGTACACAGCATTTGTTAGAGAGGAGCTAAAATGATTTGCCACTTGGAAGCCATTTCGTGCCACCCTCAGACAAATGCCTTGTAGAAGCCAGCAGGATGCTCCTCCAGTTATGGCTGCAGCGGGACTTAGCTTTGGCACTGAAGAAAAGGGATTTGTAGGGGAAGCTTCTGGTAGCAGCATGTACACAAGGGAAGTTGGGCACAGCAGCAGTTTTCTTTCAAAATCTCCCTGCTTCTGAAAGGCCACCCATGGGAGGCGGCCATCTCTGGTGCAGCTATTGTTTGCGGTGGATGCATGCCACTGTTTGCAGCCAGGGTGGAGCAGAGGGAGCTTCAGGCCTCGTACACAGAAGATGAAGACTGCCCTCTGCCTTTCTGTCTTCAAAGGCCACTTACAGCACAAAAGATGCAAAAAGCAAAGGATGGTAAGGCTGTCCTACACTAGGCTCCAGCAGCAGCCAGCTCTCTCCTACAGCCAGAGCCTCAACAGGAGCTTTTCTGAAGGAGCCAGAGGGCACTGGAGCAGATCACCCAAGACTGCTGACCGAGGCATCATGTACTCCTGTTTAAGAGCCACAGGTGACATAGCAGTGAATTAGGAGAAGAAAGGGACCGTTTGACACTCACAGTGCATTTAAGTTCGCTGCTACTAGGTTGGGCCACTCCATTACGGACAGGACATTTGCATCCTGAACACAAACTGAAGCAAGAAGAGCCTGGAACAAGGCTCCAGGTGAGGCAGTGTCAGAGCAGAGCTCACTCCCCTGGTCTACCACCAGGACCCTTCTCCAGATCCCTCCCTCCAAAGAGAAGAGCTCCAAGCCCCCAAGGCCCAAAAGCCCTCTTTCTCAGAGCAATCTTTCAGTTCAGCTTCTTCATTTCCCTCTTGGCTTTCTTTTGGGGCCAAGGTGAGCATTCCCCAGGGAAGCAGAATGAGATTAAAAAGAAGCAGTTATCTGAAGCCTCGTGCACTGAACAAACACTGCATTCCCTCCAAACAGAAAACATACAGGAAGGACATAAATCAAGGCCCAGCTATGAGAGTTTTGTCCCTGGAAAGGTGTCGGGGCACATGCATTTGGGTGGCTGCTGCCTTCAGGCTGCCTGGAGCAAGTTTTGACCCAGGTTATTAATACAGTTTATTTGATACAGAGCTAACCAGGCATGAGCTCAGAGGTCTGTTTATATTACAAGAGCGTGGGCCTTTGGGAGATTAACGCCTAGAGAAAAAGCATCTGTATTTGTTTTGAGGGCGAGGCTACAATTTAAATTCTTATGTTATCACACAAACTAGACAAGATAGATAATCAATGCCCTGAGATAGCTGGTGCTGAGGAAGTGAGCTAGTTCTGTTCCACAGAATCATTATTCAGCATACAATTCTTTCTGCGTTCATTTATATTTAAAGTCAGATCAGGCATTTATTTTCTCGAGACTTTTATGAATTCATACCTATATTTTCATCACTTATCATAAAGCAAAACTGCCTGGATTATGTCAGTTGTGGGTTTTTTTTCTTTTCAGCAACATAAAAATATATTATATTATTACAAAACACTATGTCACAGAAATCATATAGATGTCAAACTAAAAGGAAACTTAAGAGGGCATCCAATCTATCTTCCTACCCAGAAGCAGTATCGAGTTTACTTCCAGCCATGACAGATGCCTGTCAAACTTCCTAAAACCTTCCGAGGAGCACCTACAGCATCCCTAGATAACCTGTTCCAGTGCTTAACAGTCCTATACAGACAGACATTTTTTAAACAGCCATAAGCCTTGTTTTGCTACTAGCAGAGCCAAACTCTGAATTCATTTTCTTGTCTTTAATCCACACCTTAGTTAAGTCCAACCCTTTGCAAACATCTGAATGCAAATCCACAGATGCTCTGCACTCTTAAATGGTAAAGCAGTCACAGAGAAATGACTATCAGGGTAAAGAGAGCAGCTAGCACACAGCACAGTCAGTAGCACTGTTGAGGTAGGTGTGTGACACTTCTCATTATGCCTGAGCAAGTAAGAACACTGATTTGCTGAATCTTGAGTGCAGTTCTGTTTTCACAGAGCCTTCTATTAAATGGGTGAAAATACAGTACTTCCTTTGTGACGCTCAGAGGACACACTGACTGATAGATCTGCATCCTTTTCCTAACAGCATCTGCCTACTAGAAGACTTACACCTTTCCTCAGACATCTTTTCTAGATGAACACATTCAGTCCTTCTGCACAGACTGTATTTTCTAAATCTTGAACCTTGACTTGCAGGTCATTTTTCTGGAATACAGCCTGTTTTTCTGCACCACTTTTAAAAGTTCAAAAACGGACCCAGAAATCCAGCTTTCAACTTGTTAGAACTGAATAGGGACACCTTACACAATACAGCTTTGCTCATAATCTGCACACTACATGTTGCTCTTTTAGTGCCACTGTTGCATATTTCATCCCTCTTCTATTTGCCAGGGTCTACTACACCACATTCTCTCCTGCTGCCAAATATCTGTGCATTTACAGATTACCAGATGCATACTGTTTTGCAATTTTATAATCCAAATTCCATCATGACAGTAAGTTGTTGTTTTTTTTTTCCAACATATCGTGCTCTTTCCTACTCCTGTTCCTGTCTTCACAAGAATTTCTGTAGCCTCTTGACCTAGTACCCTCCTTAAATCTTTCGGTAATAAAATTGTCAGCTAGAACCAGGCCCATGATCATCCCTGCTTGGAAAGCAAAAGGCAATTCTGATTTTAGCAGGGTGCTTAGCAGAGCACAGGTTAATAAAGAAGCAGGCCGTTCCCTGTTATTCAGACCAGATTTCTGCAGTTTACCTATGAGACACAGTATCAAAAGCCTGGCTTCAGTCAAGATGCATCACGTTTCCCATTTTCTCCTTATCCACACTAAGGCAGTTTCCCTGTGAAGGAAGACAATTAGATTGGTTTAACATGATTTGTTTTTGACAAATGTGTGTTGACTCTTTTTTTATCACCTTATTATCTGGATGGTGCTTACACACGGATTGCTTAATAATTTCTTCTAGTATCTTTCCAAATATCGAGGTTAAACCGACTTGTGTAATTCCCAAGACCCTCTCTTTTCTCCTTTTTATTAACAATCCAGTGCATGAAAGGATGTGTGCCTCGAAGAGAAGCATGAGATTGTGTGTAGTGCAATAGCTACATATTTAGACAAAAAACATCTAAATATTTTCTAAAAAGCTCAGTCCAAAATGGTAAGTTGAATTTATCTTCTGCATTATCTTGGGATGAGACAAAAATAAGCAAAGTCTAGGGTACATGACCAGAAATGAATATTATATAAACAGAATCATTCATTGTCACAGAAATATGATCGCTATTATATAACCCCTTCCAACCTCCTGCCAGTGGATGATTATTTCTTACAGAGTGTTTTCCATTGCTTTATTCAACAGAGATTTAAGCAAATCAGTAAATAGCTCTCCCCTGCTTCCCTTGGGAAACTGTTGCGTGGCTATACAACCATCACTTAGGTCTCACTGGAAACCATCATGTAATACTGGAAGGTATTTAATAACAGATAATTGTGACAACCAAGATGAAATAGTAACACTACTCCTCTTTTCACCGACACAGCTCCTTCTATCCACAGGTGTTGCACCTGATTCAGGTTGGATATTAGGAAAAAATTCTTCTCTGAAAGAGTGGCCAAGTTCTTGAACAGTCTGTCCAGGGAGGTGGTGGAGTCACTGTCCCTGGTGTTCATGAAATATTTAGACGTTGTACTGAGGGACATGGGTTAGTGAGGAAATATTGGTGGGAGGCAGACAATATTTGGGAAGGTAACTTGAGGGGGAGCTTTTCAGGTGTTTTGTTTGTTTGGGTTCTTTTTTGTTTGTTTGTTTTTAATAGAGATTAAAGAAACCTCAAGCTTTCCTATTTTTAACAGACTGAAAAAAACCTGCCTCTTCATAAAACAATTTTGATTCAGATTAAGCATAGCTAGAATGATGCACTGTAATACATTTCTATTTGTTCAGTTAGGTTTGAAGGAATGTATCTTCTGCCCTTACCATCATCGATGGGTATGATATACACAGAGAAATATACTCAAGTGACTGAATCCAGGGAAGCTAAATCTAAACACATCTAGATATTGTCCAGATACTTCAGTACACCTGTACTGAAATGCCCAGAACACAGACTCTGTCACTGAAGGCTGAGACTTTGTTAATACCAACCCATCACTTTTCTACTTTTATCCTGATTTAACCAGATTCAGTTTCACTCATATTATTCAAATTATGGTAAACTGACAGGTCTAGAGGAGAATAGGCTCCCAAGCTGCTTACACTCCACATCTACCACTATTCCAGCTATTTCAGATATCTCTGTCCATTTCTATTTGTACAAAGACTCAGAGGCTTGCAGCCAGCTGAGGATGCTTTGAGTTCTCACCACCACAGTGGCTGCTAAGATTTATTTCTTTATAGCAGCCCTTGTATCAATTGAAATAAAGTGAGATCAGTTTTGATGTTGACTTCGGATTCCCTGTAACCTGTTCTCACGTTCAGACGGCGGCTGGAAGTGAAGCATAGCTGCAGTATCATATGACAAACCCACGGCATGAATAAATGCTGTTTCCCATTCTCCATGCATTTAAATCAGAGGTAGTTGACCCGTTTAGGATATAATCTATTCGGCTAATAAAATCCAGCTGGCACATAGTAAAATGTTTTAATCCATGATCCATGCATATACTTCTCTAGAAAAATAGATGGTTACTGAGTGTAGCATATAAAACTTGCCCTGAGCTAGAGAGCCAAAGCCCTTTAGCACAGAGACATTTCTGAATTGTGAACTTTATAAAACCCAACCCATAAGTTCTGCAGATGTAGCTTATTGCTGAGAAAAATCTAGGATGTTAACTGCCAGTGTTAGCTCATATAAGTTGGTATTTGTAAGAAGCGAGCTGTATAACTTGTATTATTTCTCTCACCTTCCCTGTATAGTAAAACCCAGCAATTGTAAATTAAGGCTTTTTTTTTTTTTTTAATCTGAATTGCTTCGGGGATTTAATGATGGGGGTAAGGATGTAGTTTCGTCCTCTGCCATTTCTAAAAACTGTACAAATCAAAGTGCATTTTGTAAAAGAATTTTACTACCTGTTTAATAACTTTTTAAAACGTTCTACTATTGCATCATGGGACTACATACATGGCAAGTCCTTTCCTTCATGGACAAACAAAGAACATACCCAAGTAATGCTCCATAACATTAATAGTACTGGCCATCAAGAAATCCCTTTTGCATAGTAAGTGAAGATAGCCAGGAAAACTAATCCTCTGGACACTTTATTTAAAGACTCGGGGTTTGGACACAGATCCATATAACTGTTTAGCAGAAGATTATCCAGACTGTATCGATTTTCCTTAATTTTATGGCTATCTGACTATAATTTTGTATTTATCCAACAGAAGAAAGAGATAGAAAGTAAATCAAAATAATGCACACGGATGGATGCCTGCAACTGTCCACTGAAAGCTATTTCCTTCATCTGTCTGTAGACACCACTTGAATCTAAGTATCCACAGTAGGACTTATGCTTTTGGCATTTTATACTATCAAGAAGGTTCTTTGCATGCTAATAAAGATGCCAGGAAGACCAGCTGCTCCTAAAAAGTTTGCAGGGAAGCAGATATAATTAATTCACAAGTTGGAAGCACGTTTGACAGAGAGAATGGTTTTGTTACTCCCAAACAATTGAGAAGCTCATACAAGAAATGTACATGCAAGTACATCTGCTCTCACTTAAATCCCATACATTTACTCTATCCTAACTGAAGACAACTCTCATAGCTAGCCATGAAGATGATTTGCAGAATAATCTAAATACTGCTGGGCAAGGAAAAGCTTGATCAATAGGCCCCATAAGTTAGAACGTACGAATTCACGGCACTTTAATGGCGTGTCCACGAATGTTAAGATCAGTCAAAGTCTACCTGGCTGAGCACGTTTACCAGAGCTTTGGTCTCCTTTGGGTCATTACAATCATGACTTCCATCAAACTCAGTGTTCAAGACTCACAGCAATAAGAAAAGGATTATTTAAGCATTTTCTTCTTGCTTTTTCTTTTATCAACCATATTCCCATAAACTTGTCACCCATTTGCATACATTTGAGCAGTCTTCCTGACTATAAGGCATCTGCACTTTTATGTTCATTTCCCTGACATCTGGAGTGCTATAAATTCACTGCTTACCTTACTTTTTTCCCTTTTCTCTCCCTCTCTCTCCCCCAAAGAGGCATTGACAGTGGTATGGATCAATACAGTCACGCTCAGATACAAACTTATTGAAGATTTACAAGGTTAAATGATTCAAACTGGACCAAAAAGTTAAAGTAGTGGAAAAAGAAAAAACCACCAGTTGTGTCTCTAAGGAGAAAGAAGCATTACCATTCCACCACAAGATTATTCAAAGACAAATATTAACAAGAAATACGTCTTAGATACGTGACTAATGTTGTTTCAAGACACACTGGAAAGGGACAAGAGGGCACAGATGACCAGCTCCCTGTTGGGTAAGCAGGTGTTATTATCAGCTCCATGGGGCGAAGCTTGCCTCAGGGAGGCTCTGGAGTGATGGATGGACAGAGCAATCCTGCAGCCTCTTTTTGGACTACCAGGTTGTTAAGAGACCACCAGGTCACTGAGTTGGGGATAGTGGACATATCACTGTGAATATAGAAGCTGTATGTTTGTTTAATGGGATGTTCACAGTAGCTCAGCACCCAAAAGGGACATACAAGAACCACTCCGTAGGTCTCCAAAGTATTGCAACACACAATGCAAACATACAATTAAGTTTTGCAAAGCTGGCCAGCCACCAAAGGATTTGAAGTTGGCTGAATATAAAGTTCTTCCCCTGATTCTCAGCTTTCCCTGTAGACTGAATCAAAAAGTACAGACAATACAAACAGTGCTGCTCATTCTCCTGTTGCCTGAACACTGATCCATTTTTCTTGCTCCATTGGGACTGATGAAATAAGAGGAATGAAAACAAGGCCAGTCTGGTGTCTGCTGAGGGATCATCTCTTACTAGCCAAGAAATGGCAAAATCCTCCTAAGGTTTCTTTGGGGAATATTTATTTTGTCCTGAGCTTTTACTATGATTGTGTTAATCCAATAGATTTGCTAAGCAGTAAAGTGTTAACTGGCACGTCTGAAGAATGCTTATTGGGTAATGCACCTGCATGGGAAAAGGACTGAAAACATCGTTTACACAAGGGCGTGGACCATATGTGACAAAGAATACATTACATGTTTCCTTCATGGTAAAATATGTTGAGGTAATGGGGAGCAGGGTTAAAATCTGAAGAGCCTGTATTTATGCATCAAGTTCAAGAGGTCGTTTTAATTTCTAACCCCAATCAATGACAGCAAACTTCAGCTCTGCTTCTGTAGGCACTCCAACAGCCTGTGAGGGGTAACTGCTGCGTGTTCATCTAGCACTCCTTCTTGTGTGGGCAACGTTTATTCCCTTGAGCTGGCAATAAGAGGAAAACTTGGTGCCAAGCACGACAGAAAAGGCAAGTGGAGAAGGGGAAAAAGAGTGAAGTCAAACTGCGTGGAACTGACAACAGTGAAAAATTAGGGTGCTAAATCACATCCACAGCCTTTCTGCCTATCACTCCTCCCCACATTTTCTTACATCTGAGCGACAAGTTGCCTGTCCTGACGGTTGCCTCCACAAGCTGCGGGTGCATCAGGGGGCACTTCACCAGACTCCTTGCCTTTCCCTACCAAGTTACACTACCCACAGCCTCCAGCATCACTCAGGCTCCCAGAGCCCACAGCTTTTTTCCTTCTTTGCTGTTGTTGGCTGCTCTCAGTGCTAGGGCTCAAGTCCTGTCAGCAGAAGCTTTGCAGCGGATGCACAGCGAACCTGCCTGACATATTACAAACTGACACAATTCCAGCAGTAGCCAGTGGTCTCGCATAATGCAGTTATTTTTTCCATGCCTGTTTTCTTCTTCCAGCTGAGCTCCCAAAAGGCATCAATGCTTTCACAGACCCACACAGTGAAAAAAACGAGCAACAGCAGCATCCAAAAGGCTTTTGTTCATTATTGCATCCAGCCCTCCTGGAGTGCTCAGACGAACCAGAGGGTGAGCTTGGCTAGCATTCCCCGACTGAAACACTGAGAGCTCCTGACCAAGACTTCACGTGTCAGAGCTGCCCTGCTTTGCACAGCGCTGCTTAATGCCTACGAGAAGTGTGGTTGGCAAATGAGAGCATCAAACCTCACGAGGTCTCCCGGTCTCTGAGCTGCCTGCCTTTTCTCTCCCTTCTCTCCTGAGGACACCTGGGGAGCAAAGCAGCTTTGCCACCATAAAAGGGGAGGTAATCTAGGATTCAGAAGCAATTATTTATTTATTTATTTTGGAAGCAACTTCAGAGGACCTTTATTTTCAGCAGGATTTAAGCTTCTCGAAGCTTGCGTCGACTCTGAGAATGTCCGCTGAGAGGCTTTCAAATCCAGACTTAACCAAAACTGCAATATGTAATATCCATCACTTACGGAGTTCTGGGTTACAGTATAGCTTGTAGCTCAGGACGAAACCTGGTCCACAACAAAAGACAAGAGGCAACCTGAGAGAGAGCCAAGGAGAGGGTCTGCCTGATCCAGGTGAAGCCTTGTGGAACACAAAGCCAGCAATGGGCGTGCCAAAGGTCTGCACTGGTTCAGCCATACTGAAAGGCTGTCCGTTCCATAATGCTCTCTTTCTCACTGCAAAAGCAAAGCTGAAGAAGATAACCCCATAACACCTATTAAGCTCCATACACACAGTTACCTACATGCAGCACGTACACCTCCCTGCCTGCTGTCCCTCTGCTCCTCCTAACTATGGGCACAAAGCTCCAGATGAGCAGTTTCAATTACTTCAACAATGATCTTGGAAGTAAAATATTTCCCTCATCGCCACAAATCTTTATAAGTAGCGAAATAAACACCACAACATGCCTTATTCCAACAGCTGGAAAATTATGGTCTGAGTCGAATGACATCATTCTGTTTTCCTATGGAATTTTAGAGCTGTGAGATTTCAGGGAGAAACTGTGTGGTGGCTTGAGGCAGGGTACAAGACAATGTTGTGGTGAAGTGGGCAAACCAAAGAAAGGTGAAGTTCCTGAATAGGTCTTACTGCAAGATAAATGTTAATAGGAGAAAAAAAAAAAGGGAAAAAAAAGAACAACAAAAGGGAAAGATTCCTTAAAAACAAACCAAACAAGCTGTTCTTCTGGCTTACAGCCATTCCTCAGTTCCAGCCCTCAGCAGCCCCAACCTATCTCTAATCTATGACATTGTGTTGTTTCTCAACATCTTTCATTGTTCCTCCTCTGTCTTACTACATTGCCTGAAAAAAGATATAGAAGATGTACCCTGGTGAGGAAATACCTCTGCCAGAGCACCACTGCAATTTGAGGAGCCCTTCAAAGGAGCCGGCATTAAATCTAAACCTTTAATTATATGCTCTGCTGTGGATGTCATCAGAAGGTGTGTGACCGTACTGGGTATACTGCAATTGCTTTTATTGCAGAGGGGGTTGATGGAAGAGAAAGTCTTGGTCCTGGCAAGTTACAGAGCCAAGTCCCAGAACACGTCTCCAGACTAGAGAAGACAGTGAAACATTTGATGGTAACTCAGTCAAAACTGCACTTGGCCAGTTGCTGAGAAGAGACACAAGCAACAATCTCTAGCAGGGGAGGCTCAGGTTTTCAGGGTCACCATAATCAGAGATGAAGGCTTCAGCTAATTTCTGTGCTAAGTCTGGGCCTCACCCACAGTAAGACAGTCAGAACCAGCCAATTTTCACTCCCTGACCCAACAACCTGGTCATTCGAGGTTTGGTCAGCTGCTCTGAAAATGTCCTGAGCACAGTTCTAACTCAGCACTGCTTGCAATGTTTTTCTACATCCTTCTTTTTTTTTTTTTTTTTGTCATGCAAAGGAATGAGCATCACACAATAGAACCTGAAATTCCATACTTCATGAGTTAACTTTGTTTACTGTTATTATTTATATGCAATTCCAACAGCTTATTAACTTTCAATCACCGTAACCATTTAGCAGAGTCAAGAAGAAAAAGCAATGGTTCAATACTTCAACAGTGAGGAACAAAACTGATGGATAAATGTGCATATCACTTTAATGTAGCCAGTCCTATATATACACATAATTTTGTGTGATTTATATCCCTAATTTGATTCCCATGGCAACATTCTTCAGCTAACAATGTGTATCATAATCACCTTTTCTTCATACAAATTATTTCCTTAACTTCGCATGCATAACTTAGCAGCTTTTATTTTTAAAACTCCTGTTAACAGTTTCTCTCTTGTTACCAGTAGGGGTGCTATGATAAGAAACTAATTTGCTGTAAAAATTACTCATTTGTCAAATAAGCATTAAAATAATTGTTCCCCTTTTGACTGTTACCCTGCTGTTTCCAGTCATTTTCAAAAACTAAATTATTTACTCATTTGAAAGTTCAGCTGTGCATATTTTAATTGATATTCCCTCACAGGACTCGTGTTGTTAATGACAATAATTAACCCAAAATGGCTGCTAAATAATTATGCTGAAAAGATACGAAGTATTTGCGCAGAAAGTAAAATCAGCATTTGAGAAACCATCAAAACGTACAACTTTCCTATTTTATGGTAGAGCGTAGTAATAGTTCATAATCAAATTAAGGATGAAAAGGAAAAATGTAGATTACATGCTTTGATGCAGAATACTTTATGTTTCCAATATTGCATGGTATCCTCGCTAACAATGACTACTCCGTCATTTTAATAAATCCCAAGTATTGCTATTCCAGATAGTAATATAAAGTATTCTCATGAAGTCAGTGCAGTTAGGAAATGTGGTAAACTATCCATTAATAACATTTCTGTGCCATCTATCTCCCGCATTTCATTCCAAGGAATCAGACCCCTGTAATAATTTATAGCTTATGGAATTAATGCTGAAGGCTCTCTTCTGGCAAGTGTTGTTGATTTCAATGCTAATGGCTGAAAGCTATTTAGACCCAGCTTCTTTCTCTGGACACATCACAGGCCAGATGCATTACCGACCTATTGTTTGTGCATCCATTTGCACCGGAGCAAAAATGATATCATTTTTTATTTAGCTCCTTTACTTGTCAATAGTGCAAGTTAAGAGGGAAGCAAGCTCCGTATGTACTGCTAAATAAAGAGACAGGATAGGCTTGTCTGCAAGGGAAACAATCCGAGTTAACTAAGGATGTGATTTTAATGTGGGTTTCTATATACAACTATATTAAGCCCATGTGGACTCACTCATTCAGAATTAAAATAGCCCTAATTCACTTTAATCTAATTCACTTCCAAAGACCACAGAGGGGTTTAAAGTTGTTTAATCTATTTGAACAGCTCATTTGAATCCACATGCCTGACTGTCCCCACAGACACCCTCTCAGACAAACAAAAACCCAATAAAGCAGCGGTGAGGTTAAGAGCATGTTGGCAGAAAGTTTAACTTCATGGCTTTTTGATGGAAAATTTGGTTTTCAACTATACCATTTCTTTGAAGAAGGCGCTGACAACAAATGCTCCTAAATTTCACTTGGAAGCTATCTGCCCTTTCTTAAAGGCATCCTGAAACACTGCTGTAGTACTTCCTGGAGGAATGCCCCCACTCCCATAGCCTGCAGCCTGAGCAGCTGGCCCAACACGCCATGGGACAAAAGTAGAAACCCAAGAGCATCAGACTACAGGTATTCTCGCACCTGACTAATTTTTAGAGTAAAACATTTTTGACTTTTGATTTGTTATGGAAAATTCATAGTTTTGCATGGGGAAGTATCGTTGCTCCTCCCTTGTCTCCTACCCTAGGGTCAGTCCTACTTGAAAAGGCCGTTTCCTATAGCTCGCTCCAATAGAAAAACCCTGAGCCAAAAGGTTTGGTGATACTGCCAATAAAATCAAATACTTGTCGTCCATTTGGAAAACATCCCCTCTATCATCTGTGTTCCGAGCTCTTCTACAAAGGACATGTCCAAACTCACAGCTTAAGAGTCACCAGCTCCTTACATTTTGCTTTGTTACAGGAAAGGGTAGGCTTGAAGGAGCAACAGGATCTGTGATCACAAGCTCTGGAGATGATACGCACTGTACGTTGGTCATATTCCCGATTCAGTACAAGGACAGGGTTTTGTAAAACAAATTGATTCTTTACAGGTGTGAAGTTTACAGATGTGAGAAGCAAGTAGCGTGCCCCCTCTCACAGGTATGTTGCAGATTGAGCATAGATATGTTGACAGCCTTTGCAATTTTGAGTTTGTTCCCTCTCTTAGAATCAAAGGTTTTTAAAGCAAGTGTATTTCTACCCTTATTTGCAAAAGACAGCACAACATTCTCACCTTTGTGAACTCACAAAGCTTCCAAAAAATACACATGCTTCAAAAAAAAACAGGTTTGGTGCTTTTAGAGGACTAATACCTAATGTTTGAATGCTTTCAATCAGTAAAAGGCTTCACGGTTGCAATTTAAACCCTTCTAGTCAGAGAATGTTAATATGAACACATCTGTCTTACTCACTTAAATTGCCTCCACAGTTCTTGTACGTTTTCACAGGCACCTCTGGGGGTTTGCATGTGTAATCAGCAGCGTTCAGAACTCCAGCATGCCGTTCTGAGAGTCTGGCTCATTTAGAGCTACCTTCCACATCTACTAAGTCACATTTTGGAGTTGGAAATCAAACACAAATAGCCAACAGATGAAGAGCACATTTATGAAAAAAAATGAAGAACTTTCTCTTATTCATTGCTCAACCTTTTGCTGTCTGAAAAATAAGTGCAAGCTATTCTGGCACCAGATGACTCCTGGTTTTCACCAGCCAGCAAAGCTGCATCTGCAAGTTCAGTGAGATCAGTAAACAATGTAGGTTAAGTAACCGGTTACTAATATTTTCCTTAAGCTACAAAACTTTTAAACAAACAACAACAACTGTGATCGCAGTAACTTTCCAGAGGTTAACAGCATGCAGGTGGTCAGTCTGAACCAAATGCAAAACAGACGGCTGCAGTGTTATAAAGTGAAGACCTCAGCTAAGTTTGGTTCAACAACCGGGTCTTCCTTTTCAAAATCCTCAGTGATACAACACAAATGTCAAAATGACAAAAATAAGGAAGTATGTCATAGACTAAACATTTTAATGCCCTTTCTGGCTCACTATTGCAGGCTGAAGTGTCTGCGTTGACCGCATTTGATGGCATCAGTACTGCGTGCACGAGTTTTTAAGGGATGGAAAAAAAGGAGGCGTCCCATCAAGTATTTCTGTGGGCTTTCACCTTAAACCCCTGGCACAATGCATTTTATGTTTCAATGGTGATGCCACTTGGCAGACTTTGTGAGATAGCTCCAACTATCAGTAACGAGATACTGAACTGCAAACAGGTTCCAACCCAGCTAGCTGTGGTATGAGCGAGCACGAAGGAAGCACTCCTACTAAGACTTTAGCAAAATGATTTCCAAAGGCAGGCACTCCCTTCTGGGGCCTCTGCCCACCCACACACTGGGTGAGAGGTGCTGCACAAGCCAGCCCATGCCACAAAAACATGGGCATGCAGGAACTGCCACCACGAACATGGGGTACAAGTGGCAAACGTCCCAGGACTGCAATTTGCTGTGCATACGTACGAGCAGCCAGCACTTGGACTCCATGGAAAAGCACCAGCAGTTCTGAAATCTGACACGACTCAGAGGTTCACATTCAAATTGAGCAGCAGCCAGTAAATAAATATAAATCCGTTGTCAGGGTGTTTCATAATGACTAGCTCCTTACAGCTAGTTATCCCCCGATGAAGCAACATCCCTCTAGGTACAATTGCTTCTCAAGCTGCAAAACTATCTCCCAAACTCCTGCACTGCGGCTTAACCCAGAGATGAGTCACAAGTGGCTCCAGTGAGGGCACATGCAACCAAACGTCCTCCAGTGGCTCCTTGAAACAATGCTGAGGTTAGGGAGCCCTCAGATACATAAATTGCAGCAGGGTGATACAAGATTCCCACCCAACATATTGAAACGTGTGAAGATATTCTTTAGCTGTGTAGACCTTTCCTTGGCATGCGTGTCCCATCCTCACCCTGTGCCCCTGCCATGCAGCCCTGTGTGAGGAATGGATCATTGCTGCACACGTGCACATCACCAAAATGTGTCCCATGGCCAGTGAGGATGGGAGGCCAAATCTGATCAGGGAGAAGATAAGTTGTAGCTGCAGCCTTCCCCTCGCTGCTGGCACCAAGGCTAAGCCCTCGTCCTTCTGCTTGGCAGCATGTTTTTTGGAAGCCTATAGGAACTTCATTAGCTCCATAAAATCTGGTTTAAATTGGCCAGTTTGGGAGTGAGTAGAGGAAAAAGAAAACATTCTAACAAGCTCTTAATACGCTTGCGAGGTCTCCTACTTCTGCAAACCCTCAGTCAACTGAGTAATTAAACAATTGAACACTGAAAACTACAAACCTTTTACAATGCAGGTTAATCTGTGGTGCAGCGAATACCCAATATTATCCCTTCCTTTACCCAAATACACCTGTTTTCTTTGTCATTTATTTGCTTTGAGTGCTTCTAATTCCAACTGGAAGAAGATGCTCCTCCAAAAACCAGCCATGCTCTCATCACTAAGACACCAAAGGAATAAAAGCCTTGATTCCATAGTGGTACAATGACTCTGGTACAGAGAGCAACTTTGGCTTCAGCTCCAAGGCACGTAGCAATGGACTGCACACCAGAAAGAGCACTTTTCAGACCCTCCAGCCTCACCCTGCATTACCTGTGAGTGATGCATTACAAAAATGAATGCCAGAAAAGCGCATTTTAGAATAAAAAGTATAGTATTTCATAATTCGATTTAAATCAATTATACCATCTCTCACTGGAAGGCTCATGAGCTTCAGAAATAAAAAATATATGAGTGGAACCAGCTGCTCTGAATACTCTTTCCTTGGGATATATTTCACTTGAACTCAATCAGCTTTCTTTTGCAACACACTGTTGTCATGCAGCATCAGAGTGGAGAGCACACAGCGCTGTGTGAGTGATCGCAAGGTAACCAGTTACGGTTGGGGGAAAAAAGAAGTAGATTAAAATTCTTTCCCACAATGGTTGACTAAACCCTGAGGAATTAATTAATTCCTCTGAGACTGACAGGGAAACTGAGGTAGTTATTGGCACTCTAGCAAAAATCCATTAATTTATGACTATTTACTCCATTGTGTAATTTTTCTGATTCATCCCAGCCTGGAGTCCTCTGTGCCCAAGAGCATGGAGGTCTGCAGTGTCTGAGATGAAGAATAATTACAACTGGAGAAGCAAATGCAACCAAAGCTTCGTGTTCTTTAATCTCCAAGCATAATGCATGTGTAGATTTTGGCATCGTTCTTAAAATGATTGTTTGCAACTAAATACCGTATCTCAGCACTCAGATACCACAATGACTGATCTTTTCATAAATCAGAGTAAATATATATGGCCAAATCCCAGCCCTACTGAACGGCACAGGAGCACTGCCAGACACACTAAGAGAGTCAGGGATCCACGCAATGGTTTTGCAGCAGCCCGTGCCATGGTTTGCTTGTTTTTTCAGTATTTTCAATTCCTTTTCTCCTCAAGCTCCCTTTTCTCATCCAGCATCTCCAGCAAGGCAGTGCCGAGATGCAACTGCACAATGAGCTCCTAGCTTAACTGTATTAACATGAAAACACCCTCTGTTAAAACAAAATACAATTCTAGCTCCAGCTGAAAAAGAAAGCAACCTGTAGCTTCAATTCGCTCTGTCGGGCTGCCCACATTGTTATCCTTCACTTATGAGGCAGTGGCTGTTTTGACAACTTCTAAAGGACTGGTTATTGCACGGAGCAGAAGGGAACGTTCATATTGGGTTTCTGCTCCTCAGCATCCCCAGGAGGAATTCTCCAGCATCCCTCTTATAGAGGCAAAAAGCCCATTAACATAGGCAAAGAAGAACTGCCAGGCAGCAGTAGGCAAAGAAGGAGGCTGAGGGTATTAAGCACCATTGGAACAATCTCTAACATTGTTTTCACAGGATTCATACTATTTTAGAGCTTATTTTGAAAATATTCAGAGATGAAGTAAAGGAAAATTCCACCTCTCCCTTTTATTTTATTTTATTTTTTTGACACTTTCCTTAAAGAAGTAATGATTTTCTAATGCAGCTTGAAGCATCCCTTATCATACCACCCAACTATCTTACGTTTCTCTGTAGATCTACATGTGCAATTTCCACTCAAAGTAAGAAAATACCTCATTTTACAGCTAGAGTGCTGAGACAAAGAAAGGCAAAGAATCCATAATCTTTAAGACAAAATGTTTCCATATCTGAAAACATGATTTCCACAGCCACCACATACTTAACTTTCACTGTCTCCAGTAATTTATAATGTAGAAGTAAGTATTGTGCAATAATTAGTGACTTGGGGAGAGTAAAGTGAAATACTGACTTAACCACTAACAGGCTATCAAACTCTGCTTGCATTAATATACTTACAGGTTTGCATCCACAAGCAGTGAAGACTAGAAACATGTTTGTATAGGATTAACAATGCCAAATTAAGATGTATGACAAGACAGCAGCTTCTATAGCTTGACAATAAAAGTAAAAATGAAGACATAAATCCAAATGGTCTTGTGAATGAAAAGAGAAAAGGAGGAGGGTACAGAAAAAGAGATTGAAGGAAAGGAAAAATGAGCTAGTATTCCATTTATTCTCTTTAACAAGAGGTAGAGCAAGTTAAAAAGGTGATTTCCTTCTTGAGGAGATTGAAAATGTAGTTAAACCAGTTCTATAGCTAACACATTCAAGGTAATCACTAACAAACAACAGGACAAAAATTGATCATTACTACAAGTCTTAACTAAAGAAAAACATCACGGAGAGGGGATGGGAAATTTCTGAAGTTTGAAGGATTACTTTCCTAAAATTCACATCTGACCTGATTATTGCTGTAAGATCAGGCAAGGTTGAGTTAAAGTGGAAAGAGAGTTCCACAAAACAAGTTTCAGGTTTTCAGAAACAAAGACATTAGTCAAATGTGTCCTTGGATTTAACTGCACAGACCTCCAAGCTCTCTGCTGTAACACTTCAGACAGCCGGGGGCACTATCCAATCCAAATCATACAAAACATTGTTGGATAGATGCAGACCTCCTCTTTAAAATTCCACCCTTTTCCAAATCTCAGCACTAGACATTTTGCCTTTTGCACCATCCAAGTGAAACACCCCACTGGCTCTACCGAGCTGAGAGCTCCCCCCCTGTTTTCAGTGCAAGAGGTAGCATTCGAGGACCATATGGCAGTAGGTGATGGCCAAAAGATTGTAGTTCCTTAGAAAATAACAGTGGAGGACTGAAGAATATGGTCCAGAGCCAAGCCATAGAGGAAGAAGCATTACTAAAATCACCACTTGGATTCCGTATCCCTCCAGGTTTCTCATATTAGAATATGAGCTATTGAACTTTCTCCTGGTCTGAAGACTAATAGGAACTAAGCTTTCAACCATTTTGCCAAAGGACCTGCAAGGGTATTTATATGACTCTAAAAGCAACCCTTCTCTTCTTCACATGACAGAACACCACAGAAATGAAGTAAGATCATGAGTGCTTTCAGCATACCTCTTAAACACACACTGCAGGAGGAACAGGTGAGGATTAACCAGACCATTATAAATAGTCACACTGAGGAGACTACTCTACCAAAGAAAAAACAACAGAAGGTGAGGCTGAAAGCTGAACTAGGACCCACTGGAAAGGCCACGAAGATTCAGGAATTCTACATTCCTCTTTTTTTTTAATTTACTCTTTCCTTTTGCCATCCTTGGGGAAACAGAAAGGCAGAGAAGCTCCCACGAACCTCACACTTCCATATTCACCAACCACCATGGGAAGTTGTGTCAAACATTTCTTGGGCCCTCGGGAAGCTGACGAAATTCAAAAAATAAATAAAGCACACAACTTTATCGAGGTCGGCACAAGCCCAGAGATTTGCAAGTTGCATGTCACCATTAATCAAAGTGACTGTGCCAACATGATTAGAATACCCACAAAGCCAAGCCAATCAAGCAGCTAACTGAGTGAGACCACAGAGCAGATCGCAAATACCACTGGAGTTGTACATTGTCTCAAAAGATTATCACTGCAGTTGTTCAAATTCTTGTGACCAACAAGGGATTCCATTGACTCACTGCTATTGTGTTTCTGCAGCTCAACATTATGTCCCATGCATATTCTGGAGCTCCATAGCACCACATGTGTATAACAATGTGCCGCACTTAATAAAATATCTTTGTGGTAAAAAGAAGTACCAAAAATATTTGCACAATAGCAGAATGCCAACCAAGCACTGGACTAGATTAGAGCAACTCATTGGGTGCCATTCCAAAACAGCATCTGCCATGGCCCCGGGAAGTAACTTTAAAAAAAAAAAATAAGAGAAGAAATAACATTTTTCTGTAAGATCACAGCTTTTAACATACCAAGGCAACTTCAAGAAGAAATTAACACATGACTCACCTCCCTGAGGTCTCTTCCATGGTTTCATTATCAAATGAGCTGAATCCCTCGTTGCAAAAGTAGTTCGAAGTGGTCCCTCCATTCATGTGCTGTGCTTAACACACAGCGAGTCTTCATGTATGTACAGTTTTCACCAAAAAAGAGGATGAAGGCAGGACAATGTTTAAAAAGAAATCCAACAACTCCCTCCACACTGCAGTTGGAAAGGCCAGGAGAAGTCCACACAAATCAGCAAGGGCTAGCACAGAGGATGGTCACTCTTCAGGCATTCTCACAACTTTCCCATGAAAATTACTGCCTGCAGCTGGGGCACAACAATCAGATGCTCTGGCATAGGTCACAGACGAGAGGATCTCCTGCTAGTTCAATAGCAGTGCTTTCTTAACTAATCTCAAAACAATGAATAGCATGCAGTCCCTTCTTCCCGTAGTATCTGGGAAGGAAAATAAGGCCCATTCCTCAGCTGCTGACCTCCTCCTGGAAGCATCGCTGCCGGCAGAGTGGAGCATCCTCTGCAGAGCACAGGAACCAGGCGTGCTGCAATGAAAACAACAGGCTTAGATGACAACCTGGGAAGGAATTATGGAGGAACCCTGTCCATAAGACACAGCTTGGGCTCCTGACACAACTAAAGAGGCAGATGTAACTTCTGACACTGACAAGTGCTGCCTGTAATATCAGATGAAGGTAAGAGATAAGAGGGAAAGCCACTATACATCAATCATGTCACAGAAAGAAGGCATCACATGTGGCAAGAGTCTAGGCTGAGTTCAAGGTTAAAAGAGAAGAAGCACTGCATTAGGTTTCTCTTTGAATAACTGAGGGGAAGGAAGCAGGCAGGTCTGTATTTTCCAGTGAAACAAAGTCCTGACAGAAAGCTGCATGCACAAACAGAGGGTGCTCTAACATCAGATTTGCTCTGTGGGAGGACAGACAGCAGCAGGTGGGAGCCCTGTGGGGAAGGATGGGTCCCTAGGGTGGCTTCTTCCCCATTTCTCTCCCACTTGATGATGTGACCTGAGCCTCCTCATGTCAGGCAAGGATGGCACTGAGAGTATTCCTGCTGTTCTCTCTCCTGTATGTTGTTGTTTGTTTGTTTGTTTTTTTAATTCATCCCTTTCTCTATCTACTTTATTTTTTTCTTCTTCTTTAAACTCAAGGGAAAAAAAAGAGAAGTTAGTATTAAATTTAACAAGAGAGCATTCCACTAGTCAACCTCAAAATCCTGGCCTGGGCTGACAAGCAAGGTGTGAGGAGCTCTACCGACCAGAGCACGTGCCCCAAGCATACAGGCAGGCCTTCCTCTCCATAAATAATAGTCTTTCCTCCATCTGCCCATCAGACACCAAGGGAAGACCCCAGCTGACAACATTCACTCTCTTGCAGACATCCATGTCTCCGGTGAGGTAGCTATCTGCCACCACTGTACTATTAAAAAGTCTAAAATATGGCAGTGAGAATCATGTTCTTCATGATTAAAAAAAAAAAAAAAAAAGAAGAGCTAAAAGGATGATATAATAGAGTGGAACTTCACAGCTTCTTCCACAGAGACACAGCATCCTGCTCACACTGCTCTGCAAGAGCATCCGAAACACACAAAACTTGGAGCAAATGTCTCAAACTTTGATGCATGACCAAAGCTTGCCATGAGAACTGTGCTGTGCATGCACTCACAACAAACTCTGCGACCCTCAAAGCTTTCTGCAGATATTCAAGAGACCCTTTCAACTTTCATTCACTTAAGCAAAACATTGCTGAATCAATGTTAATCCTCTTGTTTACAGATACGTCCACAAAAGAAAGGGAATTCGCAGCTTAGATCAAACAGATGCACCGAAGGGAGCTGTTTAACATCACTAAGGATTGTACCCTACAATTAGTGTATCAGAGAGGCTGGATCTTTCAGCACAGCTTTTGCTTTAAATAAAAGAAAGGAAATAAGGAACTCCATTCAACTGTTCTTGTCGCAATCTCATCCAGAGTTTCATGCTAAAACTAAAACAGTAACACTAAGTACTAATTTACCAACCACTGTTTCAGGATCTTAAGACTATACACAATGGTAAGAGGCAATGCAGCTAATGCAACATCAACATGTACAGCAACCCAATGCAACTGTACTTTTGCATTTTCAAAGCCAGAAGAGCATGTTGAAAACGGGAGGAGAATTCTCAAGGAGTTCAGTGCAAAACGTGGTCCTCAACGGCAAGACCCTGAACATCCTTCAGTGTTATCAACTTTCACAGAACAACTTTCTGAAATTGCAGTCTCATGCCAACAGGAGATGGTTTTCCAAGCAGCCTTAGCCCCAGAATGTTGAATAAGGAGTCTTAGTAATACAAAATAGATGTCCAGAAAGGCACACAATCCAAATCTGGGACCTTCAAATATAAGCTAGGCTTGACACTTCCATTCTTGATGGCAGCTTGAGGTTCAAAGTCAGTGACAGGCTACTGTAAATTCTCTAAACTAAATGAAAAGGAGAAAATCTCTGATTCCAGTTTCCACTGAAGTTAATCAACTGCTTTACCTGAAGTCACCAGAAAGCCCACATAACGCATATAAATCTCATGAACACATTCAGCATCAGCTTACACACAACCATGAAATACCCTCACATCCTGAAAACCTCCACGATGAACAGAAAAATAGAAGAGAGCTTGCTCCTATGAAAAACCAACGGACTTTTGCTAGCAACTTCACTAGAATAATAACGTCTGTTGCATTAAAATCCCAGAGATGCAGTTCCTCTGTGCCCTTGAGAAACCCCATTCACTTTTAGCAGCAGAAGCATTTAAGACCTACGATATAAAACAACTGACTTTTGAATGCAGGTTGCTTCATTTTAAAACATTACTGCTCTTTGATGTTTATCTGTTTAAGAGAGTTTATTGCAGCTAATTCGCAGCAGGAGTGCCCTGTGGCATCCTCAAAAATTATATTAAAAATATAAAAGATAAGAAAGGAAAACATTATAATTATCTAATCTAATTTTTTATGGCTGCACAACTAAAATTAAATCCTAATTCTGTAATGTATATGCATTGAACTATTTCTGACACATACCGAAAGCATGAAGCCATCACACACAAGGCCTTTTTATTGGAAAGTCTGACAAACTGAAACAGCAAGAGCCCCAATCCCATCTTAGTTAGGTTTCAACTTTATTGAGAAAATGAGCTGCAAGGGTAAGCCAGAAACATATGGATGGAAGGTTGTCATCTGCAAACAGAACCAATGTGCAAATGGCATTTTTGATTTACTAGAAAGAATGTTACAGCAACTGCTGCAGTCACTCCCCCGCACCACTTACATTAAATTAATTACTGACCAAAAGTTGCACTTTCTGTAACAGCATTTTGTTCCACTTCCTTATGCCATCCAATGGTTGACAGCAGCAACTGCGTGCCCCAGCAAACCTGCAGGTGAAGTGCTCTTCCTTCACTTGAAGGAGCTGTTAGATTATCTATCCCAGAAACAAAGCCTGGGGAGATAGGATCATTCTAAAGGATAGACCAGAAACGTGTGTTCAAGACACTTTTTTGTACTAAAGGAAACAAAAACTGATTCAACAGATGTTAAAAGTCTGCTCTGAATGCCACAGTCGGAGATTGGCATGTTGTGATCAGCACAAAATCTTCCCAGCACGAGGAGGGTTAAAAATAAAGACTGATTGATGTTACAGAAATATATTCATGAAGAACCCAGTTCCTTGAAGACAAGAGACAAAACAGCCATGGTTTAAACAGCTTGAGAACACTAGAGCTAACCTGAGAATGACCTTTTCTTATTTGGTAAACAGCCTAAAAAAACCTTTTGGGTACTACTACTGTCGAAGAAAAACCCTGCCAGAGACCAGAGGCTTCATTACAGTGTCAGCATGCCCTTCAGTTCCAGCAATAAAGACTTCTGTGGTAAACCTTATCTCCTAAATAGAAAACGACAACAAGGATGTTTCCTTGCTTTTCTAATGCAGAGATGGAGGATGGCCTGAGGAAAGAACCCTTGTCCCAGCTATTGCAGTGAACCTATCTTCCTCATTTTGCTGCGAATGAACACCATTCCAGACCAAGAAGAATGGCACTACTCCCAAAGTCCAAGGTGTGCATCCTCTTCATTTTGAAAGTCACCAACATTGGCATTTCTAGACACACTGAAAACATCACTTTCAGAATTATTCCATGAATATGCCCAAGTGCTCCTTTCCCCAGAATTACACATGCTGGACAAAGCAAAACAGGCTGAGTGCTGCTTAAACCTGCAGTGTCTTCAATGGGACAGGCACCTCCAAGCCTCAGCATCAGGCAGAGGCAGGCCATGAACCCAGCTGCACGTTTAGCACAACCAATTGAGAAAAACACATCCTTGCTCTGCAGCAGTGATGTGCAAAGGCAATCCTGTTTCCATTCTAGCCTTTGCAGCTGAGATATCAGGGTCTTTACTTGTCCTCGGCTGCCACTTTACTAACACCACACATTCATCTTGGCTTTGCTAGCCAGGGGAACTTCTGTATGATGCTGCTGTTGATTGAAAATTTCTCCAGAAAATGTGAATTAGGGAGCCCAGTTTATATATATACATATTTCCTCTCCTAAGAGCCAACTCGGACTTGAAAAAGAGGAACAAGTGAAATTTCAGGTCTCCTACAGTTGACTTTGTTTCCTTAAGCTACGGCAAGGAGAGTGAACAGTGTTTGCCATTTTTGTAGTTTCTATTTTATTACTGTCACTAAGGTAGCTCTTCACACAAGAGAGAGAGACGGAGGAGAGAGGGAAGAAAAGATTTAATAAATACCAGAGAGGAAAACACTGATGACGTTAATCTCAACCACAGCAAGACAATAGCCTGAGCATAAGCCAGGTCCCTCTCCAGTCTGGGGCCGAAGCCCAGCATCTAGTTCACTAAAGTAAATAAAATATAACGGTGAATGAAAAAAGAAAACCAAGAAGAACGACTGCATGAATAATAGAGAGAATCTGAGAACAAATCCAACTGAATGATGTCAACCATTATTGAATTTTTACTTTGCTTTCTCAGAGAAAACACCAGAGAGAGCAGGGCTGGGGGGAGGAGGTGGGGAGAGATTGTGTAAAGGAGAAAAAGGCAAGGGATATCCTGGAGGAGTTTTGGTAACATATACGTATTACCAATATATATGTATTACCTGGAGTAATACATACATATTTTTAAAGGGTTCCAACCTTGTTAATTTCTTTCCAAAGATAACGCAATGCAGTGTTAGTGGGGGTGAAAGATAATAATAATAATAATAACAACAACAACAACAACAACAATCATATCTACAGGAAAATTTCCATTGAAATAGCTCTGGGCCATTGCACCCCAAACATGGCTTTAGTCAGGGACAGCATTCAGCCCACTGAGGACGTTTGTTCATGTAATTGTCTGATTGATTAAATCTCTTCTTGACAAACTACAGGAGGGACAGTCAGGTAAATCACCCTTATCTAAAATTAATAATATTCAGCCAGGGATTTGATTTTGGATGCATAAAAAAAAAGATGCTACAACTTTTTCTTCTGGTTTAGGAGGGTGTTAATCAGAATCACTACAATATATCTCTTCTGTGCACACACCCAGTATTATCTTCTTCAGTCACCTGGTACAACTTCTAATACACATCCTCTTGCTGCCAAATCTCAGCAAAATAGCCTGGCTTCTGCTCAAAACCATTTGATTCACCATTTGGTTTGGAGACACTAAAAAAGACCCAGGAAATCTGGTCTATCGAGGACCAAGGAAATTGCTCTCCAAGAGCTCAGAATGAATGACAGTGTTCTGCTAGATATTGGCAGTGCGCATACACAATAAAGAAAGAAACAAACAAACAAACAAACAAATAATGGCATTTGTCAACATCTGAGTACTTTGGACTCTCAGGATCCAGGTTGCATGGGAAGTTACATAAACGTAATTACAACATTACTTTGATAATCAGACACAATCTTTAAAACCAAACAAACAAGCCAACTGACTGCTATTATCTCCAGCAATGTCAGATTTTCAACTCCAGACATGTAAAGACCACTGAAAAGCCAGAATTTCTCACTATTACCAAGTTCTATCTTATTTCTATGCATTGAGGGAAATCTTGGTCAGCTTTGCTTTCATCCTGTGAATTCATGACAAATAAGTCATTTTGGGCTGACCTGAGTATGAATCTTGTAGAACTAAACCCAAAATGGCAGATGGGGGGAACCTGTCCCCTAATGCACATTTAAATGCAGCAACATAGATTTTCTTGTCTTTTTGCTGTCATTTTGGGTTTTAATTTGACTGACCTTCTGTGTCATCCACCTTCAATGGAAATTGGATTTGAGTGCCTGCTTACAAGTTGGAACTTTGCTCCTTGTGCATGGTCAGCGCGAGCTATCAACTGTTGAAAATATTAAATTTTAAGTTTGAATAAATAAATAAAGGATATCACAACCATTTCCACCTGACCATAGAATTGCAATGTTCAATTGTCTAATCTGGGAGCGAGCAAAAAAAAACCAACCAAAACTAACACAGATAGAATGAATTGCAAGTCATGACTGCACAAAACCAAGTATTCACGAGCAATCTTCAAATGACGAATTATTAATTGAAGAACTTTGTGAGCAACTTCACATTGCAAATAAATCAGAGAACTCCACAATCTGTGCAAACAATTTATTGAATAAATGATTCATTGTGAATCAACTATTCACTCAGATCTGGATCTTCCACTTCAGGTTTCTCTTTTGCTTAACCACCATTAAGATTACACTCTGCCTAATTTTATTGCCTCCGTGTAAATTAAAATGAATCAGTAACTGTAGCTTTGTTAGCAGTAGTCAAGCACAGGACAGAAAGTGATTGAGGTCATCTAAACCATGATCTAGTCTAAATAGGTTTTACCATGAAGTTAAGAGTACTTCAGAAGCAAAGTGGCAAGTGAGACAGATTTCAGACACCTATAACTAATGGACTGCCTCAAAGTCTGACTGTAACCATGCATTCGGAACATCTACCCAAGGAAACAAATGCAGAAATTATTCAGGGAGAAAAATCAGCTTTTTCTTCTCTTTGAAAACTAGAATAAGAAAGAGGGAGGGATTTTATGGTCCATTTGTTTCATTTCGCTTAGCATACCTTACAAAGCATGCTCTCCTCTCCAATGAAGACATCTCGGCGTTGGAGAATAATCACAGCCCACTCAGCAGGGGTTATGACAGACTGCAAGTAGTAAGTTTGAAAGCCAGAAGAAGGGACTCTGATTTCTAGGGATGAATAGCCTTATAAAACGGGACCACAAATAGCAGCAAAATGGCTTTTCCTGCCTCTTCTTGATAAGGCCACATCTTCTGTCTTGGTAGCTAACATTTATGATTACCACCTTGGTTTAGAAATACCACTTTAAATTAGAGTAAATTCTCAGTATGTTGGATAACAGCATGGTGGAATAACGCAGAAAAGGAGAAGCAGTGTTAACAGAAAGATTACTGGAACACACAGCAAGCATGCAATGGAGAAAGCAGCATCACAGATGTTCTGACTGTGGAGCAGAGGGATCCCTGAACACACACCAAACCAACACTGGGAGCACAGCGATCTGAAAACGTGACTCTCCTGCTTCCAGACCACAGGCAGGAAAAAAAACAGTGCATCTCTGCTTGCAGCATAACCAACATTCCCTATGAGCACGGGTTTCTGGCAATTTATTTATTTAAATATATCTTCTAATGGCAAACTAGTGTATTCACTGTGGCTGTTTCCCAGTACAGCCACTTCTCACTTGGTTTTAACAAACCTAAACAGAGTAGGACAGCTCCAAAAAAATTCCTCTATAAAGGAACATTTTTTTCTTTTATTACCATAGAAACAAATACCTTCTGGTGAGCAGCCTCCCAGAAACTTGGTGAAGTTTTCAACGCCACAAAAAGTCAGGGAAATATATAAGGGTAGGGTTGGCTGCTTAAATTACACTGATGGAAGTGGAGGACACAATATTCAGATGTCCTGATCAGAAGGCAGCAGACATTGCAGCCATCCATTAAAAAAAAAAGCAGGTGTATACATTGAATTGCTGCAACCTTTATGCTCTTGCCATCCTCTCCCCCTCTTTCCTGAACCTTTTTTCAGCCTCTCCTTTTGCTCTTTCTTTGTTTTTGGCATCGCTGCATCCTCTCTCCAAAGGAGAATAAGAAGTCAATGCCTATTTGTATGGGAATCACACTTTCCAGTATACTGCATTTGCCCCAAAAAAGGATCTGTCTGTCTGTATTTAGCTGCTTCAGGAGAGCACGAGCTCTGCCTTCCCTGCTCAGAGCAGCCACAGGAAAGGCTGTGCTCATGAGGTGCATTTTCCCCACAGGTGCATACTGCAGAATTTCTGACAAAGATTAGCATTTTCACAAGTGCTGAAGGTAGTCAGCTGCTAATAAAAGACATTTCTGACACCAGCAAGATAAAGGAACTGGTAAAAAGTCACTTTCCTTGTGCTTTCAGATTATTTTTAGTGACTAGAAGAACAAGCTTAATGATGTTGATAATTATTTATTGAACAGCAACAACATGCTCCGTCACCTACAAAACAGAGCATGAACTTACAGTGTCCACTAGATGGGTCATGCAGATTAGAGACACAGGAGCAAATCCTATTAACATTTCATAAGGTACCATTTAAACAAGATAGATTTCAGTAGATTTCAGCTGTGCAAAACCCTTCCATTTATGAGCAAACCTCACATCCTCCTTTCCTAAAGCCCCACATCAGAAGACAATGTAAATTTCAACTCCAAAGCCTCAGTTTCTCTTCTCATACAGTAAGCTCAGTAAAGGCAAAAGACCTAATATGTTATCAGCCAGATTCTGTTGCACTGTTTTCCTAGACGCAGCGCTCTTGCCAGATTAACTGTAATCACAGTGTCAGGTGGTGAGGCCAGATTCCCTTGAAGATCGAGTGTGCTTTTGGCTCACGAGGCCTCCATGTGCCTTTCCCTAAGCTTCACAGGCAGGTGACAAGGAACAAGAAGCCACCAGGATGCTTTTTTTCATCTCACTTCACCAAACATGCAAAAAACCCACAAACTGAGTCTGATGACTTTTTCCCAGATCCCATCTCCATATCTGTAAACTCTGGGACCAGCAACACTGCTCTTTCTCAAAGTACCTCCAGTCCCATCTCACCAGTGCTGTTTCTCCGTCTCACCACTGTCCCAACACACACAAGTGTGTATTCCCAACAACAGCTTTCCTGGTCCACCTAGACAAGTGGTATTAAAAGACTTATTTACCCAAATTAGCTTAAACAAATAACGCAGGGCAAATGCAAAGGAAACTGTAAAGTCAGGACAATAACAAAAAACACTAGGAAACAGATGGAATTATATTGCTGCTAATTCCATTTTGCCTTTACAACACACTACTCAGTACGCCAGGAATTTCAAGTCAGGCTTTCAGAAGTAATCTGTCAGACTGCATGATCTCCAGGATTTCCCAGAACGACTCATTTTATTGAAGTTGGTAGAAGTTCTCTGGGTTTGTACTACTGTGACGACAGTGAGCACAGACACGTGCTTGTGACTGCCTTGTTCCAATCTTCTGTGCCACTGGGTACCCTTCACTGTTGCCTTGGGAGGAAGGTCAGCTTAGAGCACTGCAATGACTTTTTTCTTCTCTATCTTAAAGAATTCAATGTTTTATTCACCTCTATTATTCCATGTATCCAATCAAACTAATCTTGACCTCACAGCCTTTCTGCATACAGAATATACCTCATTTATTCTTTCAGTGACTGCCATGCCATCTGCCGAGTGTTTGGTCAGATGGACTGAGCAGAAACAAGCAGAGAACGCCCCATCTACAACCACCTTCTCCAGACACAAATGCCATACTCAGTGTCCCCTCCCCTCCTGCACATGTCTTGCATGCTTATGTTGTTCTCAGAATAGCAGAAAGGATTCTTGCTGAAACTGCACTGAAAGTGTTACGCTTTACAGTCACAGGGGCTAGGTGGTACACAACAAAAGCTCCTAAAACTTTGCAGATAGTCTTCAAAACCATCCTGACACCAGGTCTGGATTTGCTCTGTGCACTGCTCTGCAGACTGCAGAGCTTGAAGCAGGGTGTAAATCACCCAATTGTTAATACAGCCTTAAACTCACACCTTCCGTGCAACTCTTGGAGTGCCGTGCAACCGCTCAGTGGATGGCAGACAAGGCCAGCCAGTCCAATTGGTGCAGGGTGCTTTTGCATTCAGAAATGACAATAAACCCCTTTGGAGGCCACAGGTGGCTTCTGGCTGCAGCTTGCACATATGACTGGAGTCAGTGCCCATGGCAAGGAGGTTACTCTGACACGCAGCACTGTCTCTGACCTCCATCCGCTCAGGTTTCCCATCATAAAATATCTGGCCAAAGCACATCTCCTTCTTGCTTCTAATCTGGGCAACACCCTCACATTTTCTGAGCAACCTTCCACCAGCACTCCTTTGTTTTCCCCTTCCATCATCCTGCTCAATAAATCTGGCTTTTGGCATATTAAAGCTTAATTTGTTTAAGGACGAGCGGTCGGGGGCCTGCATCTCGCCGATGAGAGTGACAGATCACACGAGGAGACCAAAGACTTCGGGGGCTGAAGATTTGGCAGGTCTGAGTCTCGGCGGAGACACGGGGCTCGTTGTCACGTTTCCAAGAGGCATTACACAGAGCTCCAAGGTGGAGCTGTTTACCAATACCGTGATCTCTCCCCAGATGCAGTTGCTACTGCAGCTAATTAAGAGAACAATTAAGACTAAGGCAATCAGTCAAGTACACAGATCCGAGTCATTTTCTCCACTCTCCAATGCTGCGCTGGCTCCCAGAGGGCTGAACCTTATTCACTCATTCAGAAAATGACAGGAAGAAGCTATTAAATATCTGAAAACCATAAAAATGCAATCATACTGTTCCTGAGCTAAGCCACTCACCAGAGACCAATGCCAGGCAACTTAAGAAACTTGCTGGCCCCCAGAATTCACATACTTACAAATAAGAAAATTAATCAAAAGCAGTTCAGATCAAAATTTAATTAAAAAGAAAAGGATTGCAGAAGACTTCCTGAGATTTCTCTGTTTTATGTTTATGACTGATCAATATTACGTGTTATCAGCTCAGTGTATGACAAATTCCACTGGGCATCTTTAAAGAGGAAGTAACAGATTAAATATTGAGCTAAACAATTTAATCTCTGCTTTAAAAGGTTTTCAGATATTTGTAAAGGTAAATCCTATTAGAGTATAAATGTCTCCATGTGCTAGTGCTGTAGGCTCGTCACGGAGGAATTTGTAAACACCAGGAGACAGGCCCTCATTAAATATAAATTTCCTTCTTTTGTAGAGCTATTGATGAAAAAAGGGAAAGCATTTATGTCTTCAGCAGAGTGGGGAAAAAAGGGTCTTGGGAGTGAGATTTAAATCTATCTATAGGTGCAAATAAATACACGTCAAACTTCAAGAACTGGCAACGCTGACTGGCTTCCTCAGTCCATTTAAACAAAACCCAGAGATCCTTTCTACTTTACAGCACAAGGTTCATCTTTGGGAAATAAAAACATGGTCAACATAGCCCAAGTACATACACGAACATTGAGCAGAGTATGACAAAGAAACAAATTAAAGGACAGGCTAACCAAAAGCAGGCCGTATTTTATTTATATATGGACTCTGCACGCGTGCATGCCTACATTAAAATAGCACAGCATACACACAGAGGTCAACAGGCACACAAAAACAAGTGCCCCAAGGAAGCACACGGCCAAGACCCGCAGCAACCCAGCCTCCCCTCCCTGGGAGAAGAGCTTGCCTCCAGTTAAACAGGTACACACAGTACAACAGGAATCACACCAAAACCCATCTAAGAGCTTACTTATGTGTGCTTCCACCCAGGAGCACCCCTATGTGCCACTTGTGGAGCACCAGGATGAGCAGCCTGCTGCATCCATCCACCCAGAGCTCCACGGGCAGTTCTTCTGTTCCGCAGCCAGTGGCAGCCTTCATTTTGCATTTTTCATCTGGGAATTAGTTGCTTTTTTTTTTTTTTTTTTTTT